>CM027853.1:47514636-48089556 GCA_016097595.1 Eucalyptus pumila
GCAATAAAAACAATGCAAGTGGTCAGTTGGTTGCATAGAATACCACATATGGGCTTTTTGGAGGACTAATGGAACTGGTTCCAGGCATTACCTAGTTTGCTTCGCGTTTCTTTTCACACAACTTCTGTGTTTTCTTTTGGTACAGAGCAAGAGGTCATTTTGTGTTCTTTCCATGCCGGTGGTTCTTTGAGTTGTTGGACTTAGTGAATGGCCATATAGATATCTAAATTGTAGGTTTTCTTTGGTTCTTGGGACTTTGAAGGTTTATTGCTGACAGAATCGGTTTTACTTCAGGGCATACTGGTAATATCTTATCTGGAAATGATGTACATCATATATCTATCACAATTTGCATTCATAGTCTTTCTTATTTTGTTTCTATTTGCTAATGGATGATGATAGCTGATACCAGTTTTCTTTGGCATATTAGAGCCTACTTTCTCTTTGGGATTGGATTGGAAACTTTTGATTTGTATGTCTTACCTTTTTCTTTGATGGAACTATCCTGCATGTTATTTATCATGGACTTTTTCGGGTTCAACATATGTTGTCACACATTCGTTGGGAAATACGTCTCTTGCATATGCATTTTTTTTACTTGGAGTGTATGTCTGCTTGAATATTGTCTCAATAGGTGTTAAATTTGGTTTATCTGAAGAAGTTTTTGTCAAGTTTTCTGTGTTAATATTTGATGAGATTGATGTTGTCTGGATGGTAATTTCATATGCTGAGATGTTATATTCATGCGACCTATTGCCTCTTTTTTCTTTATGCTATCTGAAACCTTGCAGGATATGTTCTTTTCCTGAAAAAATTTATGTTTCTCACACTGTTTTTTGCGGTAACATTTACCTTTTGCCAAAAATTTCCCTGAGGTGTAGTATGTATAGCGATGGTGTTGGATGGTTCATCAATAGATTGATCTTTCCATCTAATTGTTTATCAAGATCAGTATGCATTTCGGTGACTTGGCAATTGCATCTTTCCTCTTGGAGCGATCTCTTCAGCATGTTGTCTAATGATGATATATACATAGATAGAAGCTGGTGGGTTTACTTAGAATAAGGCACCTGGGCTTCTTGGAGGAGTGGTGATCTATCATGCAGTCTCTGTTTGCTTGAGTTCTGAAGTAGTAGTCTCTGATCACATCTTCAGGACAGGTGATGGACTGAAATTTTGAAGATTTCTAGGCATTTTGTAGTTTTGATTTGAGTTTGTCTTCAGTTGATTATCTGCAGGGTGCAGTGAGCTTAATCATTATCAAGTTCTAATTCCTCTACAGGTTGAAGTTTTGCCGGGTTTGAGAAGTGGTGTTCTATGCGTTCTTATGTAGGGCTAAGTTGACAATCATTTGAAATTAGACAAACAGCCACTTTGTGGATTCCAGGCAGTTATTGGTTTCAATGAAGTTTGTTTCCTGCTTCTGCTTTTTTCCGTTTATGGTGAGGTGATTAGGGCCAAGTTCTCTTTCCTTCGATGAAAGCCTCTTCTGGTTCGATGTGGACCGTCTTCAATATGTGATGGTTCATCCTAGATTTCATTTAACAAGCTCTTCTTTCTTTGAGCTTCTATTGGCTTTTGTTGTTTTTGGAAGATGAATTATCATTGACTATCTTCTATTGTAGGGATTGTTTGAGTCTGGAAAGCTTGAGATCCACTAAGTTCTGGCTTGTTTCTCTTTGTTCCTGTAATGCACGCTACAATCACTAAATCTATTGCTGGTAAATTTTGTGCAATTTATTCGTCTGCCCTTTCTTTTCTTTTTCTTTTCCCCGAATACTAGCTTCACACAATTTAGTTAGCTTAGGCTTTCATTCTGTAAGATAGATGTGTTTCTTTTGGTACAGAACCTTCGGTGGAACTTTTTCATTTACCAGGTGATATCTATGCTTTAGGTGGTTGTTGAGGAGTGGTCATGTGAATCCTTAGTGTTTACGGTCCTCCTTTGATCATTTATTGTGGATATGATCCTTTCTTTTGTTGTTTTAGAGCTGTGTCTGTATTTATAATCCCGTGGATTGGTAGTAAAAGCATACTTCTTAGTGACAAAATAATAAAAACTATACACACACACGCATTGATGGGTATGAGTATACTGTTTGAGCAATTAAATCAAGAATATCATATATGTCACTATGTGCACAATTATAGTCAATGAC
The DNA here is from genome assembly GCA_016097595.1 of Eucalyptus pumila. NCBI lineage: Eukaryota > Viridiplantae > Streptophyta > Magnoliopsida > Myrtales > Myrtaceae > Eucalyptus > Eucalyptus pumila. The sequence goes on from CM027853.1 coordinate 47,516,796, forward strand.
TCAAAAATTGTAATTTTTTAAAGTTGAAAAAACATCAAAGAATGCTTTCAAGCATCTATCAGGGAAAAGCACGAAAACCCCGAACTTCGCCTGTGGCATTTCTGCAATTTTTTTTTTTTGTGACGTGAAAAACCCCAAACTTTGCCAAGCGACCGTGACCATTTTAAACTTTTTTGTGACACAAAAATCCTGAACTTTCGTTATGTGACACATTTACCCCAAAATTAGAGCATTTTGGTCTTTTCATTTTAAAATTTTTAAAATTTTAAAATTTTTTTTTAAAAATTTTTTTTTTTTTTCCTTCTCTCTTCCCTCCGCCGGCTGGCCGAGGGAGCGGCATCCGGCGAGGGCTGCCCTCGCCGGCGTCGGCGAGGGCTGCCCTCGCGGGCCGGTCGAGGGGTCGCCCTCGCCGGCCTAGGGTCGCCCTCGCCGGCCTCGGCTAGGGCGGCCCTCGCCGGCGTCGGCGAGGGCCACCCTCGCTGCGTCGGCGGGTGCCCTCGCCAGATCTGGTAAGGGCTGTCCTCGCCCGCCGCGGAGCCGCCCTCGCCAAGGCGTCGGCGAGGACGGCCTCGCCTGCGTCGGGCGAGGGTGTCCTGCCCTCGCCCGACGCCGGCGAGGGTGTCCCTGCCCTCGCGGATCTGGCGAGGGCCGTCCTCGCCCAGATCTGGCGAGGGCCGTCCGCCGTCGCCGGCGAGGCCGCCCTCGCCGCTGCGTCGCCGGCGAGGGTGTCCCTGCCCTCGCCAGATCTGGCGAGGGCCGTCCCGCCCGTCGCCGGCGATGGCCGCCCTCGCTGCGTCGGGCAGGGTGTTGCCCTGCGCCCGGCGCGAGGGCGGGCCGCCCGACGTCATTGATAAAACACGGATGTTTAGATTTTTGGGAGGACTGATAAGGTTTTCTTATTTTTGGTTGAGATGATGAGCTAGTAGTCTTTAATCACATCTTAGACCAGGTGACAGGCTGAAATTTACTGGTCTTGATTGGAATTTATTCTTCGTTTTTTTATCTTTGGGAGTTGATTATCTTCAAGTCCTGATTCTTTCACAGGTTGGAGTCTCGCCAGACTTGACAAGTGGTGATCTTGCACGAGTTGATGATCATCTGAAATTGGATAAGCTCTATCGTTACTCAAGGCATTTATTGGTTTAAATGGAATTTGTTCTCCAGTCCCATTATTTTCTGATTAATGTGAAAACTGATTCTCATTAGTTGGGAGGTCATTGTTTGATTGATGTATGATCTGTGGTGATTCTTTCTTTGCAAGGTGTACATGTCCCAACAGATCACTATCCAATCCATATCCACATCTTATTCTTATTAAATTTCGAAAGCCGGTGTCTCCTTCCTAGAAATAGTCCCTCCCTCGTGTCCTCATCCTTCCGTTTCATCTTGTGTCTATGATTGTGCATGCATTCCTCTCTCAGTTTGTCAGCCTCTACGAAGTACTCTTCAGAGGAGACATCATTCCCAACACAGGCTCTTGATCCTCTTCTTTCTTTTTGTCTCTTCATTGATTGTTAAATTGGTCTGATTCTGTTTATGTTGTGTTATTTTCCGAAGGTCACGCCTTGTCTCTCCGGGACTCTGCAATGTTGTCGGCATGATTAGGTTTTGTGCTCCTCTGATTGGTGATTGATTCATCGTTGATTGATATTTCCAAGTTCAATTGTATTTTGAGCTGATTCTACTTTTCAGTGAATTGGCATTCTGGAGAAAGTGAATTGAATACAATGCAACTGATCAGTTGGTTACATACAATACGACATTTGGGCTTTTTGGGTTGGTGATCTAGAAGCCTTTGTCTTAAAGACAAACTTGATGGACTGAAATTTTGACAACCTTCTGGGCTTCCATTACAGCTTGAAAGTTTTACTGGATTTGACAGCTGGTGATCTGTTGCGTTTTCTGTGGGGCTGAGTTGATAATTCTTTGAAATTGGATGAGCTCCTGCTTCTCAGATTTTGGGCAGTTATTGGTTTGAATGAATCTTGTCCTTTACTTCTGTTATTTCTTAGTTAATCTGAAAGTTCAGATCTATTTCTCCTCCCTTTGCAGATCAGAGTTTGGTCAAGGCAATACCTTACATAGCCAAGTTCGATATGGACTGTCTATGATCAGTGATGTTTATTCTCACTACATGAGCATCAATTTCTAATTTGTCTTCCGCTGCTGTTATCATTTAGTTGAGGTGGAATGATCAGATGTTCTCTTTTCCTTCACAGGTCATAATTTGTTCAAGGCTATACTTTACCTTGTCAATTTTGAGATGGAGTGTCTGATCAGTGATGGCTCTTTCTTGCTGCATAAGCATCAATTCATAGGACAAGCTCTTCTGTCAGAGTTCTTTCTTGTCTGGAAAGGTCCACACAAGTTCTAGCTCATTTCTCTTCATTCTCATCTGTATGCTACAATCACTAATTGGATCTCTGGTAAATCATGGAGATATCATATGTAAGAGGTATGCGTCATGCTCTTCTTCCCTATCATGGGACTGGCTCTGGGCATTACCCAGTTTGCTTTGCCTTTCTTTTCACACAACTTCTATGTTTTCTTTTGGTACAAAACAAGAGTTCATTTTGTGTTCTTTTTGTGCCAGAGGTTATTTGAGTTGTTGGACTCAGTCAATGGCCATATAAATGTCTAATTTGTAGGTGTTCTTTGGTTATTGGGACTTTGAAGGTTTATTGCTGACAGAATCGTTTTTACTTCAGGGCATACTGGTAGTTTCTTATTTTGAAATGACATACATCAGATATCTATGACAATTTGCATTCTTAATCATTCTTATTTTGTTTCTATTTCTTAACCAATGATGGTAGCTGATACCACTCGTTCTTTTGGCAGATTAGAGCCTACTTTCTCTTCGGGATTGGATTGGAAAACTATTGATTTGTATGTTTTACCTTTTTCTTTGATGGAACTATCCTGCATGTTATTTATCATGGACTTTTTCCGGTTTAACATACTCTGTCGCACATTCATTGGGAAATATATCTCGTGCATATGCATTTGTTTTGACTTGGAGTGTATGTCTGCTTGAATATTGTCTCAATAGGTGTTAAATTTGGTTTATCTGAAGAATTTTTGTCAGGTTTCCTGTGTTAATATTTGATGAGATTGATGCTGTCTGGATGGTAATTTCCTATGCTGAGATGTTATTTTTGTGCGACCTATTGCCTCTTTTTTCTCTATGTTATCTAGAACTTGCAGGACATGTTCTTTTCCAGAAAAATATTTGTTTTTGACACTGTTTTTTGCGGTAACATTTACGTTCTGCCAAAACTTTCCCTAAAGTATAATATGTAATGTTTCACTTGTATAGCAATGTTGTTGGATGGTTTATCAATAGATTGATCTTTCCATTTAATTGTTTATCAAGATGAGTATGCATTTCGGTTGATTGGCAGTTGCATCTGATTTTGTGATGGTAACTCTCCCCATCGTTCCTTTTTGTTTTTCATTTCTTGATTAATTGATTTTGTTGATGGTGTCCGATTGATTTTATCGGTCTGATTTTGTGAAGCATCGTTTGGTTGCAGAGATCTGTCCCTCTTGCATGGAGATCCTTTGATTCTCATTGTTCGGCGAATTGGCAGTATGGCTTCTTTCTTTCCTCTTGGATTGTGATCTCTTGACGTTGGAGGAGGTTGTTATGGGAAGTGTTTGGTTTAACTCCTCCTTTGACCCTTGATACAGTGACCGATCAATCTTTCTGTTATTTGGTGACTTCGCTGTGGTTTCTTTCCCTGTGTGAACTGTTTGCCTGAGGATGTCAAGGACGATGAATACTGTTAATACCATGTCTTGGATGTTTGGGCTTTTTGAAGGAGTGGTGACCCTTTTTCTGTCTTCTTATTTTTTTCTCGGTTGAGACGATGAATTAGTAATCTCTGGTCATGTCTTAAGACTGAAATTTACTGGGTTTGATGGGAAATTTGTTATTCAGTTTTTTATCTTTGGGAGTTCTCTCACATTTTGGAGTCTTGCCAGACTTGACAAGGGTGCTCTGTCGCAAGCTGATGATTATCTGAAATTGGATAATCTCTATCATCTTTTGAGGCAGTTATTGGTTTAAATGAAATTTGTTCTCCAGTCCCATAATTTTCCGATTGATACGAAAAACGATTCTCATTCCTTTGGAGTTCAGAGTTTGGCTGATGAGTGATCTGTGATGGTTCTTTCTTTGCAAGGTGTACGTGCCACAACAGGTCACTATCCAATCCAGATCGGTGTCTTCCCGGCCCTCCCTTATGTCATCCTCTCAGAAATAGCGTTCCTTTCTCAGTTGACAGCCTCTGCAAAGTACTCTTCAGAGGAGACCCAAAATTGTGACCAATTGATCTTTCTGTTATTTGGTGAATTCGCAGTGGTTTCTTTCCCCTCGAAGTGAAGCTGTTTGTCTGAGGATGTCAAGGATGATGAATACTGTGAATACTATGCCTGGGATGTTTGGGCTTTTTGAAGGACTAGTGATCCTTTTGCTGTCTTCTTTTTTTTCTCGGTTGAGAGGATAAATTATTAGTCTTTGATCACATCTGGGAACCGCCGATGGAATGAAATTTATTGGAGTTGATGGGAAATTTGTTCTTCAGTTTGTTAATCTTCGTGAGTTCTCTCACAGGTTGGAATCTTGCCAGACTTGACATGGGGTGCTCTCCGCAAGCATTGTCTGAAATTGGATAAGCTCTATCGTCTCTCGAGGCAGTTATTGGTTTGAATGAAATTTGTTCTTCAGTCCATAATTTTCCGATTGATGTGAAAAACAATTCTCATTCCTTTGGAGGCCGGAGTTTGGCCGATGTGTGATCTGTGATGGTTCTTTCTTTGCAAGGTGTACATGCCACAACAGATCACTATCCAATCCAGATCCACTTCCCGGTGTCTCCTTCCTAGAAATAGCCCTCCCTCGTGTCCTCATCCTTCAGTCTCATCTTGTGTCTATGATTGTGCATGCGTTCCTTTCTCAGTTGACAGCCACTGCGAAGTGCTCTTCAGAGGAGACATCATTTCCAAAATGCACTATTGATCCTTGTTCATTTCTTTTTGTTTGACCCTTTATTGATACAATGATTGATTGATCTTTCCATTATTTGGTGATTTTGCAGTGTTTCTTCCCCTTCGGAGGGAAACTGTTTGTCAGTTTAATTCGAAACAATTTGGTGATTGATTCATCATTGATTGATCTTTCCATTTAATTGTATTATGAGCTGATTCTGGTATTCACTATTCCGTGAATTGGCAATGGCTTCTTTCTTCTTGGAGCGATCATGTTTGTCTGAGGACAATGAACACAATGCAGCTGGTCAGTTGGTTACATAGAATAAGACCTTTGGGCTTTATGGAAGACCAATGAGCTAACCTTGCACTGTTTGGTTGAGCTGATGATCCTGAAGTCTTTGTATTTAGGACTAGGAAGTATTTGCCTTTAGGACGGGCAATGGACTGAAATTTTGACAACCTTCTACTTTTACAGGTTGAAAGTTTTACTGGATTTGACAGCTGGTGATCTGTTACGTTCCCTGAGGGGCTTAGTTGAAAATAGTTTGGAATTGGAAGAGCTCTTGCCTCTTGGATTTTAGGCAGTTATTGGTTTCAATGGAACTTGTCCTTCACTTCTGTTATTTTCTACTGAATCCAAAAGGTCAGATCTAGTTCTCTTGCTTTTGCAGAACAGAGTTTGGTTGAGGCAATACTTTATGTGGCCAAGTTTGATGTGGAGTGTCTGTGATCAGTGATGTTCTTCCCTGTTGTGCAGAGATTCTTTAGGGTTTTGCTTGGCCTATGATGCCTATTGGTTATCGGACTTCTTTGGTTTACGCCTCGTCCTTTGATGGCTTAGTGATTCTTCGACCAATCTATTGAACTTTGTGTTGTTGTTTTAGCAGCATATTCTGGATTCTTGTTGTTCGGAGAATTGGCAGTGTAGCGTCTTTCCTCTTGGATCATAATCTCTTGACGTCTGAGGATGTTGTTATGGGAAGTGTTTGATTTAGCTCCTCCTTTGAACCTTTATGGATACAATGACTGATCGACCTTTCCATTATCTGGCAAATTCACAGCGGTTTCTTTTCCCTCAGAGTGAAACTGTTTGTGTGAGGATGTCAAGGATGATGAATACTATGAAGGCTGCGTCTTGGATGTTTGGCTTTTTGGAGGATCAATGATCCTTTTGCTGTCTTTCATTTTTTGGGTTGAGATGATGAATTAGTAGTCTTTGATCATGTCTAAGACCTGGCGATAGACTGAAATTTACTGGGTTTGATGGGAATTTGTTCTTCAGATTTTTTATCCTGGGGAGTTTATTATCGTCTGGTCCTGATTCACTCAAGAGGTTGGAGTCTTACCAGACTTGACTAGTGGTGATTTGCCATGATATGATGATTGTCTGAAATTGGATAAATTCTTTGGTTTCATGAGGCAGTTCTCGGTTTGAATGAAACATGTCCTTTACTTCTATTATATTCTTGTTAATCCAAAAGATTAGATCTATTTTTCTTCCCTTCTCAGATCAGAGTTCAGTCATGGCAATACTTTACATGGCCAAGTTTGATATGGAGTGTCTGGGATCAGTGATGTCCTTTCTTGCTGTATACACATACACATCAATTCCTAATTTGTCTTCGAATTCTGTTACCTTCTAGTTAAGGTGGAATGATCAGATATATTCTCTTTCCTTACGCAGGTCAGAGTTTGGTGGAGGCAATAGTTTACCTTTTCAATTTCGATATGGAGTCTCTGTGATCAGTATTGGTTTGTTCTTGCTGCATAAGCATCGATTCATAGGGCAAGCTCTTCTTTCAGAGTTCTTTCTTGTCTGGAAAGGTCCACACAAGTTCAAGCTTGTTTCGCTCCCCATTATTCCGTAAGACTCCTGATGTGGACTTTCTTCAACTGCATAACTCACGACTTGATGCTTCTGGTTCTCATTTTCCAGTGTTCTTTCCCCTTATGAACAAAAATTTTAGTGGGGGTGAATAAAAATGAAATTTTAAAGTTCCCTTGCCATTGATCGATGGATCTCTGCTACCTTTCACCGGTTAAGATAATGGTGAATTCAATCTGGTGAAGATGGTGAGACTGAGGTTTTATCTGGTTCTGATCACGATCTGCCATCATTAAGTTGGGCAATGTGGAAACAAATTGCTTTTTATATGGAAATGGTATCTTTTTGGATTTTAACAGCTATGGAATTTGATTGAGACGGAGAAAATGTGTTAATTGTAGGAGTCTTTCAATTATTTCATAGTTATTGTAAGGATATTACTTGCCTTGTGGCTGGATATTTAGCATTTGGTGCACTCCCTTGCTGGTAATTTCACTTGAGTTCTGAAGTAGTCTCTGATCACATCTTCATGGCGGGGATGGACTGAAATTTTGAAGATTTCTAGGCATTTGTAGTTTTAATTTAAGTTTGTCTTGAGTTGATTATCTTCGGGGAGCTGTGAGAAAAAAAATTTGGAGTTCTGGTTTAAGTTTTGCTGGGTTTGAGAAGTGGTGATCTATTGCGTTCTTTTGTAGGGCTGAGTTGATTGTTTGAAATTGGACAAATAGCTGCTTTGTGGATTCTAGCCAGTTATTGGTTTGAATGAAGTTTGTTTGCCGCTTCTGCTTTTTTCCATTTATGGTGAGATGATTAGGGCCTAGCTCTCTTTCCTTTGATGCAAGCCTCTTCTGGTCTGATGTGGGGCTGTCTTCAGTCAATAATGGTTCTTTCTACATTTCATTTAATGGGCTTTTCTTTCTTTGAGCTTCTATTGGCTTTTGTTGTTTTTGGAAAATGGATATTCATTGACTATCTTCCATTCTAGGGATTGTTTATAAGTCTGGAAAGCTTGAGATCCACAAAGTTCTGGCTTGTTTCTATTTGTCCTTGCAATGCATGCTGCAATCACTAAATTGATTGCTGGTAAATCATGGAGATATTGCAAGTGCAATTTATTTATCTTGCCTCTTTTATTCCTTTGGAGTTCAGAGTTTGGCCAATTTGTGGTCTGTGATGGTTCTTTCTTTGCAAGGTTTATGTGCCACAACAGATCACTATCCAATCCAGATCCACTTGCCAGTGTCTCCTTCCTATAAATAGCCCTCCCTTGTGTCCTCATCCTTCAGTCTCATCTTGGGTCTATGATTGTGCATACGTTCCTTTCTCAGTTGACAGCCTCTACGAAGTACTCTTCAGAGGAGACATCATTCCCTAAATGCTCTTGATCTTTCTTCTTTTCTTTTTGTTTCTTGATTAATTGTTAAATTGGTCTGATTTGTATGCTAATTTTCCGAAGGTTACTCTCGCCTCTCTGGGAGTCTGCGATGTATGGGTATCGTTAGGGTTTGCTCTCATCTAATTGGTGATTGATTCATCATTGATTGATCTTTCCGTCTAATTGCATTATGAGCTGATCCTTATATTCACTATTCCGTGAATTGGCCGTGGCTTCTTTCTTCTTGGAGCGATTACATTTGTCTGAGGACCATGAGCACAATGCTACTGGTCAGTTGGTTACATAGAACAAGACATTTGGGCTTTTTGGAGGACTAATGATCTAATCTTGCACTGTTTAGTTGAGCTGATGATGTGGTAGTCTTAGTCTTTAGGACAAGCGATGGACTGAAATTTTGACAACCTTCTATGCTTCTTTTACAGGATTTGACAGTTGGTGATCTGTTGTGATCTCTGTAGGGCTGAGTTGATAATTTTTGGAATCAGACGAGCTCCTCCTTCTTGGACTTTAGGCAGTTATTGGTTTGAATGGAACTTGTCCTTCACTTCTATTATTTTTAGTTTATCCCAAAGATCAGATCTAGTTCTCTTCCTTCCGCAGATCAGAGTTTGGTTGAGGCAGTACTTTACATGGCCAAGTTCGATATGGAGTCTCTGTGATCAGTGATGTGTTCTTCCTTTCTGCATAAGCATCAATTCCTAATTTTTCTTCCATTTCTGCTATCTTCTAGTTAAGGAGGAATGATAAGATGTTCTCTTTCCTTTGCAGGTCAGAGTTTGGTCAGGGCAATAGTTTGCCTCATCAAGTTCAATATGGAGTGTCTTGGATCAGTAATCGTTCTTTCTTTTTACATAAGCATCATCAATTAGGACAAGCTGTTATTTCAGAGTTCTTTCTTGTCTGGAAAGGTCCACACAAGTTAAGCTCGTTTCCCTTCCCTTATCTGTGTGCTGAGATCACTAATTGGGTCTCGGTAAATCGTGGAGATAGCATATGTAAGATGTATACGTCATGCTCTTCTTCCCTATCATGGGACTGGCTCCAGGAATTGCCTACTTAGCTTCACCTTTCTTTTTACACGGCTTCTGTGTTTTCTTTTGGTTTAGAACAAGAGGTCATAATGTGCTCTTTACGTGCGAGAGGTTGTTTGAGTTGGTTGGACTTTGTCAATGGCCACTGGTTATCGGGACTGAATGCTTATTGCTGACGGAATTGCTTTTACTTGGTGCATACTGGTATCTTCTTATTTGGAATGGCATACTTCAGATATCTATTACGATTCACTTTCTTAATCTTTGTTATTTTGTTTCTATATTTCAATGTTTGCTGAGCCAATTACTTTCTCGGTCTTATTTCTGAAGCATCTGGCTTGTTGCAGAAGCTTAATTTCTTGTGCTCCCGTTGCCTATTTGGGACTTTGCCATGGTCGTGGACATCATTAGGGTTTACTCTCCTCCTTTGACCATTTATTAATTGATTGGTTGGTCGGTCTATTTAGTTGTTTTACGAGCAGATTCTGAATCTGTTATTTAGTTGATTGGAAGCAACTTCTTCTCTGATGGACCAATCTCTACTTCCAAGGATGTCATGTAAGGAACAGTAAATATGATTAGTTTGGTCAATTGTTCCATAGAATAAAGCATTTGAGCTTTTCTTGGGATTGACGATTCTTTGGCAGTATAATGTTGGGTTGGTGGATGAGGAGTACTGGGTGTTGAACTGAAACTTCTAATAATTTCTTGCATGGACAATTATGTTTCTTTTTTTAAAATTCATTCTTTCATTATTGATCTTTGGTTAGTAGCAAGAATCGAGATGATAATTGTCTATTCCTAATTGCTTTAGGTTGAAGGTTTGCTGAATTTGAGAAGTGCTGATCCTTTGCCTTTTTTGCAAGGCTGAGAGGATGAATTGTGGAGACCAGGTTTTGTTTGAAATGGGATAATCTTTTATTTATTGCATTCTGGACAGTAAATGGTTCCATTAGTGTTGACCCAATCATCATCATCATCATAGTAATAATATTAAAGCAAGAGGATCACCATTAAGTTCTATTTCTTTTATGGTCAGAAATTGGTTAAAGCAAAGACCTTTTCCTTAATGAAATAATTCTGCATGTTATTTATCACTGACTTTTTCCTTTTCAACGTACTTTGTTGCACACTCACTTTTATTTTTATTTCATGGTTATATAAAGAAAGGGCTCATCTATTCTCTTTCCCTTTTAAGTTTGGGATATGTTTCTTGCATATGCATTTCTGTTGACTTGGTGTGTATGTCTGCTTGAAGTTTGTGTCTATGTTAAATTGGTATATTTGAAGAATTTCTCTCACGTTTACTTTGTGTTTATATCAGATAGATTGATGCCATCTAGATGGTAATTTCTTACGTTGAGTTATTATTTTGGTGTTACTTATTGCTCTTTTTCTCTATGTTATTTGGTACTTGCAGGATAGATTCTTTCCCAAAAAAAATATTTGTTTTTCACACTTCTTTTTTGTTGTAACATTTTCCTTTTGCCAAAACTTTTCCAAATGTTATAACATGTATTGTTTTCACTTATAAAGCGATGTTGTGGATGGCTCATCAATAGATTTATCTTTCCATTAAATTGTTTAACAAGATGATTTTGGATTTTGCAGTGGATTGGCAGTTGCATCTTTCCTCATGGAGTGCGATCTCTTCATTGGAGCATGTCGTCTAATGATGATAAATACATAGAAGCTGGTCAGTTTACATAATATAAGGTGTTTGGGCTTCTTGGAGGAGTGGTGATCTATTATGCAGTCTTTGTTTTGAACTCTGAAGTATCTTTGTTGACATCTTCAGCATGGGCAATGGACTGAAATTTTGAAGATTTCTAGGCTTTTTGTTGTTTTAATTTTAGTTTGTCTTCAGTTGATTATATTCAGGGAGCAGTGAGATAATTATTGTCGAGTTCTAATTCTTCTAGAGGTTGAAGTTTTACCAGGTTTGAGGAGTGATGATCTATTGCGTTCTTCTGTGGGGCTGATTGACGACTGTTTGAGATTGGACAAGCAGCAGCTTGGTGGATTCTAGGCAGTATTGAAATTTTGAAGATTTGTAGGCTTTTTGTAGTTTTCATTTAAGTTTGTCTTTAGTTGATTCACTTCACGGAGCAGTGAGATAATTATTGGCAAGTTCTAATTCTTCTACAGGTTGAAGTTTTGCCAGGTTTGAGAAGTGGTGATCTATTGCATTTTTCTGTGGGGCTGACTTGATGATTGTTTGAAATTGGACAAGCAGTCACTTAGTGGATTCTAGGCTGACCTGAATGAAGTTTGTTCTCTGCTTCTGCTATTTTCTTGGTTTTGGTGAGATGATTAGGGCCTAGTTCTCTCTCCTTTGATGCAAACGTCTTGTGGTTTGATGTGGGCTTTCTTTAGTCTGTGATGGTTCTTTCTAGCTCCATAATCTTTATCTCATTTAACAAGATCTTCTTCCTTTAGAGATTCTATTGGCTTTTCTTGTACTTGGAAGATGAATAATCATTGACTACCCTCCATTTTAGGGATCGTTTGTGAGTCTGCAAAGCTTGAGGTCTACTAAGTGCTGGCTTGTTTCTCCTCATTCTTGTAATGCATGCTGCAATCACAAAATTGATTGCTGGTAAATCATACAGATATTGCATGTTAATTTGTCTTGCTCCCCCCCCCAACCCCAAAAAAAACAACCGGCACAAATGCTAGCTTCACACAATTCCCGGGGCTTTCATTCTATATGATTGATGTGTTTTCTTTTGGTACAGAACCTTTGGTGGAACTTTTTCATTTACGTCCTCCTTTGATTTGATTGATGGATTGATCCATCCTTCTGTTGTTTCATGAGCTGTTTCTGGATTTTTATAATCCAGTGGATTGGCAGTAGGTTTTTTTTTTTTTTTTCCTTCACATAGCAATCTCTTTGATTGAGGATGTTGTCTAACGAATGGTACATATGATGAGGTTGGTCAATTTTTACTCAGAATAGCTGAGCTTTTCTTGAGTTTGGTGATCTGTTCACATCTATCTTTGGTTGGGTTGGTGGATGGGCAGTGTTCTTGATTATCTTCAGGACTGGGTGAAGAACTGCAATTTTGATAAACTCCTGCTGCGTAGGCACTTGGTGAAGAACTAAATTTTGATGATCTATCTGTGTTGGCTGAGTTGACTAATATCGGTGTCTGGGCTTTGTTCAACATTGGACAAGTTTCCACTTCTTGGATTTTGGTTCTTTTGATGTGTTCACTCTCCATGTGTATTTATATGGATCAGTCCCTAATCAATTGATATTTTGGCCATGCTTTAATGATAATGTGTGCGAGAACTAGTGAGGTTTGATGTCCTCTCTCATTCCTTTGATGCAAACCTCTTCCGGTTGAATGTGGACTGTCTTCGATCTGTGATGGTTCTTCCTAGCTCCGTAATCTTTATTTCATTTGACAAGATCTTCTTTCTTTTGAGATTCTATTGGCTTTTCTTGTATTTGGAAGATGAATAATCATTGACTATACTCCATTCCTTCAATGCATGCTGCAATCCCAAAATCGATTGCTGGTAAATCATGCAGATAGTGCATGTTACTCATCTTGCCCCCCCCCCCCGAATACTAGGTTCACAGAATACCCAGGGAGTACATTCATACGATTGATGTGTTTTCTTTTGATACAGAACCTTTGGTGGAACTTTTTCATTTATCAGGTGATTCTTATGCTTTAGGTGGTTGGTGAGGAGTTGTCGTGGACATTGTTAGCGTTTATGCTTCTCCTTTGATTTGATTGATGGATTGATCCATCCTTCTGTTGTTTAACGGGCTTTTTCTAGATTTTTATAATCCAGTGGATTGGGAGTAGATTTTTTCTCACGGAGTGATCTCTTTGATTGAGGATGTTGTCTAAGGAATGGTACATATGATGAGATTGGTCAATTATCACTTAGAATAACTGAGCTTTTCTTGAGTTCGACATTCTCTTCACGTTTATCTTTGGTTGGGTTGGTGGATGGGCAGTGTCCTTGATTATCTTCAGGACCGGGTAAAGAACTGAAATTTCGATGAACTCCTATGGCATAGGTGTTTTGCCAGATTCTAGAAGTGATGATCTATCGCCTTTTCTCTGTGGCTGAGTTGATGAATTGTGGTGTCTGGGCTTTGTTCCAAATTGGATAGGTTCCCACTTCTTATATTTTGGTTCTTTTGATGTCCTCACTCTCCATGTGTATTTATATGGATCAATCCCTAATCAATTGATATTTTGGCCATGCTTTAATGACAGGGTGTGCAAGAAGTAGCTTGACTATGATGCAAACCTCTTCTGGTTGCAGAAACTCCCTGTTGCTGAGATCCTTGAGGGTTTCACCTGGCCTCTTTGGGACGATGTCTGTGGTCATTGGAATTATCTTATTGATTGACTGATCGGTCTTTGCATTATTGTTTTTACCAGCTTATTCTGGATTCTCGTTATTCGGTGCTTTAGTGTGGCTTATTTCCTCTTGGATCATATCTCTTTTGTCTGAGGATGGTCATTGTGGGAAGTGTTTGTTTTAGCTCCTCCTCTAGTCCTTAACACTCTATGGACTGACTTTCTATACAATTTTTTTTTAGCAGCTCCTGGATTTTGTTATTTGGTGAATTCGCAGTGGATTCTTTCCCCTTGGAGTGAACTGTTTGTCTGAGGGGATGTCAAGGACAATGAAGACTATGACATTGGCCAGTTTGTTACATAAAACACGGATGTTCGGGCTTTTTGGAGGACTAATGGTCCTTTTTCTGTCTTTTCTTTGGTTGAGACGATCGATTATTAGTCTTTGATGTCCCATCTTAGACTGGGGGATAGACTCAAATTTACTGGTTTTGATGGGAATTTGTTCTTCAGTTTTTATCTTTGGGAGTTCTCACAGGTCAGATTCTTGCCAGACTTGACATGTGGTGATCTGCTGCGAGCTGATGATTGTCTGAAATTGGATAAGTTCTATGGTTTCACGAGGCAATTGTCGGTTTGAATGAAATTTGTTCTCCAGTCCCATAATGTTTGAATTAATGCAAAAACTGATTCTGATTCCTTTGCAGTGGTCAATGTATGATCTGTGATGGTTCTTTCTTTGCATGGTGTACTCACCCCAACTGATCATTGTTTAATCCAGATCCACTTTGTCTTAATTTTATTGAAGTTCCAAAGCTGGTCTCTCCCTCCTAGAAGTAGTCTGTCCCTTGTGTCCTCATACTTCGGTCTCATCGGGCATTTATGAGTGTTAAGTTGGTCTGGTTCTGTATATGAAATGTTATTTTCTGAAGGTTACGCCTCGCCTCTCCGCACTCTGCCGTGTTGTGGGCATCATTAGGTTTGCACTCCTCTTATTTGATTGATTGATCTTTCTAAGTTTAAATGTATTATGAGCTGGTTCTGGTATTCACCATTCTGTGAATTGGCAGTGGCTCCTTTCTTCTTGGAGTGATCATTTTGTCTGTGAGGATGTTGTAGGGCAATAAAAACAATGCAAGTGGTCAGTTGGTTGCATAGAATACACATTTGGGCTTTTTGGAGGACTAATGGAACTGATTCCAGGCATTACCTAGTTTGCTTTGCCTTTCTTTTCACACGACTTGTGTGTTTTCTTTTGGTACAGAGCAAGAGATCGTTTTTTGTTCTATCCATGCCGGTGGTTCTTTGAGTTGTTGGACTCAATCAATGGCCATACAGATGTCTAAATTATAGGTTTTCTTTGGTTATTGGGACTTTGAAGGTTTATTGCTGACAGAATCGGTTTTACTTCAGGGCATACCGGTAATATCTTATCTTGAAATGATGTACATCATATATCTATCACAATTTGCATTCTTAATCATTCTTATTTTGTTTCTATTTGTTAATGGATGATGATACCTTATACCAGTTGTTATTTGGCATATTAGAGCCTACTTTCTCTTCGGGATTGGATGGAGAAGTTTTGATTTGCATGTCTTACCTCTTTCTTTGATGGAACTATCCTGCATGTTATTTATCATGGACATTTTCAGGTTCAACGTACTTTGTCGCACATTCATTGGGAAATACATCTCTTGCATATGCATTTGTTTTGACTTGGAGAGTGTGTCTGCTTGAATATTGTCTAAATGGATGTTAAATTTAATTTATTTGAAAAATATTTTTTCAGGTTTCCTGTGTTAATATTTGATGAGACTGATGTTGTCTGGATGGTAATTTCCTATGCTGAGATGTTTTCATGCGACCTATTGCCTCTTTTTTCTCATGTTATCTGAAACTTGCAGGATATGTTCTTTTCCAAAAAAAAATATTTGTTTTTCACATTGTTTTTTGCGGTAACATTTACCTTTTGCTAAAACTTTCCCTAAGGTATAGTATGTTATGTTTCACTTGAATAGCGATGTTGTTGGATGGTTCATCAATAGATTGATCTTTCCATTTAATCGTTTATCAAGATCGGTATGCATTTTGGTGAATTGGCAGTTGCATCTTTCCTCTTGGAGTGATCTCTTCATTTGAGCATGTTGTCTAATGATGATAGATACATAGAAGCTGGTCAGTTTACATAGAATAAGGTACTTGGGCTTCTTGGAGGAGTGGTGACAAGCTCTTCTTTTTTTGAGCCTCTATTGGCTTTTGTTGTTTTTGAAAGATGAATTATCATTGACTATCTTCCATTGTAGGGATTGTTTGAGCCTGGAAAGCTTTTATGATCTGGAAAGCTTGAGATCCACTAAGTTCTGGCTTGTTTCTCTTTGTTCTTGTAATGCACGCTAAAATCACTAAATCTATTGCTGGTAAATTATGGAGATATTGCAAGTGCAATTTATTCGTCTGGCCTTCTTTTTTTTCTTCTTTTTCTCCTAAATACTAGCTTCACACAATTTAGTTAGCTTAGGCTTTCATTCTGTATGATTTATTTGTTTCTTTTGGTAAAGAACCTTCGGTGGAACTTTTTCATTTACCAGGTGATATCTATGCTTTAGGTGGTTGTTGAGGAGTGGTCATGTGCATCCTTAGTGTTTACGGTCCTCCTTTGATCATTTGTTGTGGATACGATCCATTCTTTTGTTGTTTTAGAGCTGTTTCTGTATTTATAATCCCGTGAATTGGTAGTAGCTTCTTTTCTCGCGGAGCGATCTCTTTAATTGAGGATGTCCATCCTTTTGTTGTTTTAGAGCTGTTTTTGGATTTATAATCCAGTGGATTGGTAGTAGCTTCTTTTCTCATGGAGCGATCTCTTTGATTGAGGGTGTTGTCTACGGAATGGTACATATGATGAGATTGGTCAATTATTGCTTAGATCTTTAATTGATCTTCAGGACTGGGTTAAAAACTGAAATTTTGATAAACTCCTGCTGTGTAGGCACTTGTGTTTTTATTGAATATCATGCCTTAACTGATTCCCTTGGAGTGGAAAGATGATAATTGTCTTTGTTCTTATTATATGTTGGAGTTTTGCCAGATTTTATGAGTGATGATCTATTGCCTTTTTTGTGTGGCTGAGTTGATGAATTGCGGAGTCCAGGCTTTGTTTGAAATTGGATAAGCTCCCAATTCTTGGATTTGGGTTCTTTTAATGTCTTCACTCTATATGTATATGGGTCAACCCCTAATCAATTTATATTTTGGCCGTGCTTTTATGATAGGGCGTGTGAGAACTAGCTTGACCATGCTTTTGTGGCCTCTCTGTTGGACGTACTTGCAAAAGGAGAGTATCTAACGCAATTCTATTTAGTTGAGCCACTGAATTGTTGTTTTTCTTTGTGGATTAGGGTGATGAGTGATGTCTGGATCTTTCTATCGGGATTTTTGTTACTGCATGAACTCTGCAAAGATGTGGTTTGTGATATTTCATTTTCGAGGATTAGAGGTGATGCGATGAACATATAGTTCTCTTCCTGTTTGTAGAAGCTCTCTCTTGGGGATGCTTTTTATATTGAATCTTCAGTTGATATAATGCCTGACAAATTAGTTCTATATTGCTTGTGTGTTGAAATGGAGAGTTACTTGGCAACAAGTTGGCTCGATCCCTCTACATGGATTCACCCCTCATTCTCTCCAAAACTCGTATTCTATTATTATCATTTTCAGTGGAAGGTGGCTCTAGTTTGTACCTTCAAAACTATAACTGCAAGGATGCTTGGTAATATATGCTCATGGGGACACGTGGCATGGATGGTTTGGATGTTTTTGTACTCTTTTATAAGCTCCCTCTTTCAATGAGATAGTGCACTGGACATGTTGCTTTAGGTAGGGTTCATATGTTGTATGAACTATCACCCAATGTTTTTTTTTTTTTTTTTTTTTTTTTTTTTTTGGTGAAAGTATGCAATTAATATAATGGGGAAGGTCAATATGTACACCCAAATGGCTCCAAAATCTTGCATTCAAATGAACATGCTCAATCTGAGTGGAAGGGAGCCGAGTAGAAAAAACCAAAAGGCACCAAACCAAACAGAGCACTAGGTGCCAAGCGGCAAAAAACGCCAGGCAATACGACCTAGCTACCAACAAGACACCTAGCCAAGCGGTCTAAAATAAGGGGAAGAGAAGATGTATGGTGCTTGTATCCGCTTGTATTTTTGGATTCTTGAACATATTTCTTTGTATGGTCAATTGTTCACTTTGTTGAGCAAATTGTGCACCTTTGTATTTTAGCTCAAGTAAGACAGTGGTGGTTGTCAAAAAGCAAGCATAATGTGCATATAGCACTTGTTAACATTTTGGTAGGGTGTGATGTGCTAATCCTGGAAGTGATGTCCTTGGCCCATGATCTGTATCTTATGGAGACTTCAAATTTTTGAGATTTGCCAGATGAGCAGTAGCGATTCTTGTAACTAGTCTTGGATTTTCATTCATGGCATCTAATTGTGGGTGTTCTGAGTGAAGTTTCTTAATTGGACATATTTTGAGTGTTCGGTAACCGGTTATCATGGGCATTATGGAATTGGCATCTCTTACTATCTCTTTTAGAAATTTGCTTTCACAAACTATCCAGGTGACATGGGCCCTTTTGCAAGTGTCTTTTCACTTTTTCCCATATGAATGTTTAGTGAAGGCATTTGGAGCCTTATAAAAATGACGATTCCTATGGCAGCCGTAATTTTCACTTTTGCAAGTAACTATCTAGCATTTTTGTTTCCATATAAATCAGTAAGGAGGATCCTTGTGCTCCCACTAGGGGAAAAAATCCTCACGTAAATCTATTTTTTTCCAGCTAAATTAACCATATTTCTTTTTTCACCTTAAAAATTTTCCAGGTTAATGAAGAGGAATGCCATTGCAAGCATTTTGTGTATAGCTCAATTTCCCTTTCACTTTCCCATTATGTAGTTTCTGATTCTAATCACAATGCTCCATCGGTGATTTATCAACCTGGTTTGTGTTTGAAGTGTATGGCCATTTTAACTAACTTTCAGGGGAATTACTCGACTTAGCAAGCTTTTACTTTTTTGCACCTCCTGGGGGTATTTTTAGTGTAAATGGTTAATTTTGGGTGCCAGTTCAAGTCTCTCTTTGATGATGTCATGCTCTCACTCATTTGTGAACTTCACTGGATGAAACTACAATTATTGCAAAGGAGTCTTGTGTCCAAGGCTAAGTCTAGTTGTTGCTTTGCTTGATCATTTGGGCCTTTTACTTTTGCTTCTTCTGGGGGTATTTTTGGTAGAAATGATATTGAGTGCCAGTTTAAGTCTTTCTCTTCAATGATGTTGTGCGCTCTTCTTTTTCTGTGAACTTTACTGGACAAAACTACAATTGAGCCCCGTTTGTAACATTAAGTCTAGTTGCTTCGCTTGGTTACATGAATGCACACATTGATGGCAGTTTGACTTATGTGGTAGAGACATAGTTTGTCTGTTTGTTCTTTATCTTATCGGATGCTTTTACCTTGTACTTGTGAGATGAGAAACTGAATGCATGTATTCTTTAACATCATGGCAGATTATACTTTTCCACTTTCAGGGTTGGTGTAGTCTGTAGAAGCTCTCTCTTCGGGATGCTCTTTATATTGAATCTCCAATTGATATAAATTTGCCTGACAAACTAGTTTTATATTGCTTGTGCATTGAAATCAAGAGTTACTTGGCCAGGAGTTCACTCAATCCCTCTACATGGATTCGCAACTCATTCTCTTGAAGCTCATATTCTATTATCATTGTTTGCTGAGGAATTTTTTTTTTTTTTTTTTTTTTTTTTTTTTTTTTTGGTAAGGGTTGTTTGCTGAGGAAGTTGGCTCTAATTTGTGCCATTAAAATTATATCTGCAAGGATCTTGGGATCATGCTTGTGGGGATGCGTGGAGTGGATGGTTTGGATTTTTTTTGCCATCTTTTACATGCTCACTCTTTGAATGAGATGGTGCACTCGACATGTTGCTTTTGGTAGGGTTTGTGTGTTGTTTGAGCTGTGCATAAGTTTGCTGATGTTGACCTTCAGGAGAAAAACTAACTATTTTGAAGACCTCGCAAAGAAATTGTGCCTTCCTGCAGGATGTGTGGAGCTTGCATAATTCTGCATGTATTTTTGGAGACTTCAACATAGTTCTGTCTATTGTCAGTTTGCTTAGTTTGTTGAGCATATTGTGCTACGTTGCATCTTGGCACAAGTATGACTGTCATGGTTGGCAAAAAATCAAGCATGATTTTGCAGATAGCATTTGTTATCATTTTGGTCAGGCTGTGATGTGCTAACTCTTGGAAGTGGGGTCCTTGGCCCATGATCTGTATTTTATGGAGACTTAAAATTTTGAGATTTGCCAAATGAGAGGCGGCCATCTTCTTGCAGCTAGTCTTGGAATTTCATTTTTGGCATCTAATTGTGGGTGTTCTCAATAGGGTTTTTTAACTGTAGATATTTTGAGTGTTTGCAAACCAGTAATCATGGGCATTATGGAATTGGCATCTCTTCTTATCTCTTTTAGAAATTTTCCTTTTATAAACTATCCAGGGGACATGGGCACTTTTGCAAGTAAATGTCTTTCACTTTTTTCCATATGAATGTTTCGTGGAGGCAATTGGATGGAGCCATTGGAGCCTTATAAAACTTGGATTCCTGTGGCAGCAGGGATGTTTCCGCACAGATTTGAGGTCTCATCATATTACCCTGGATAGCATCTTCGCAGCTCCTCCTAGGATAGTATTATGTTCTTACTGGTCAAAGTGTTGGATTCTCTGTCAATGTCATGATGCTCTTGTTGCTTGAACAACATCTGTGGTTAACATGTACTCAATTTCAGCTGGTTGATCTTTGATTCAGTCGGGCACTAAAATTGACTATTCCCAGCACTGATCAGTTTATTCAGCAAAGCTCCACTACACTGCCTTTTGTGTTGACTTCTCCCTAGCATTAATCTATGATCTCTGATGTAAGTCAGGAAAGTCTATAACATTGAGCTTTATGATAAGCCGCCACAAAGCTCCATTCCACTGCCTTCTACAGAACATTAATTAATCTGTTGATAAGTTCAATTGCTAGTATTATTACCGTATAGAGTCGCTGCCATATATTTAATTCGATATGATTCTTGGGTACTAAGTTGAAAATTTAAATTTTTAACAAAATTATTCTCAGTTATGATTTGCCTCTCATACTGTATTCAGAAAGGGATGAAGGAGTTCAATCATCTTTTCATATGTAATGTCAAGGTTAGATGATTCTACTTGTGAGTAAAACTAAGTTGCACTATTGATATGTTGTCCAGCTCTAGCTCTTTCTTCGACACAGAAATCAGGAAGGGACGATCCTTGTGCTTCCACTATAAGAAGGATATCCTCATGTAGAGCTATTTCTTTTCGCCAGATTAATGCAATTACTTTTTTCACCTTGCAGTTTCTTCTGAGTTAATTGAGAGGAATGATGCTGTAAGCATTTTGTGTATGGATTAATTTCCCTTTCACTTGTCCCTTATATTGGTAGTTTCTGATTGTGGATTCGTAGGTGTGGCTGGCTTATTGTTGTAAGCATGAGTACCTTAGCAAATTTGGCCACATGGACATCGGGTATTTTCCCATTACCAAGTCTTTTTCTGATTTACATGCTTCATTTTGGCAGTTGAATCTTTTGGTATGTTTTTCAGTTAAGATTAACAGATTATACCAATTTTTAACAATAGGAAACCCTTTTTTCTTAATAACTTTGCTTGCATTTCTTTTCCATTTTTTGTTAAAATTTTGTGTATTGTTTGTTCAGGCATTTTCATTATTCAGCAGTCATTATTCTTCCACCTTAAGTTCTCGTAGGTATGGATTCCTGAAAAGCATTCTGTCATCCTATTAGGAAAAGCGGTATCTATGGAAGTATGGTGGTATTACTGGTTATTCTTCTCTTGGAATTGGATATCTTCTCCTTCTACTGATGTCTGCAAAAAAGGCTTTCAATGAGAATTAGTCTCTCTTGGTGGGTGCGTGCTCTCTGTGTAAGGTTATTGAGGCTACTGCCATCGGTGCCTGCTGTCCAATAACTTTTTGCTCCAATGAAGATTGGATTTGTTGCCTTTTCTTTCATGCAGAAGCCATCTTTGGTGTCTCCGAACAAGAGAATAGGTTATCAATATTCTAGAAAAGAATCTGTATTTTCTTATTATCATCAAGTAATTACAAGGTGTATACACATAAATAGAAGACCTAAATTAGGTAAGAAAATCAAATAATAGAGGACCTAATCCCTATCAATAGCTAATTTACAGCTAACAAAATCAAATCACATAATAAAATCAAATCAAATAATATCACGTGATATCCCTAATGATTTGGGAGAGATTATAAGAAATTTTCCAACGCTTCCCCTCAAGTTTGGTGAGTGTATCTTCTATGCCTAACTTGCTGCTAATCTCCTAAAATCTCGACGTCAATAGGCCTTTGGTTAGTACATCTGCTAGCTGATCTTTGCTAGGAGTGTAGGGAGTTTTGATCAAACTAGATTCAAGCTTCTCCTTTATAAAATGCTTGTATATATCAATATGCTTGGTTTGATCATGCCGAACTGGATTGTGAGCAATGTTGATTGCTGGTTTATTATCACAATAGTCTCATAATTCCTTCGCGTTCCACTTTGAGGTCTTCAATGACAATCCTGAGCCGCAAAAGTTCACATATCTCATTCGTTATTGCCCTAAATTCAGCTTCAGCACTAGATTTAGTAACCATATTTTGTTTTTTACTCCTCCAAGTGACAAGATTTCCCCCTAGAAAAGTGCAATAGCCAAATGTGGACCTTCTATTTGTTGGTGACCCAGCATAATTTACATCAGTATAGGCTTCAAGATTCAGCTTGTCACCCTTTTCAAACAAAATACCTTTTCCAAGAGTACTTTTGAGATAGTGAAGAATCCAGTAGACACAGCTTGCATGTTCTTCTTTATGATGATGTATGAACTGACTTACAACTCCCACAACATAGGCTATGTTTGGCCTAATCTGAGATAGATAAATAAGCCTTCCTACTAGTCTTTGATATATCTCTTTATCAACTATGCTACTCTCTCCATGTCCATCCATTTTATGGTTTGCATCAATAGGGGTGCTTACCACCTTGTTGTTGTGACATCTTGTTTCATTTAGAAGATCAAGTACATATTTCCTTTAGGATATAAAAATACCTTTTTTTAGAGTAGGCTATTCTATACTAAGAAAGTATCTCAACTTTCCAAGGTCTTTGATCTCGAATTGTTGACCAAAATTGCTCTTAAGAGACTTTTGTTCAACTTCATCATTACTAGTCACAATTATATCATCTACATAAACAAGTAAAGCTGTGACCATACTTTTTGATGAATAGGGTGTGATCCCCTCTACTCTGCTTGTAACTCATCTTAAGCATTGCCTTCGTGAACCTTTCAAACCAAGCTCTTGGGGATTGTTTGAGACCATCTAGAGCCTTTGTAAGTTGACACACTTGATTGTTTCCAAAGTTCTCTTCAAAACCTAGTGGAGGCTCCATAAAGACTTCTTCCTCCTCCATATCTCATGTAAAAACATGTTGTTCACATCAAATTGCTGCAAAGACCAACCAAAAATAGTTGCAAGAGAAAGTACCACTTATATAGTGTTCATTTTTGCTATTGGTGCGAAGTTTTGATAAATTCATCCCATAGGTTTGGGTGTACTTCTTTGCAACTAGCCTTGCCTTATATCTCTCTAAGGTCCCATCAACTTTGTACTTAAGGGCATAAACCCATTTACATTCCATTGGTTATTTGCCTTTGGGTAAAGTCACGACTTCCCATGTATCATTATTCTTCAATGCATTCATTTTGTCTGTCATAACTTGTATACAATTCCTATCCTCAAAGCTTCATGTACCGAGTTAGGAATTGTAATTGAATCAAGAGCAATAATAAAGGCTTTGTATGACACAAATTGGGAGATAGGATGTTGGGTACATTTCCTAATAGCTTTTCTCAAGGCAATAGATAAATCCAAATCACTTAGGTTTATTAGAAGAAGAGTGAGTGATTTCATTACTTGATAATAATTTAGTTAACGAGACTTGATCCAGTTCCGGATTGAGCTTCATCCTTCTTGAACAAACTTGCAGTTTGGTTGGTTAATTTTTAGGAGGACTAGATGAAAATGATGATGAACTAGGCGGAGGACTCAATGGGCTAGATGAAGGACTAGGTGGACTAAGAGGGCTAGGACTAGACAAAGATGGTAAAGGAGATGAAGTTGGATTGGACAAAATAGGATTGGGCGACACACTAGATAGTGGAGGCAGTGGTTCAAACCCACTATCTTCATTAGGAGTCTCCCCCTGAAGATAGTGGTGGGAAGGAAAAAACAACTGGTTTTCATTAAAAGTGATATTCATAGAGATAAAAACTTGACGTGTTAAAGGATCGTGGCATTTATAACCTTTTCAAGTATTAGAGTACCCAATAACGACACACTTTAGAGAACGTGGGTCAAGTTTGTTTTGGTTGTGATAATGAATATGCACAAATGCAACAGCCAAAGATCCGAGGGGAAAGGTGATATTTATGGAAACATCAGGATAAATGGTAAACAAGACTTTTTTTTTCTAAGGTTTTGGAAGAAACCCAATTATTAAGATATATGCTGAAGTTAAAACAATTTCCCCCCAAACATGCTTTGGAATAGACATTTGAAAGAGGAGAGCCCGAGCAACATTTAGGATGTGCCTATTTTTCCTTTCGGCTACTCCATTTTGTTGAGGGGTATCAACATAGGAAGACTCATGAATAATTCTCTAAGTTCGGAAAAAAAATGATCAAGATACTAATTGAAATATTCCTTCCCATTATCAGACCTAAGTCTCTTAATTAACACTCCAAATTGATTGACTATCGTTTTGTAAAAGTTTTGAAAGATAGATTGAGCATTGGATTTGTCTTTCATAAGATATAGCCATGTAGTACGAGTATAATCATCGATAAAAGAGACAAACCATCTAGCTCATGTAAAGTTAGCAATTCTAGACAAACCCCACACATCGATATGGATAAGAGAGAATGGTGTTGAAACTCTAGTATCATTATTCAAAGGAAATGAAACATGATGATGTTTTGCAAGTTCACAAACTTCACAATGAAGATTTTCGATAGCAACATCTTTAAAAATGGAAGTAAACATAGTACTAAGAAGATGGTGGGTGTGCTAATCGAAAATGATGAAGCCAAATCTGAGATAAGTGGATAAGATTACAAGAGTTGTAAGAGGTATTTATATCCCACAAGAAACCAACCAATTCTGCTTGAATCTTCAAGGTAGTGGAGCCCATTTTGTTCCTTAACAAATCCAATCGTCCTCCCTGACTCAAGTCCTACAAAATACAACGATCAATAGAGAAAAGCACCTTACAATTCAGATTTTTGGTAAGTTGATAAATGGAAAGGAGGTTGGTGGACAACTTAGGAACATGAAGGACATTGTCAAGTTTAAGTGAGAGATTTAGAATTATGGTTCATTGGCCAACTATAGTAATAGGAGATCTATATCTTATGATAATACTCCTATATCTTGGTGATGGTTTATAAGTTTTGTATAGTTGGTTGCACCTGAATCAAGAATCCATGAATTAGGGTAATGAGAAACTATTGAGTTTTCGGAAATTAGACACGCCTCTGACTAGAGTAATAAACACATATTATAAAACTTAGATAGGAAGTCAAGGAGAGTCCTAATTTTACCAACTTCTTCTTTGTTAAATATCTTTTAGCTCTACTGAGCACCCGCATTCTTCTATGAAGCTTGAAGCAATTTCTCTTGTATGGCGTGGCTTCTTGCAGAAACTACACCATAAACCTTCACTATTCGTTGTCTTAATCAAATTCGTTCTCTTATTTTTGTAAGGATTTGTTTTCTCTTTAATTGCTTTCATGGCGGATCTTTCAAGGTGTTGGTCTTCAAGTATTATAGTCCATTGGCTCTCTTCTTCTCCTACAATAGAAGAAACTTCATTCAAGGATGACAGCTGCTTTTTCCAATATTCTCAACTCGAATTTAATTGAAGTTTGCATTCAGACTTGCTAAAAACTCAAAAATCCTCTCTCCATATGGTTTTGGAGAGTATTAGTATCTTAAGAACACCTCATTTGTATATTCAGATTGTGATCTATTTCAAGCTAGAGACCTTTCATGAGATTGTAATATTTCGTAATAGAACGATTATCTTGTTTTGCCATCGAAGCCTTCATATTGAGTTCATATATCATTGTTGCATCTTGAACTTTTGAATAAGACTGACGAACAGCCTCCCATATGTCCTTGACAATAAGGAGAAGCACGTAATTTTTGCTGATCTTAGGTTGCATTCAGCTCCACAACCATGACATAATTAAGGAATCTTCTTTGTCCGTGTTTGAAACTTGGGATCACCTTGTCTTGGACCAGTGCCTTCTAGATGATTGAACTTCCTTTTTCCTTTTAAGAAACGTTCTCATAATATGTGCCTACTGAAGATAATTTTTCTCATCCAATCGATGCTCCTTCATGTTGGGAAAATCTCCAATCAATAAGTTGGATTGACCCTGAATAGAGGACCTAGTTTGGTTGGAGATAGCCTTCCCTGAATCTTCCATTCTAGCAACTTGAAAGGACAGATTACGGGAGGAGATCGAGAAACAAGGGTGGTTACTGCACAACTGAAGGCCGGCAATAAGGCTAGTTAAGTCAGCAATAAGGCTGAAATAGAACAACAATAAGGTTGAAAAAAAAGGGCTGCAATGAAACAGTAGGAAATACAAATTGCAAAACTAGGCTATGGTAACATGTAGAAAAGAAGTTGTATTTTCTTATTATCATCAAGTAATTACAAGGTGTATATATACAGCAAAAGAATACCTAAATTAGGTAAGAAAATCAAATAGTAGATGACCTAATCTCTATTAGTAGTTAATTTACAGCTAACAAAATCAAATCAAATAATATCACATAATATCTCAAATAATTTGGGAGAGACTATAGGAGATTTTCCAACACATATTTATGGAAATTAGTATTTCCCTATGATACATATAGTGCAATTGTCGCATTGCAGTGCCTTAAGTTAAGTTGATGCTAATGCCTTAGGTTGACATGGGATCCTAGCTTGTTCCAGTACACCAAGGAGTTCCGATGGGTCAAATGCCTTTAGTTTAACCGATGTCTATGTTGTGAATCAAGATTCTTTTATCACCTCCAAATGTCATTTTTTGGTATGTTATTGCCCCTCATTGGTGTTGTGAGTAGCATTATTCCTTCATTTCATTCCATGATTCAAACTCAATTTAGGGTCAAGATTAAGGTCTTTCGATCTAAAGGCTAGAGATTACTATAATCAAGTATTTTCCCCTTATTTTCAAAAGGAATGTATTATCCATGAGTTATCTTGTGTGAATACACACAACAAAATGGAGTTGCTGAAAAGAAAAATGGTCATCTCCTTAACACAACTTGTGCCTTAATTGTTTAACAGGCAGGTTCCTAAAACATATTGGGGGGAAGTTGTAAATTAACTACTCTCATGTATATTAGACCACAAGACTCCTATAAAAGTTCTTTCTCGATTCTATCCTCACTTCCGTACATTTAATGGTCATACACCTCGAGTCTTTAATTGTACTTCCTTTGTCCACATTCATTATCATCAACGAGGAAAGTTAGATACTCAGGCAATCAAATATGTGGTTCTTAGTTACTCACAAACACAAAAGATGTCACTTTTGTTGAAAATAAATCCTATTTTTTACAAAATTATCTTCATGGGAAGTTTTAAGTCATGGAAAATAAGGGCCTTGGTGTTATTGATAATTTAGATTTATTACCCAACGTCCCTATCAACCCAAACTCATCAATTATTGCTCATAAACTTACCTTGAATCCTATCTCTTGTCAAGCACAATCTCCCACACAACAACTTGTTTTTGTTTCTATTCTCACTATTCCAACTCATATTCATGATTCTATGAGATTTTCTCGGGTGTATTCAAGGAGTACAACCGTTCCAACACGAGCAAGTCCAAAATGCTACTCCGGATAATGTCAATGAGAGCATAGTAAGTCATGAATCTCCTTTGAATGAATAGCTTAGTGATGCACCTAGTAGTGATCTTGATTTACCTATTGCTGCCAGAAAAACGTTTAGAAAGTGAACCAAGAAACCAGTATATCCAATATCAAATTATGTGTCCCTTAATAGTTTATCATCATCAGAACTTTATTATGATTTTAAACACTATTGTTGTCCCTAACACAGTGACTAAAGGATCGTCAAAAGAGGAATGAGGGATTGCCATGAAAGAAGATATGAAGGTTGTCGATTTATTACCTACTATTTTTTGGTGTCAGCAAGTTGGGGTTATCTATGTAATTGTACAAGGCTTAACTCTAAGCCTATAAATACTTCTTCTTCTTCTTTTGGTGAATGGTAATAGTATTAAGCTTAACCAAAATGTACAAGCAAACAACATCAAAGCTTATACTCAAAATGAAGAAGGCATAATGAGTGGAAGGGTGCCGAAATAAAAGAAAAGCCTACAAGACAAAAGCAAGAAGGCATAGTCGGCACAACAACGGCCACATCCTAAAGAAGAACTAAAAACAAAAGAAGGCGATCAGCCAGCCAAAAAATGGTAACCCAAGCCCAAAACCCAACACAAAAAGAGCCTAAAAGCAGCAACCAGTAACAAGGCCGCGACGCAGACAGAAGAAAGAAGAAGCCCAACCAGCAGACATTCCACCAATAGGACTCTTAAAGAACCACCGAGGATGAATGAAAGATGCTAGGGTCAATCCTCCAACTACGTTGAAGTCTCATGTTTCTTGGATTGTCCTCCACATTTGTAAAGGTTAATGCCTTGTCCTTAACCACGTTAATGAGGTGATTCTTCACGGTCGGAATCATGAATGTAATGTTCCTGAACAGGATCTCATTCATATACTTCCAAATAATATGACATAACGCTCCAAAGGAAAACCAAGCAATGGAGTGGTAGAAGTCCTTACCGGGTAAGAATTTCAAAGCCCAACGAAGGTTGTCAGCCCAACTGCTATTTCATCAAAGAAGGTTGCATTGAGCAACCCAAAGAAATGCAAAACTAGCTATAATGCTACAACCAAAAAATAGATGATCAATCGAATCCGACGTCGAATTGCAAAAAGCACAAACCGCATCCCCAATCATACCATAAGATAAAAGCAAGGCCGGGGTGGGGAGGACGATTCTTGATGATAAGCCAGAGATTGAACTGATATCTTGAAGTTATAGCATTATTCCAGATCAAGGAAGCCTAGTTGACCCGCGGCTTCTTCCTTCTAATTAGGTGCCATGCTGAAGCAACCGAAAATAAACCGAAACTACTTCCTTCCCAAGTAAAGTGATTCGATACTTGTGATAATAGAGGAAGAGGCTGCTCCCAAGACTATAGCAAGTGCATGAATGGACTAATCAGCCGGCGAGAAGAGATCCTCCATCGTAGCAAGTCTGGATAAACCCGAATAATAGATCAACGAGTCCGAAAACAATAGGTTGAGGGGGCCTCTCGGGTGCCAATTGTCGAACCAAAATGAACACAGAACGGCTGTCCCCTATCCTCCAGCGAAAAGAAAGCCGAAATTTCGTCCTAAGATGGAGGATTCTCTTCACGTCCAAGAGCAAAAGGTGGGTTGTTTGACCATCCAGAAACTCTCCATTTTCAGGAAAGTCAAATGGATCCACCTACACCATAAGGACTCTTTGTCGTGAACAGGATCGAGATGTGTTTCAACATAGCCGCATTATTACAATCCCTTAACCAACGAATACCTAAGCCTCCTTCATCCTTTGGAAGGCAAACATCATCCTGGGAGACCTTAGCACCTCCTCTCCCTAGGCCAAGGCCCTCCTAGAGAAACCGTCTGAAGATCTGCTCAATGCGATCCAACACAGCAACAGGGATAGTAAAAACACTCGCCCAGTAAGCTTGGATTGCATGAAAGACTAACCTAATAAGCTGAAGATGACCAGCGAAGGAGAGGAAGTGTTGACTCCACGATTGAACCATGTTGGTTATTCGATCAACTAGGGAGACACAGTCCACCTTGCCGAGCCAAGAGGAGATAATAGGAACTCCTAGGTAAGGCACCAATAGAGTCCCTTCATTGAAACCAAGATTAAGGAGGATCTCACTATGTAGAGCTGCGAAGCCTCTAGCAATAAAAACCTCACTCTTATTGGAATTGGGCCTGAGGCCGCTCCATGCGAATGAGGTATCCAAACCATCCCTCAAGAGAGAGATGGATGGCAAGTCAGCACCGCAAAATAGGAACACATCATCCGCAAAGAAGAAATGGGAAAGACTCAAAGCCTTACATCTTCAAAAGAGTTTGAACCCCGGTTGCCTGGTCCAAGCACTTAGAATCCTAGAGGAAACTTCCATAACCAAGGTGAAAAGATAAGGAGAAATCAGATCCCCTTGGCGAAGGCCCCGACCAGTCAGAAAGAACCCATGAAGTTCTCCATTTAAGGAAATAAAAAACTTGGGCATGCAAACACAGACCATGATAATCCGAATAAAATGATCTGGGAAACGAAATGCTCGGAGAACCATCTCAAGAAAGTCCCAGTCCACCGTGTCATAAGCTTTCCGAAAATCCACCTTTACCGCACACTTGAGCTTGTATGGATTAAGATGCAAACCCGCAAATAACTCCTGGGCCAGGAGAATATTATCTCTAATACGCCTACCTTTAACGAAAGCATTTTGATATGGACTGATAATATCATTAAGGACCGCGGCAACCCGGTTAGCTGAAACCTTGGTAATGCACTTGTATATAGTGTTGCAACATGCAATAAGCCTATAATCATTGACAAATGTCACATTAGGAACTTTCGGGATCAACACCATAATAGTATTGTTAATTTCCCTGAGAAATCCCCCCGTGGTAAGGAAATCCTTAACCGCTTCAATGACCAAACGTCCAACTATCTCCCAATTATGTTTAAAGAACTTGACACCAAAACCATCTGACCCTGGAGCCTTCCCGCGAGGTAGGGAGAATAAAGTATCATGAATCTCCACATCAGAGAACGAACGGGAGAGTAAGCTAATCTTATCATCCCTAAGAGGGCATCGTATGACATCCTAAATATCCTACAAAGAGGGGCTGGAAGACAAGGGACTCGGTCTTAGGAGCTCCCGAAAATGCGAGACAAAAGTCTGCTGCACCAACTCAGCTCGAAGATAATATTACCAGAAGTATCCATAACAAAAAGAATCTTGTTTCTTAGTTCTCTTATTAACGGAATGGTGAAAGAATTTGGTATTTCGGTCATCTTCCCTATGCCACCTGATCCTAAATTTTTGTCTGAAAAAGGACTCCTCCTGGTTCCTTAACTCCAAAAAGGCCTTCCAGTGAGTCTTTTCCAAATTAGCGAAAAGTTTGCTAGACGGATCTTGCTGAGGCCAACTTGTGCTAGCCTAAGAGCACTTCTTGTTGCAGACACCCTCTAGAGATATTAGAGAAAGACTTTGTTGAGCTGCTTCAAACAGCCTTTAAGAGCCTTCAACATTCTCACAAGCCTAAACATAAGGACCCCAACACCCGAGGTCTCCCAAACTTGTGAGACAATGATGTGGTAAGACGAGTGTATAGTCCAAAAATCAAAGAACTTAAAAGGTCTTCTCAAGAATACCGGTTGCATCACTCTAACCACCATAGGCATGTGATCAAAAATGCCAAGCGCAAGAAAAGAAGCTTCCAAATAAGAGAACTCCTTGCTCCATTTGGTATTAACCAACACTCGATCGATTTTCCTAACCTTACGGTTAGCCCCGGAGGAAGTAGACCAAGTAAAGCAAAAGGCAACATATCGAAAATCCTCTAACTTAGCCTGAATCAAACATTGATTAAAGTCATCAAAACTAGGAATCCAAATGTCAAAACTCACAATCCAATCAGAAGGGTCCCTGATTAATTTATTCGAGACTTGTGATGAATTTGTAGAGGATCAACAACACCACCAAGGACCGAATCTTGCCCATAATACTACTGAGGGAAGGGGTGACAGCAGTAGCCAAGGAACACTGGGAAGCAAGCGATTCTATTTTTTATGGGAGAAGATGATTTTGTGGGTTAGAACTTTTATTTTTATTTTTTAAGTTGCTGAGAAAGAGATCTTACTGTTTTGGCTGATTAATTTATTCGAGACTTGTGATGAAGCAAAATAGTTGCTACTTGGGTACATTAGTGATCTGAAAGTGGTGTGGTTGATGGGATATTAAATTATTGCGGCTGAGTTGTTTGACGGAAGCTAAGGTCAGAGTTTGCTTATTATTATTTGGAAAATGGGTAATTACTCTAAGAGTACAATTGAAGTAGATCCTAAGAAGAATAATATTGTGATGACTGAGGTGATTTTCTCTTCGTCTAATCAAATTATTGATAAAAAGCTCGTGGGTAGTGCTAACTTCCACCAATGGAAGAAAATTGTGAAGCTTACTTTGACAAACATGAATTAGCATAGACACTTAACTGAGTTTAAGCCCATAGATAATATAACTTGGGATGGTGTTGATGCACGTGTTCTTGGCCAAATACTGAATTCTATGGAGAGTAATGTAGTTGACATGGTAACTCATATTGATACAGTTAGAGAATTATGGGAGTATTTGAATGTGTTGTATTATGGCCAAGATAATTTATCACAGATTTATGAGCTATCGCAAGAGTTTTATTGATTTGAAAAGAAGGGACGCTCTATTACCCAGTGCTTTGCAGACTTTAAAAGATTGTATGAGAAGTTGAATGATGTTCTCCCTATTTCAGCCAATGTTCAACAAATGCAACGTCAGAGGGAACAATTGGCTGTAATGGGATTCTTAGGAAGTCTTGGTTCTGAATATGAAACTGTTAGCTCTCAGATTCTTGGAGGAGAGAATATAGCATGACTCACAGATACGTTTGCTCGAGTTCTTTTAGTATCTTGTGAGTCTTCTCAGGATACTATATCAATGGTGGGGAGTTCAACTCTTGTGTCCCAGACTCGAACTAGTAGTGGTAATAGGAGTGATGGAGGAAACCGTGGCAGATATAGTGGGCGTGGTGTCCGAGAAGGAGACCGAGGCATAGGAATAGAGAGAGGTCAAGGTCATCAGCATCCTTCTGGACAATTCCACATATCTACGGATAATTCGGGGACTACACGAGTTTGTCATTTCTGTGGCAAACCTAGTCATATTCAAATATTCTGTTACAAGCTACATGGGAGACCAAGGCAGTAGCATCAATTCGCTAATACAGCATCTAATATTGAGGAATATGCTTGGCACAAACAATCTCAAATCGTACAACCTATTTCTACCACTGCTACTTTGGCACAGACAAGTAATGCTATTGCATGCTTTTCGGCTACTTCTCAT
Source organism: Eucalyptus pumila (assembly GCA_016097595.1). Taxonomy (NCBI): domain Eukaryota; kingdom Viridiplantae; phylum Streptophyta; class Magnoliopsida; order Myrtales; family Myrtaceae; genus Eucalyptus; species Eucalyptus pumila. Next base: position 47,549,838 of record CM027853.1, read on the forward strand.
CCTTGGATCATTGATTCAGGGGTTTCTGATCACATGTCAGGTCTTTTAGATATATTTTCCTCTCTTTCTCCATCTTCATCCATAGTTACTCTAGCCAATTGATCACCTACACATGTTAAGGGAATTGGCATAGTTAACCCAATTCCTTCATTGACGTTGTCCTCAGTGCTTTATTTTCCACAATTTTCATTTAACCTCATGTATGTTAGTAAGTTAAGCAAAACTTTCAGTGTTCAGTAACCTTTTATTCTTATTCTTGTAATTTCCAGGATCTGGCTACGAAGAAGACAATTGATAGAGGACGTGAGGAAGGAGGTTGTATGTACTTGAAGATGCTTCTTCAATTGCTTGCTCAAGTGTTGCGTCCCCACATCAAATCCATTGTTGTCCTGGTTGTCCTTCTCTACGTAGTCTTCAAAAATTGGATTCTAGTTTTCAATCTCATTCTAATCTAGAGTGTGAGTCATGCCAACTTGGCAAATTACATCGTGTTAGTTACACACCTCGAGTCATTAAACGAGCGACATCTTTTTCTTATTAGTTCACTCAGATATTTGGGGTCCATGTCATGTGATTTCTAATTCGGGTTTCAGATATTTTGTTACTTTTGTCGATGACTATTCCAGAGTTACTTGGTTATATTTAATGAAAGATCGTTCAGAATTATTTTCTATTTTTCCTACATTTATATTTGAAATTTATACTCAATTTGGCATGCATGTTAAAGTTCTGCGTTCTGATAATGCTAAGGAGTACTTTTCCACATCTTTTTTCTGATTTTGTGACTCAACATGGTATGATTCATGAATCTTCCTGTCCTGATACTCCACAACAGAATGGTGTTGCTGAAAGGAAGAATAGGCATTTATTGGAAGTTACTAGATCCATGTTATTTGAGATGAAGGTCCCCAAAACCTTTTGGTCTGATGATGTTCTAACTGCATGTTATCTCATTAATCGCATGCATTCTTCTGTTCTGTGAGGTGGTATTCCTTTTTCCACTTTGTTTCCTAAAGAACCACTGTTTATTCTACCACCCCGTATCTTTGGTTGTGTCTGTTTTGTTCGTGATCATCAACCTGGAGTATCAAAACTTGATCCCAAGGCAATCAAGTGTATGTTTATTCCCGCACTCAAAAGGGATATCGCCGTTATTCTCCATTACTAAGAAAATATTTTATAACAGCTAATATTTCATTTTTTGAATCCACTCCTTATCATAATGTTTCAATTGATGTGTCTGAATTAGATGAAGACTTGTATGTAACCACCATTCGGTCTACTATTCCAATTGTATCACCAGTATCTACAGGGAAACCACCTCCTCTCAAGGTTTATACTCGACGTCCTCGTGTCACTACTGCTCCCCCTGCTCCTCCTGTCACTACTACGTCATCTTCTGCTCCAAATCCTCCATTAGCTGACCTTCCTCTTGTATCTGATCTTGATTTTCCTATTGCTCATCACAAAGGTACACGTACTTATACTCAACATTCTATTGCAAATTTTATCTCACACTCTTCTCTGTCTCCTACTTTTCGAGCTTTTTTAACTATTGTTGAACAATATCCTGTCCCCAAGTCTGTTGCAGAGGCATTACAAAGTTCTAGCTCAATGACAGCAATGGAAGAAGAATTAAAGACTCGAGAGATTAATCAAACTTGGGATTTAGTACCACTTCCTCTAGGCAAAACTGCTATTGATTGTCGATGTGTATATGCTTTAAAAGTCAACCCCGATGGTTCCCTTGCTTGTTTAAAAGCAAAACTTCTTGTTAAAGGGTGTGCACAGGTGTATGGGGTTGACTATCTAGACACATTTTCTTATGTTGCCAAACTTACCTCTATTCGTATTTTGATCTCTCTTGCTGCATCATATAACTGGCATTTATTTCAGCTTGATTTCAAGAATGCTTTCTTGCATGGCTCTCTTCATGAAGAATTTTATATGGAGCAACCTCCGGGGTTTGTTGCTCAGGGGAGTCTGGACTAGTTTGCAAATTAAAAAAGTCTTTATATGGTTTGAAACAATCTCTAAGAGCATGGTTTGGAAGATTTTCTGAGGTTGTACTATCTTTTAGGCTATCAAAATGTGGAAATGATCATTCTTTCTTTTATAAATAATCAGGGGGAGGCAAACTATTCTTGATTGTGTATGTTGATGATATTATCATCATGGGAGATGACTTGATTGGTATAGCTAGGCTAAAACCCTATCTTCAGCATAAGTTTCAAACTAAGGACTTAGGAAAATTGAAATATTTCCTAGGAATTGAAGTGGCGCAGTCACAGAAATGTATTGTTCTGTCACAGCGAAAATATGTCTTGGATTTGCTCACTGAGACAGGTATGTTGGGATCAAAGCCTCTTAATTCAACCAAAGAACAAGGGGTTAAATTAGTTGCTAATGGAGGAGAAATTCTTAATAATCCCAAGAGATATAGAAGACTAGTAGGTAAGATGAATTATCTTACAGTTTCAACCAGACATTACTTTTCCTATTAGTGTAGTAAGCTAGTTTTTGTCTTCCCCTCGTACATCTCACTGGGATGCAGTTATTCGAATATTGAGGTATTTGAAGAAAGCTCCGAGGAAATGAATTGTCTACCAAAACCATAGTCATATCACAGTTAAAGGTTTTTTTGATGTTGATTGGGCTAGATCTCCAAATGATAAAAAGATCAACTACTGGGTATTGTACCTTAGTCAAAGGAAATCTGGTATCATGGAAAAGTAAAAAACAAAGTGTTGTTGCCCGCTCCAGTGCTGGGTCAGAATATGAGCCATGGCACAAGTGACATGTGAATTAGTGTGGATTCAATAGTTATTGACTAAGTTATGCTTTAAAGATTCAATACTCATGACTCTATGGTGCGATAATAAAGTTGTGCATATAGCTTCCAACCCCATGTTTCATGAGAGAACAAAACACATTGAGGTTGATTGTCATTTTATCCGACAGAAGTTGCAAAGTGGAGTAATTATTCCAAGTCATATTCAAACCAGCGAACTACTTACAAACATTTTCACTAAATCCTTGGGTAATGGGAGGATAGAACATATTTGTAACAAGTTAGGCATGATTAATATTTATGCTCCAACTTGAGGGGGAGTGTTAGAAGTAAGAAGGGTAATTAGAAGTGAGAAGTGTAAATGGGTTTTTACCACTTTTAGGGTTTATTTTGATGTATATATATTAAACTTTATTAAATAATACGAGGTACGTTTTCCTCACACCAACTAGACAAAGCCCATTAGTAGACACCAAGTTCCTAACCTCCACTTGCCTAAGAGGGTCCATAAGACCCCTCACATTCCAAAAACCGAAAAACATATATTAAGTAACAGCAAAAGTGAAAGAGGAGGCCTACCTCCGCTTAATCGGCATCTTCTGCCGGTTGGTTACCGGAGCCTCTAACGTAGGGGGAGCTGGATCAAGAGCAACAAGTTGCTCTTGGATAGTCTCCACCTTACTTGAAGAGGGAGGGGGTCTCAAGGATGGCAGAAGTGAGAGCAAGTCATTCTCGAAGTAGCTATCCGAGAGTTCCAACTCTTTGTTAGCCCCAAGCAAACCGAAAACAGGGGCTTTGGCTGGATCATTCACCTCACCAGAAGGGGCGGGAGTCTCCTGAATTGAATTGGGGTTCTCCTCAATGGGGCTAGGGGGTGGGAAGCAATCTTCGACCCCCTAACGCTCCTCAATGCCTTACATGCTGTGGAAGGGGAAATATCCTTTTCTATGGTGGACTCCTTCAGAATGGGCAAGTTGCCCATTTCGAATGAGGGGGGCAAATGGGCCGAGGGGCCTTCCTTCAAGAGCGAGGCCTTTTTCTTCTTCCCCTTGACCTCATTCCAGCCAAGATGTAGCTCCTCAAGGTTGCCTACACCAACCGGTGTAGGTTTGGACACCGGAATAATTGCAGCAGGTTCGGTAAAGGGCTGAACCGGGCCCCTCGCTTCTTTCGCCATTGTAGCAGCAGCAGGAGTTTTGCACCTATGACCGAAGGTACCACAAGAAGGGCATTCAGCAGGTTTCCATTCAAATTCAATTGTGATTAATCGCGTAACCCCATTCAAGACCACATCCACAAAGGAACACGTTAGTTGATTAGCGTAGATCTCAACACAAACTCTCGCAAGGCAAGCACCTTCCCTTGCTCCGTGCGTTGGTCAACATAGAGAGGTTTACCAACCGCACTAGCAATTCCACCGATAGTTGGAGGCGACCATAGATCAAACGGAAGGTTTTTCAACCTAATCCATACCGGAACGGCGGTTTAGTTAGCCTCTTTAAGTCCAAAAGGGGTTGCCATTGCTGCAAAATGAGTGGAACCCTCGCAACCGTGAGGGGTCCATCTTCAAGGATCTTCTTTCGGAACGCTGGGTTCGGGATGTGGAAGAAAAAAAAAAACCCTTGATTATCCGCCATGACCTCCACAAGTTTCAAGCCCCACATCCACATTAAGGCTTGTTCAGTGAGTTTGAATGGAAGTTTCTTCCCAACATAATAGCTAATAAGGCATTCATGCCACTTCGGGTCAAAGGCCTCCAACACTTCCTCCGGAAGGTGAACAACGAGCTTATTTTCCACAAATGAGGGGGGAGAGTAGGCAAGGTCATAACCTTTGGAAGCAAGCTTGGCCACACTTGCCCAAGTGCGAGAAGGGGAAATCACGGACTGGTCCATTCGGTCTCCTGGAGGAGGACCGCATGCGGCTTCGCCCCCTGGATGGAGCAACACGGGAAGAGTCGTAGCGGGCACTTGGCGCTTGCCCATTTGGTCAACTTGGTCGGCCTTGGAAGGGCCAGACTGAGCAAGGAGAGAGGGGTTTGGCCCCTAAGATGTTGCCACATAAGACGGAGCCTCGCGGGATGTACTAATCAAGCCAACCATGGTTGAGGCCATTTCACAAACACCTTAAATGCAGTCCAAAGTCTACAACAAGAATGCCATTCAGATAATAAGTGTGTACCAAGGAGGCTTCAACGGCACCAAGGAGAAGGTCCTGTAGACGCCAAACTTCCCAGCTTGTACACCCCGAAAACCAAAGCCCACGATCGAACCAATAGGAAGTAAGGCCAACCAGTCTGCAAGCCCTGAGCTATCGAACTTGAGATTGTGGGCTAATGTAGGAGGAATGGCTTGGAGGGACAGAAGAGGTGTTGTAGGCGACCTTACCCTCCAACATACGGGCCCAAGGACCGGCTGAGACCCCCACACCAATCAAAACTCAGTCCAAACGAGTTGCTCGCGCACAGCTCCTGGGGTTTGCAAGATCTGGAGTTGTAGACCAAACTAGACAAATCTGTTCGGTGGAGACAAAGAGGCAGGTGAGAGGAACCTATCCTCCAAATTTCAGCCAAATCATATGGCTAGAACTCTAGGAATGAGCTGTAAAGCAAACGGATGAACAGTACCCGCGGGAACTAGCAAAGAGGACCCGAGTGAACAATACCCACGAGAGGGACGAAATGGCAAGCTTTATAAATACTTCTCTTACTCTCAATAAACACAATTCTCTCTTTTACCAATAACATGATATCAAAACTAGTAAAAAAAATCCTAATTCCTTGAGATCACTAAAACAACAACCGTTGCCTCTACTGGTGCTGGTGCCATTGCCATTGCCGCCGCCATGGCGGAACCCTAGCCTACGATTGAGCCAACTATGATCCATCGCAAGCTCTTAACCAAACGATTGAGCCAACTATGATCCATCGCAAGCTCTTAACCAAGGTAACATTGTTAGTCACTCATCAAGAAATCTTTGCCATTCAGTGAAGTGTCCCCTACTTCTTGCGAATCGGCAATTCAATGCTTGAGGATAGAATGGCACATCTAGTGGGACCCGAACCCACAATCGGATGATTAGAATTTAGAATAGGATAGTGTTGCGTTTGCACCTCCTCGGGATTCCAGGCATGTGTTGCACTCACTTAGGTTTTGTGGTTATTTATTTTTGTCTTGATTTGAGAAGTGAGGAAATACTCAAGACTACATAATCTTAGATACAATAGATGTGGGGCCGTTGATTTTGTTGACTTTAAGTTTTCTGGAGTGGACTAATATTTAGTTCATTGCCATTGTTTCTTTGCTGACTTTAGGTTCCAAGGAGGTCCCACCAAGATGTCTTGGAGCCACCTTCCTTCCTTTTATTGAGATGTCATTTTTTCTTTTACCGAGAAATCCATCAATATTTGGTTCCACTGTTCCTTCTCCCACTAAGATGACTTTAGGTTCATGGTTTTGTTGGTACCTATCATAGTGGTACTCAAGGCATACATAAGATCACTGATGTATTTTTTTTTCTTTTCGGTAAGGTAAGAATATATTGAACTAAAACCAACTATACAAAAAGAGGGGGATCCGAAAACCAAAACTTACACTCAAAAGACAAACTAGTCAGAATGAGTGGAAGGGTGCCGAGACAAAAGAAATAGCCAAACAGAGGCAACAAGAAACAACAAGGCAAAAGCAGACCCAACCGGGATGTCGCCCACCCAATGGTAGCACACATTAGCCAAAGCAGCGACAAGAAGCGGCACAAAACAACTACTAGAGAAGAGCAGACTGGAAAAGTCCGCCTCAACCAGCGACAACCAACGCCAGCGACCGCGAACGAGAAGCTATGGCAGGCCCACCACCTAAATAGAATGGAAAAACAACAGCGAACAGAGATGCAAGGCGGTCAAGAGGATGGATCCGACGACCTAGGAGCAAAAATAGAAAGGTCAATGCCCCAATTACGCTGAAATCTTATGTTTCTAGCAGTGTCGGCAACATTGGCAAACGTCAAGGCCTTGTCCTTGACAACTTTGATGAGGTGGTTTTTCAGAGCCGGGACCGCTAAAGTTTCTTCCCTAAAGAGAATGTTGTTCCTCTTTTCCAAATCAAGTGGTAAAGGGCTCTAAATGAGAACTAGGCAATGCACTGATGGAAGTCCTTGCCCAAGAGATACTTTAAAGCCCATTGAAGGTTCTCCAACCAAGATCTATTCCGCCAAGGGAGGTTCCACCTCACGGCCCAAAAGACACCATCCAAGGCCCATTGAAGTTTGAGCATGGCTACAGTGTTACAGTCCCGCAACCTATGAATACCAAGGCCTCCTTCCTCTTTTGGAAGGCAAACTTTCTTCCAGGAAACTTTAGCACCTCCAATACCCAGGCCCGAGTCCTTCCAGAGGAACTGTCTCAGAATTTGTTCAATCCGGTCTAACACGGCTCTAGGTAAAATAAAAACACTAGCTCAATAAGCTTGGATCAAGTGAAGGACTGACCTGATCAATTGGAGCTGCCCTGCAAAAGAACCATTCCAACAAAAGAACCAAATAATGTGAATGAGACTTACAGTTTGAACAGCTGGTAGGATAAAAAATGTATATGGTCAGGCTAATAAATTTACCAAAGTGAGAACCGTAAGTACAATCACTGACCTATCCTCTGGTGAATCACGGCTCCGTGAACCGGGGACATGCCTTGAACATGCCCATCCTTTGCTTCCATCAAAAGCAAGAGACTCTTCATGTCCCCCATCTCGACTGCCAAGTACAGCGGGCACTTGCCCTCCTTGTTCTCCTGATACACCGATCTTGAGCCTCGACTCAAGAAAAGATGGGTCGACTCGTAGTGACGACTCTTCACGACCTCATGCAACACCGCGTTCCCCATGTCGTTCGCCTTGTCACAACACCACCGCAGCCGAGGAGGAGCTCAGCCATGCGGATCCTGCCGGCCCTTGCGGCGATGTGTAGCACAGTGTCCCCTCCGCTGCGACGTGGAGCAACGAGTTCCCAGAAGGACCCCGTATGTCAATAATGCAGACAAAGTGACCCTCTCTACGACAGAATTCTTTTCGAGGGCCTCCATGAACTCGTCGACGTCGCCTTTCCTTCACGGCGGCGCATAGCAGCAGATGCACGCGGTATTTGGATTCGGGTTGAAGTTGTGTTCTTTTAAATACCGACTCCGGTGCATTCAATCTGGCCCTTCTCTGCTCCCAGATTTGATCACCAATTTTTATGCTCTCGCCATCACCATCCATCTTAGAACTCGGAAACTTGAATATTGTCCTCTCCAAAGTTAGACAATGGCCTGTCGAACTCTTCTGCGGTGTCTCTTCCCCCTGATTAAATGCACGATTCTGTTCTCCTTGAGTGCCTCGCGGGGATCACACATATCAATCATCGATTGCCGTGCGTTGGTGCAGGCCAATTCATTTCATTTTCTCATTTAAGACGTTGTTATCGAATGAGATCCATTCTGCACAAAATTGATTGGACCGGACCAACATAGTACACGATTATGCCCACCGTCTAACTTCAATCGTAAACCAAGAACAAGATTTTAAATATCTTTTTCGTTTCTTCTCTCTCTCTGCACGATACATATCCTACTTTTGGTCTTGACCTACTTCGCACGAAGTTATATGGACCGACCCCACAAACGGAGATAAGAAAGGTGAGAGAAGAGAGAAACTAAAAGGAGAGAAAAAGAGAATAAAGGGAGCAAAGATGGAGAGTAAAGCAGACAGACAGGAAAGAGAAAAAGAAACTCGCTCTTTCTTTTTCTTTTTTCTTTAGCAAAAAGTGAGAACCATCCGTGGACTGTGCTGGGTTCAGTTCACGTGACTTTATCATGTAAATTGGGTTTCACTTAATATTTACATCTTAAATAAAAAATGGATTGAATCGGCTTAAGTTTGCACACCTCGCAATCAGTGAGTGGATTTGCGAAAAATCTCTTGTGGCAGTCAAGGTATCTGGTATTTTCTCTAATTGCACCACCACAATTAAAAGTAGTGACAGAAATTATATTCACAAAAGTGTTATCAAACAAAATTTTGCAAAACAATTCAAGTTATAACTCTACACGTGATCGAACTAGATCACGCAACTCAATTACATTATTGATATGAGTCGCTCAAAGCCAACTAACAAAGGAGTTTGCTCTTTATTAATTTTTGACTTCAAGACATTGGGACTTGCTTAGTGTTCGGTTGCGGGATTTGCTCACAGAAAGCAAATTCTTCAAAGTTGGACTCCTTAAAAATCAATTTCTTTCCCTTCTTTTCTCTTCTTTTTTTTTCTGTCCTTCTCTTTTTCTCTCTCAATTCTCTTCATTCTCTCTCTTCTCTCTCCATCATCTTCTTCAATCATTAGCCATGAAAGAGGATTTGAGCTAATCTCACCCTCCCCTCCCTCTCTTGTTGATTTTGTTTCTACTTTATTGCTCTCTTTTTTATATTTTCTTTGCTCCTAATTTTGATTTGGGAGCTATTTTCTCCGATTTAATTTTAAATGAGATTTTGAACTCTCCTAATCTAACTCTTAATATGAGAATTATCATCTCTCGATCTAGACATGGGAGTTTAATAAATATGCTTTAGGGGAGTCGAAACAACAAGTTCTCTACGTCTAACTTTAATGGTGATTGTGGAATCTTTGGTGTCTTACTGAATCACGAAGATTTGCTCTTCCACTAGTTAAATCTGTGTTTATTCAACCTGTTTTGGTTGTTTCAATACAGTGATGGTCTAGAGGAAACCGAATCTAGGCACAAACCGTCAACTGGCAATGTTGCAATTATCAAAGACGGAATTTTCAACATGTGTTATCATTGACAAAGATCAACTGGCAATGTTGCAATTATCAAAGACGGAATTTTCAACATGTGGTTATCATTGACAAAGATATGAGATCCAATAATTGTTCGCTAATTATTTTACTTGACGAATCCATATTTGTGAAACGAATGTATGTTTAAACCTATTGGTGCTCCTTAATCCTCCTTATTTTATGGATTTGGCTCATTTTGCAATATTTTGGACTTTACTCCATTTTGAATATATGTTGTCATGAAATCTATGTACTTCTTAGGGATGAGCATGGTTCTAGGGTAGAACCTCTGGACCGGTGGGAAATTGTAGATTCTAGATTCTAAGGTATGTAAGGTAAGTTTCATGTTCCAAAAAATGATGAACTTATTTTGACAAGTAGGTTCTAAGTTCTTAGTTGGTAGAACCTATAACCTATAACCTATAACCTGGAACAAGTTTTAATGTTTTTTTTAGTTCATGTCTTTGCGTGATCTTGCAATATTCTATACCATTTGATGATGAATGTATAATCTAAAAGCAATGGTCTGAGCTTCCATTTTATTACTAAGACTTTTACTTTATTAATGCTCATATTTTTCATGTGTCTTTATGGTTAGTGAATTGTAGCGCAAAGCGATGGTCATTAAAAGTTTTAATTCATTATAATCGTTCAATTAATAATATAAGTGGAACCTGGATAAATCCTAAAACTGATCCTAAAACCTATGACAAGGTAAGTTCGAGGTTATAGGGTATGAAGTGTGGGTTTCAGGTTTCAAAAAATGCGGGACTTGTTCCAATAAGTAGGTTCTAGGTTCCAAGTAAAACCTGTACAAAATCCGGAACCGTTCATCCTAGTACTTCTCATGTATTTTTTGAGCAATGAAATATGCACAAGAAATCGGATCACCAAATATAGTTAGTCACCATTTGGGAAAAAAAATTACCACTAAACAAACTCATTAGTATCATTAGAAAGATCTAATAAATTTCGAAAATGGGGAAAATACACTTCAGTGTTGTTTTCCATATTATTGAAAATATCAATATGTATAAATGGTTACTGTTTCATAACAGTATGTGCAATCTAGAAATGATCAAAGCATGATTATTGTAATTTTGCTAGATGAAATTATCAAGGGTGCCTATGTGCTTGTTCTTCAGTTATTCATGACATAATGTGGTCAAATATACATTATGTATGAAAGATTCGTGATAGCATAACGATACCGTTCTCTCAATTTTATAATGGTGTATTTTATCGACACATTTCAAATTGCAAGAGATAGGCCGCCGGAAGAGCAAAAGAATCATGGTTCTTGAGCAAGTAACGAAAAATTGAACTGCAATTTTTTTATTTAAAAAAATTACGAGATGATACCATTAAGCAATAAGATATTCATAAGATGCCATGATTAAATGGTGGACATGGCCCCAAAATAGAAGGAAAAAGATACGGAATGTAATTCATTATCTCCTGCATCGACAAACTTTCTTTAATTCATCTTCGGTTGGAGCGAACATTTTATTTTCAGGAAAAAATGCTTAATTAAACATTGACTTCTTAACTGGAAAAATTATCAAAGAGGTTCTAAACTTATTGCAATTGTGTCAATTCGGTTCTAAACATTTATTTGGTCAATTCAGTCATAAACGTTTCGCAATTTACCAATTTTGGCCAGCTAGGACTGATGTGGACGTCAATCGACACCAGCCATTCGATTAACGCTCACGTGGACAATTTTTAATAATATATATATTTTTCAAATGTTTATTTTCTTTTCTTTTCTTTGTTCTCTTCCTTTTTTTCCCCATAATGGTCGGCGAGGGTCGTGGCCCTTGTCTAGCCTTTCTCAGATCTAGGTGAAGCAGCTTCACTCACAACCCCTAAGCCTCACCCAAATCTAGGCAAGGTCAAGCAAGGGCGCCGGCTACTATAGGGAAAAAAAGGAAAAGAACAAAGAAAATAAGAAAATAAGAAAATTCAAAAAAAATAAAATAAAATGTTAGTAAATGTTATCCATGTTAGCATTAGTCGGATGGCCAGCACCGGCTAGTCAAAATTGGCCGAATGAACTGAATTTGCACAATTCAAAAGGTTTATGATTAAATTGACACAATTACAATAAGTTTAGGACTTTCTTAGTAATTCTCCTTCTTAATCATATGAAACTAAATAGATTATAATCTTATCTAACAATATTATAATCTTGTTATATGCATAGTTGTTCTTGTCATTATGCCGTAAGCTTTGAAAATTTTCCAGTACCTTGAATGAGGTCTTTTCGAGGACAACTTGACTTAAAAGCGAAGAATCAAATTTACATGCATAGCGATATTTCCATTACACTTGGAAACGACATTTAAGTTATTTTTTTTCCTTTTTTTGAAATTAATAGATCTTTCTAATGATACTAATATGTTTTATTTAGTAATAATTTTTCCATATCGGGGTTGGCTGTATTTTGATATTTAATTTCATTTAGGTATATGTGCTTTTCTGCCAACAAATCACATTAGGCACTAAGCAAGAATTTTCAAGGAATTAGGATAAACTACGTTTGGGACTAGCTAATCCAAAGGCTTTTGGGCCTATAAATGGGGAAAAGTACCAATTTAGTCCTAAACTTTTCAAATAAACCAATTTAGTCATAAACATTTTGCATTTGGTACTGATTTAGTTCGTTTGGCCATTCTTTACAGAAAAAAGGCTGATGTGGACTCCAAGTCAGTGTAGGCCGACGCTGACATGGATGCCAGAGTGCGAAACTATGTCGTTTCGCTTTAAATAAAATTTAAAAAAAAAAGACTTATTTGCTCCTAAAATGCCTCGTGTCATTTGCCCCAAATCAATCATCCCTCCCTCCCTCAGCAATGGTCGCTCCTTCACCTCACCTCCCTCCACCTCTATGCCTTTGCCTTTGAGCCAAAACAAAGGTTCGATCTTTTCTCTATGGCCACACTCTCTAATCGAAGAATACCTTAGAGTTTTACTCAATCGTTTGTGGTTTGCTTGTGTGCTTTTGCAGTTCTTAATCGCCAACCCTACCACTAGCCACCAAAAGAAGCTTGAGATTGACGATGGCCAAAAATTGTTAGTTCTCTCTATCTATGCTCTTTCTCATACTCGTTTGGTTTAACAACTCGTCTAAATGTGGGTTATTTCTCGATCTCATTTTATGTTTTGTAGACAACGTCGTGTGATGCCCAGATTTTTTGTCTTTCATTATGGCTACTATTTATGTTTGTTTTTCTTGTAAAGATACGATGTTGTTGACGTTGGGGAGTGTGTTCAGTGCATTGACTTGTTTGGTTTAACCAACTCATCTATATGTGAGTTAGTTTTCAATTTCTTTGATGTTTTGTGGACAACATAGCATGGTGTCCAGAATTTTTTATTTTTTTATTTTTACTATTTTTTATGCTTGTTTTGCTTTTTAAGATATGTTGTTGTTGATGTTGGGGAGTGTGTTCAATGCATTGAGTTTTTGCTCATTTGGTTTAATGAACTCATCTAAATGTGGGTTAGTTTTCGATTTCGTTTGATGTTTTGCGGACAACATCGTGTGGTGCTTGGAATATTGTTTTTGGCTACTACTACTCTTTTTGCTTGTTAAGATATTCTGCTATTGACGTTGGGGAGTGCGTGCAGTGCAATGAAATTTTCCGACTGTCATATGTTCTTCCCGTGGTGTTCATCAGTAGCATATGAGATAATTGGTTTATCTTGAGATAGAGAAAGCCTGTTTGGGGGGAGGGAGGGTACTAAATGCTAAAACTTGAGTAGATTTACCATTTGATTCTTGCTTTATAAAGAATTTATCTTATCTATGTATGTATGTGCTCATAAAGGGCTGTTGGCTTAATTGGAGTCAAAATCCCATTTGCCTAAACTTTGTGGTCAATGCTGATGTTTGCTTAGTTTTTGGGAAATCGAGATCCTTATCATGTGTACAATTTGGAAGGAAAATTACTCTGATGTTGGCTTTAGCCAAGCATGAATATATATACTCTGATGTAGTATGTTTAGCATTTGTCTTAGAAGCATCAAACAAATTTTTGGAGTTCTTATTTGCGTTTTCTTTTGGTAAGCTTGTTGCATCCTAATAGGGACAAGAATTGTAGGTCGCATTATGGAGTAAAGAACAGCCCAAGTGTCATAACTTTAAAATGGTACACTTGAGTGCCAATTTTGAAGTTAAATAGGACACTTAAGTGCCACTTTGGCGAAAATCCTGTCAAATGGCTGACGTGGCAACTTTCCGAGTTTGGTCCAAAACGGCGTCGTTTTTCGCTAACGTGGCGGAGAAAATGCAAAAACGACGCCGTTTCGTCTACGTGTAAATAATAATATAAAAATTAATTAAATTAGATTTAAAATTAATTTTATTTAAAATATTCAAAAAATTTTTTAAAAAATTTAAAAAATTTAAAAAATTTAGAAAAAAGTTAAAAATTTTAAAAAATTTTAAAAATTAAGAAAATTTTAAAAAAAATTCACAAGGAAAAAAAATTAAGAAAAATTTAAAAAAATTACTCTACAATCATCATAATTGATGAAGGACAATCCTCCCCTCCGTACATTCATGTTTTGCCCTTTAAAACTTTTTTTTTTCTCAAAAAAAAAAATTTAATTTTCTTAAAAAAAAATTTTAAAAATTTTAGAAATATTTTTAAAAAATTTAAAGATTTAAATTTAAAAAAAAAATCGTTTTGCGTTTTCTCCGCCACGTCGGCGTGCAAAACTATTTTAATCGCCACGTCGGCCATTTGGCCGGATTTTTTTGTCCCATTTTTCACATGTTGGAGTGTATGAATTTTAAAAAGTGCACTTAAAGTTGTGTCACCCTCGCATTATGAGGTGTATTTAGGACCTAATAACCTGCTGTTGAGACTGATTTCAAGATGGAATGAGTTTTGTTGTTGCTATTGAGGTTAGGTCATGTAGACATATGTTGAGGTGCTGTTGTTCAACTTCTTTATAGGTTAGAAATGCTCTGGTGTTGATTCTAAAAGCATAAACAACAATTACTCTACAATCATCATAATTGATGAAGACATCGATGAATTCGTCACAATCAAGGACATCGGTCCCTCTAATCAATAGTGATACATTCATGTTTTGCTATTGTGGCCTCAAATGTCCTTTACAAACAACAAAGACAAAGGAGAATCGAGGAAGAAGATATCACGATTGCCCAAAATACAAAATCAGGAAAAGTTGCGGTTTTTTTATTTGGGTTGATGCAGAAATGTGTCAATTAACAAGAAGTGTGTCAACAAAATTTCACCAGAGCAATATCGAAGAAAATCAAGTATCGACCCCTAATGAGGATGATGGCAATTCAATAGATGCTGAAATTAGAGCTCTCAAAGCACAACTAAAACATGTCAAACAAGATACAGCAAAGTTAAAAAAACAAAATTCGACATTGAAGACCATGTTAATTGTACTATGGGTCTTTATAGTAATTCTAGGAAACATATTATTTGGAAATTCAAAGATGAATGATGTACTGAGCTTGACGTAGGGCGTGTTAATGTTGATCTTGTTATATAATCTATTTTAATACATTTTTGCAATATATTTTGTATTTGTTCACATGTTGGAGTATGAATATGAACAAAGTGAAAGTTGTTTGCACCCTCTTGTGTCATATGCAATTTGTTTCTCAATCTCAACACCAAAGACATATTGTTCTTGATCTCACGACCTACTTTATGACTAATGAAGTATGATATGAAGAAAAAAGCAATACAATCTCACTACTTCATGAACAAATAACCACAACACAATAAACAAGCAAACAAAATATGCACAATCTTACGTCCAAATGGCTACCAAAGAGTAAAAAGAATACAATTTCTTATTAAAGGTTCAAACAACATGTTACATGCGGGACATCATTATCCAAGTTATTGTATGGTTATTAAGGAAGTACAAAGGGACCTATGCAAAACTCATGTCAAGTATATTGAAACAAGACGATTGGATAGATATATGAACATGTCAAACAACAAGACACTAAAATTGAAACAAGCCTGAAGAGATGCACTTCTAAAGAAATAGACATTACAACCACCAAATAGGTTGCTTATGACTCATACCAGACATTGAAACTAAGCTTAAACCAACTTAATAAGCTTGCTTAAGCTTTGTTTTGATATGAAAAGATGCAATCTGACCCTATCATATAAACTACAAAGGCCTTCGGTACATGGAGAGCATATAATTGGGGATAGGTCGGTAGCCAAATACAAGATGGATAGAAGAACAATTTGTTAATGGGAAACATAAAACAACAAGAGAAAAAAATGACTCAATGCTTAGGGTTGTCTAAAAGCATCTCAACTTTATTAATAATAAGCACTACATGATTGTCTATGAGACATGCCTCTGTAGCAACTAACACTACAAACATGATATTCATTAACAATTCATGGCATCAACATGCGAACGTTTGATGCTGCTTTGAAGTATTAATGTCTTAGTTAAACTCAATCAAGTCTAGAAGATAGTGCAACATGGGCATCTTTTGTCTTCAATAGACCGAAAGCAAGAACCAAAAGTGTGCAGATCAAAAAGTTACATTAAGAGAAAAAAAAAAATTCACTTAACCTATCTTCACAAAAAGTTATAGTTAGAATGTCACGCCCCGATCTTCGAACGCACGCGCATCCTTCTACTTGGTCGATTTTAGAATGCGATATCCCAGGACTATGTATCGCCGACCCTTTCTTTTATTAAGCACATGCGGAAACAGTTATAAATCCCCAAACAATAAAACAATGGGATAGAAAAGCAGGGCTACATTTTCCATATTGAAAACTCATAACCACACTTTTATACATAGCATAACAAGCTTTCATTATACTTCACAGTACTATTCACCAAGGTCTGATTTAACAAATCTACAAATATTCACAAGGTTTTCAAAATGAGGGAGGTCTCAATCCTTCTGCAAGTCGTACTCAAAATCATCCTCTTCACCCTCCTCTGATTCCTCACTAGGCTTTTCCTGGAATCCTCCTTTTAAAGATCTTCCACCTAAGGGCCTGAAATTGGTTTTTTCAACAACCAATGAGACGATATCTCAGTGAGTCCTACCCCCTAAGACTCAATTAGGAAACCAATACACCACCAGGTTACCTAGCACAACACAAGTCAGATGACTTACCTTGGCATCAGATTTCACCTGCAAGTCAGCATAATTCACAACAGGCACTCATGCAATCACATCACAGATCGAAGTATCGATCAAATTGACCTAGTCGATCACACACCAACAAGACCACTCACGGCCATTCCCATTCAATTAACCAATTCACAACATCAGATCAAAACAATGATCAATCGACCTAGTCGATTACATGTCATTCGGACCACCTCTCGGTCACATCAACACCATACTTTATGATCTCCATTCGGGTACTCAGTCACAGAGCCAGATGAATGCTCTCGGGCATCTTTTTCGCCAAGGTGACGTACCAATTACCGATCACGATAATCTCCAGTATTACACTTAGTCACAGAGCCTCATTAATGCTC
Source organism: Eucalyptus pumila (assembly GCA_016097595.1). NCBI lineage: Eukaryota > Viridiplantae > Streptophyta > Magnoliopsida > Myrtales > Myrtaceae > Eucalyptus > Eucalyptus pumila. The sequence continues at coordinate 47,566,981 of CM027853.1, forward strand.
TCAGGCGCTGCTTCCGCCAAGGTGACGTGTATAATGGACAGCACTGGTGCGTTCTTTAAGGCGCCATTTTCACCAGTGATATCCTCCATCACCGAACCACGTATATCAATACTGCTGCATGTAATAGACAGCACTCATGCATTCTTTAAGGCATCGTTTTTACCAGTGATATCATTTAATCACCGAATCACGTATGTCTCATTACATCGGTCCTGATTGGTTTCAGCCGAGAATTTCCCCAATCCACTTTCATAGTTCCCTCTACTTTACAGCTCATCAATGTTAAATAGTCATACTCGGCCATCAACCAATCAATCACTCAATTTCATTCAATTTGGGATAAATCCCTAATTTGCACAATCAATTCAATTCTGCGCAATGTAGAGCTCAAATAAATAAACGGATTGCACCACGACAATCAGCACGAAATTCCGATCACCGGCCATCCCAGGTGAATTTCCAGAAAATAATTAAATAAATAATTAATTTCGAAAATTAAATAAATAAATACGATAAATTCAATTTAGCACAATATAAATCTCAATTAAATAAACGGACTACACCACGATCATCAACATAAAATCCTGGTCACTGGCCATTCCAGTTGAATTTCCGGGAAATAAATAATTAAATTAATTAATCTCGAAAATTAATATTAAATTCCTAAAAATTCCTTCTAGGCCCGAATTGCTTAAATAATACCCTATAAGGGACGGGAAAAATTCCAAGATGCATGCAATAATTAATAGGACATGACTACTTACTAATTACACCATCAATTTAACTAACATGCATTAACAAGTCTCTAATTTAATTATTTTAATCTAATCTATCCACCTAATTGCAATTAATTTAAATCTAATTAACCCTTAGGCATATTAGTCTACTAATAAAGCATTAGTGAGTAAAAATCACTTGATTAAAAGCGGGGACCGAATCACTGCAACGGCGACGCGACAGCGGCCGAAATCGAACTTTCGACGACACCGGCGGACTTGGACCGGGCCTCGACCTTGGCTCAACAAATCTCAGCCCAAATGAGATTTTTTCTTGCACTGGACTGGGCTCGCTCTTGGGCTTGAGCTTGGTTGCAATTGGGCTTTCTTCGCGGGCTGGACTTGGGCTGAAGACTGAAATCTGGGCTTCAAGAACTGGGCTGCAACCAGGTTAGACTTGCTAGGCTGATATTACAGAAATGGGCCGGTTTGCTGGGCTCAATGGAGCTGCTGCTGCTGTATTTTTGAATGGGCTTGAAGACTGTAATTTGGGCCGAGAACAGGTTGGACTTCAACTTACAAGATGGGCTGCGATGGAGCAATGGGCTTGCTGGCTGAAAGCGAAGCCAGAAGTTCACGCGAAGGAGATGGACGGCGATTGAGCTGGTGTTGCTGGCTACTTCTGCTTCCGTTGGCTTCTTCGTTGCTGCAGGCATGCGGAATGGAGCAAAGAGGAGAAGTCTTGGACGGCAGCTAAGTGAGAGGGAAGAGAGAGATGGATAGAGATGAAGTTGAGGAGCCCACCAGCCTTCCTTTTTCCACATGATTATCCCCTTAAACCCTTCCTAGCCAAGTCTTCTTCCTTGGCTCACCTTAGGCCAACAATGCACTCTCCAAAACATCTCAATTGGTCCAAAAAAATGCTAGGGGAAGGGGGCTACGAATTTTAAAATCATGGCTTCAAATGAGACACTCATCACATCTCAATTTCATCTCAAATGGCCTCCAAAAATCAATTTAAAGTCCAAATTAATGCTGCCCTCCTTTAAATCCGAATTTCACAATTTTTCGGGACATCTATTTCTTCGAAAATTTCCCAAATTCGACGTCCAATTTGATGCAGAAAAAGTCTGTATAATTTCTATAGGTCCCCTTCGCCTTATAGCTCAGATTGAAAGTCGAAAATCTCTTCAATTCGGCCGATCTGAATTTCTGTTGATTTTCCGCGGCGTCCGAATCAACTTTTCGTAAAAGTTTTGAAATCTTTGAAAAATCTTCTGAGATTGAGTCGACCCTCCTATAATTCATTGTGACATGACAGAAACTTCAATTTCTGAAATCGGACTTGAATTCTCAGTTAATTTCAACTTGGCGTGTTTTTTTTTTTTTAGCGTGACCTAGGCTACCGGGTAACTTTCAGATATTTTTAAGTGCAAATGACCCATGGTCAATTTTCTTCAAACCACTATGAACCCACTCGAATCATTGGTGACTCTCGATTGTCGTGAAAATCTCAATGATCCAAATGCGGACACAGGGCACCAAAACAATAAGAAAATCAGTCTAGTGCCGGTCGACGAGAATTTTCCAATTTAGTGGTGTCACCCACGATAAGCCACACATCTCTGTCGAACCAATCTATCTCTGATTTCAAATCGATTTTTAACTGTGCCGTAATGGCCTCTAAAGATGGACATGGTCGAGAAGTCGATTCATGATCGAGTTCTCAAGTCTAATTGCCTTAAAATTCCTAATAATTTCCCCAGATAGTCTAGTTATCTCAAGAATGATCAGTTCTGAGAATAGCTCTATAGACACGTCAATAAAATGCCCAATTTATTCAATAGAAGACAGGGTTGAAAAATCTGGATGTCACATAGAACATATCACTATTAAATCCACCCCCACATCTTGTTACTTCTGCCTCTTTGAGCAACTTTTGGCTTTTGCGCCTTTGACAGTAGGATTCACACCAGTAAGGCCACGCACAACTACCACTTGCCACCTTACCTATACGTCTTTGTACCTGTAAAAAGTATATTCATTTATAGTTTTATTGATGAAACAAGCATAACACAATGAAAATGGAAGTATTAACCGAAATGTTTTGCCTTGAAAATAGTGTTTATGATGATGTAGATCCAGTCTTCTTAGCTGGAATGTCAAACTGTTGTGTCTCGTCTTCAAGCAAGTTTGACATGTCATTTTCATTCTGATTTTCGACATTCTAGTTCCAATTGCCACCTCATCTTCCTCCATCGATCTTTTCAGTTTACATCTACCAGGTTTCACCCTGACTAGAAGTGGTTCAGGTGACTCCCTATGAGTTTGTTTCCAAAATTTCTGCCCTCAAATTAGCATCATCATGTTTTTATATGTAGCTAAAAACTTAGCCTTTTTAGAACATTCATCAACATAATCATATGCATCATCTTGCCTATGATTTAAAGCCGAAATGGCATGGGGACAAGCGATACTAGTAAGCTACCATATTTGACAAAAACAATCTCTCTTAAACACACCCACCACATATTTCTCACCTTTATCCATTACCTCATATTCAGTCTCACCATTCCAAATCACTTGGCAATATGTCACACCAGCTCTATTTTCTTCTTTCTTACAATTCTTGGACCACAATCCTTTCTCCATCTAGCACATGCATCCTTTTGTGTATACATCCTTGTCATTATCATTATCCGAATTTTCTCCAACATACTATAAATGGACTTACACCTAGCATGTATAATTCTTCCATTGAATGCTTCGTGTTGAGAAAACTCCTAATAGGTTTTGAAGTTGAAAAAACTTTCTTGTTCTTATTCTGAAGAATAGTAAACTTCTAAAGTCATATTGCTGACTCTTGTCAAAGTCTATTCATTCCAAAAGTCTTTCCCACTCTGACGTAATTTAGACTGAGACCAAGTCCAGAATGAAGACATAATCAGACTCAGGATTATTGATCTTACTATGAGAATTTAGTATGAACGTTATAGAGATTTATCTTTAATATCTGGCTTTCTGGTGAAGAATCTCACTTACCATTTACAAATACATTGATGGAATCAATCACAAATTGATGAAATCAATCTTGAAAACAAGTTTCTTTTTGGGAAGCATCTACTTATGAAAACCAAGATTCTAATTGTATGAGTAACCAGAATCAGCAAATTTTCATCTCAATCTTCAAACAAGTACAAGATTTCTTTAATCGATTCTATCCAACAGATTAATTGGAAGAAATTCCTTTAGAGAATGCCAACAGGTAGTAAGGCATAGAGGAGTATTTAATGAGATCATTTAGTCCATTTAAGATAGTGCATGAAAATTGAAATTTCAAAGTTTGAAACCTTTCCAACCACTTGTTCTTCAACGACAGTGCTTATAAATTGTATTTAAGAGAGAAAATCACAAAAATAGTGACTTAATGAGAGAAAAAGAAATCTTCCACTAAGTGTTTGCACTTGAAAGTTGAAACATTGTACTTTTTTTTTTTTTGGTAAAATGAAACATTGTACTTCTCTATTGATACTTTAGTGAATTTCAGCCAAAAGGCTATCAACATGGGAGAGTGGACGTAAGCTTGATTTAAACCAAACCACTATAAATCTCGTGTGCAATTTTCTCTTCCATTAACTCTTTTCAACTTTATTCATTGCAATCTTCTTTTAAACTTCTCAAAATTCTAAACCATCTCTATTTGAATCTGAATTTTCTTCATAAGTCTGGTAACACTTTTAGTCAGACTGTAACTTATTCATAGACTTTGCTCGTAACTTAAGATATATTTTGTATTTAATTGTTAATTTTTTTAACACCTATTTACCCCATCTAGGTGGTAGTACTAGCATTTTCACTTCGCACAAATTATTGTCAACAATGTCACATTTTACATCAGTGGTGAAAAATCCATAAACTAAGTACTTTGGCTCTGTTTGAACTAAGTCATGATATGCAATAGGACTAATTTTCTTCAATGCTTGAGATTGTTCATCAAACTCTATCATTAAACTATTTTTAGCACACTACCAAAACAATCTTTGCATGTGTATTCCCTTATACTTATTGCCCCAATTGAGATAGATGTATCACGCGCACATTCTATGCTCAGTTGCAAGAAACAAATGAGCCACAACTGGTACAAGGCCCTGTAAAAGATTATTGTAATGTGAAACATATATTACAAGCGTGACTATAGTGGCATAACCGAAAAAAAATTAAAAATTAAATAAGAAACTTACCTTTTGTTTATCATTGATTATGATCCAACTTGTCCATGTGAGGTTGAAATGTTGAGGTCATACATCAAATTTGTCAAGAACCATGTCTAGGTGTCGCTACTCTTGACTCAGATAATCTCCCCGACAGTTGAGAATATCTTATTGTTTGCATCTCTTCCAACAACACATAAGATTTGGCCTTGACAAATTTCTTTCAAAAAGCAACCATCTAATCCCACAACTTCCTACATCCATCAATAAATCCTTTCTTACAAGCAGCAAAATATATGTATGTTCTCTCAAATAACACCTTAAATTGCATATCAAACTTTTCAACCTTTAATGTAATAATACTCTCAACATTTCTCTCCTTAAGCTCCTTTGCATAATCGCACAACTTTGCATATTCCTCCTTATAGTTTCCCATCAATACTTGATAAGCCAACAACTTAGCCTTCTTGCATTGTATTATACTCACATCTAAGCCCAATTGCTCCTTGATAAGCTCCTTGAAAGCAGTAGTCCTAATAGTTGGCATTACTCTTATTATAGGAATATAATGTTTGACTAACCAAGAACCTATCACCCTTTATTCTTGAAACTTATACTGTAGGCATGTTTTGAATGATAATTCTTTACATGAAATGATCCAGTACAACTATCGATAGATACAGAAATCTTCCAAGGACAGTTTTCATGTGCACATTTTACTCTGTCAAATTTCTTGTCATTCTTTACAAATTGTATCTCTCTATGCTCAGCCATTGAATACTTTATTAGAGCATCTTTGAATTGTCTATTACTTTCAAATGCTATAGACACAATAAACAGGCATAGCACAATTAGAATCATGCTTTGGAAACCTACTTCTCTTCCTAGTAAAATCATCATCTTCTTCTCCTTCATTAGACTCCAAACTCTCATTTCCATCCATTTCATAATACTCTGTTTCATAACTAGCTTTAGCATCAATAACATTATTCACATCGAATCCTTGAGATGGCACCAATCCCATCGATGATTCCCCCGTGATGAGATCATTTATGGCCCTCCCATGGAACTTTGTCATGTTCCTCCTTGCTTCTAGAAGCTCCTCATTATCATAATCATCATCATCAATCTTACATCGACAAGGAAGTCTGCCTCATCATCATCATCATCATCCACGATATAATCATCTTTATCAACTAAATCATCAGGATCTAAACCACTCTCATGCTCAATCATGGTCTCATTACTTAAATCAACACTAGTACGAGTGCCCTCACGAACCCTTTGACCAGCATCCTCACCGATCCTCCAATCAGCAACCTCATCCACACCCACATCGGCACCTTGACCATCACCCTCAACCGCCTCATTGGTTGTAAAATTTTCCCCATATACCTCAATTAACCCCCAATGCAAATAACTAAAAACTAAATCGATTACTCTATTCTCATTCCATATGTATGTCAACCCTCTTCTAGTGACTTTCCAAGAATCTTAAAATAAAACTTTTCAAATGTACTATTTACCCCATTCTCAATGTCTCTAATGAAGCTTTTGTAGCTTGTTGAACTAATATCAACTTTTACCAAGTCAAACTTGCCTCCAACATATTCAAGCATTGGGCGACGAGATAAAGTTCCACCATGGAAAAAGTAGATGCATGCTGATTTTTCACTCATCTCGAACCCTACACACAAAAGAAAAGTAATGTATGTTATAAGCAAGGCAACACATAGTGTAGCACTCTATACGTCATGTTTCTAAAAGAAAAACCAGTGATCACCTACTTGAATTCAGAGGTGATCAACATCCAAAAAATTCAAAATCAAAAACTTCTATCAACATTCAAAGATTCAAAACCAAAACTTCCAAAGCAAAAGTGTTAATGGATTCCAAAAAATTAGAGTACAATCGACAGTGTGGACTTGATCTATAAAACTAACTTTTATGATACATGGAATTGCAGTCTCTCTCTTTATTATCAAACATTAGAACTTAAAGCCACCACCATGAACTCCTTTTTTCTTTATTTTTCTTTTGTTGACAAAACCACCATGAACCTTTACTCATTTGGTAAAATAATCATCATTAGGACACAATTGATAGTAGGGTTTGCAAGTGCCCTAACTAATAAATCTATGGCTACTCCACAAAAGAGACCCTCAATGAATCGAGAAACTAAATACATGTACACTCAATTATTCAATTATGATTGTGCATGCCTCAAGTAAAAAAAGCTCGTACAAGAATAGGAAAAAGTGCAAGGAAACAGAAGCTATCTCTTCATATTGTGCTATCTCTTCATATTGTGCATCGTCAAATAGGAATCCAGCACCCATATGATTGTACATGCGAAGAATTTGGCCAAACGTGAGGATACAAAAGCTTTCTCTTCATATCGTGTTTTATTAGAAATTGTTTTGGCCAGACTTGAGTATTATATTTGCTACTACACCCAGGTATTGACAGTAAACAAGAACAATTTCTCTCTTCTAACCAACGACGACGCACGTGGAGAAATCAGGGCAAATTGATTATATAAAATAAAAAGAGGACAACGCACTCAGTTTGAGAGCACGACAACATACTTTTCACGTTCTCCGCTAACTTCAAGACATCACATCAAGTTGTCGCTCAATGCTGTCGATAGAACCATCAAACTAGGACCACAACACCTATTCGTGTTCGCTTCGGATTGTGATGGACAAGTCGGGTCTCAACTGGGTTGTGGGCGAATCGGGTCTTCACCCATAAAGATGGGAGAGTCTAGGATTGTGATGGATGAAGCCCTTAGCCGAAAGGGGCTCGATTAATGAAGGCGATTGGTGGAAGAAAGACTTGGCTTCAAGAAATTGGAAAGACGAGATTGAACAAGTTGCTAAGAATTTTGGGGGGAGAGCAAAATAAGGTTTAGGCATGCTTTTGGGCAAAGATCATAGGCAAAGCGTCTTCAGTTTTGAAGCAAACAAAATGCTGCGTTTTGGGAGCAAAAAAGTCTTCTTCTTTTTTTATTTAAAGCAAAACGACTTAGTTTCGCACTCTGGCGTCCATGTCAACACCAATAATGCCCGCCGATGCTAACTTGGAGTCCACATTAGCCTTTTCTGGTAAAGAATGGCCAGACGAACTTAATCGATACTAAATGCAAAAGATTTATAACTAAATTGATCCAATTGAAAAAGTTTAGGATTGAATTTATACCAATGCAAAAAAATTATGACTTTTTTGATACTTTTCCCCCTATAAAGGCCCTTGACCAAATACTGGGACGTTAGGTAGTTTTTTATTTGGAGCTCTAGGAAATGCATTGTATTTTTAAAATCTTCTAAAGTCCCTTAGACCAGGGCATATTTGCAGGAACTTTAGCTTCTAGCATTTCTCGAATGCTAAAACATTTTTTTTTCCTTTAAACTGTTCCCTAGATAGATTTTTGAAATTCTGAAAATGCATTTCACCCCAACAACGTCGCACTCCATCATCGGCAATGCTAGTTTTGACTATCAGCAAGCTAGATTTGTCACCGACAAGCCTCACTCAAGGTTCAATAACCTTAGGTGACGGTTGCAAAGCCAGATCTGGCTTGTTGATGACCTAAGCCCTTCATCAAACGCCAATAAAGGGTTTGAGTTCTTTTTATTGAAAAAGAAAAAAAAAAGATTGTAAAAGTCATTTAAAAGTGTGATTTCTCCAAACACTTTTTAAAGAAGATTTTTTTCCAATGCACTTTTAAAGTACAATTCCAAACACAATTTTCATTTTGAGAAACTCCTCTAACCTATAGTCATTTGTATTTTCCTAAATGTTTTCCCCAAAAATCTAGCCAAATACAACCAAAGAAATTACTCATTTGTCTTGGTTTATAAGAGGTGGAGATGGTTGTCACAAAATCATTGTTCAAAAGTGGATAGTTGAGTGTGTCGTCCTCTTCTATTTGAAGTATAGGGATAATGACACAAATTATCCTTGAACTTTAGCCTAATATACAATGCAGTCTCTCTGCTTTTAATTTGTTTAATGTCATCCCTGAACTTTAACCAAATGTGCGCAATATAATCCATGAACTTTTAATTTGTTCAATATAATCTATGGACTTTTGGTACATATTTAACTTAGTCCATGAACTATTAAAATGAATATTTTCATATAATTTATAAAATAAATTGAATATGTACAAAAACTCCAAGAACTACATTGTATATTGAATTAAGGTTCATGGACCATTGAATAAATTAAAAGTTTAAGAATTAAAATGCATATTTGACTAAAATTCAGGAATCATTTCTGTCATTTTCCCTTATAAATATTGAAGCTTTGTGACTATTTTCTCCTTTTCTCATTAATTTCTGCACGTCCTCAATAGTTGTTTTCTTGACTCCATCTCGATCTTCACTGTTCACGACTTTCTTATGTCTTATTGTCCGTCAATCCTTGGTTGTTTACTTGTAATCCTTCTACTAATTCAAGCGCGCGAGAACGAGAAAGATATCTGTAGCTTTTTTTCTTTAAATATTGGGTCTTTTTCTAATGCAGCGCCACATCAGCACCGCTTGTTCTCTGAAAATATTGGGCTTGTTTTTTGTTTAATGCGGCATCACACTTAGCGCCGCATCAATCCGCACCACTTCTTTAGCAATCAAACCGGAACGAATTGTTCATGTAAGACATTATCTCTATGTCGGCACTTTGGCAACGGAAAAAAAAAAAAAAAACCAGCAATGATCGTCGCTGTTAAGAAGTGCTGCAGGTAGACAAAAGAATCATGGTCATGGTTTCGGCGTAATCTAAATTCTAATGCACGGTATTGGAATTGAAATTAAAATTGAAAGCCAAGACAACGGATGGACTCTAAAATCCGACCAACCAAAGGTGTTAATCTCTTTTTCCCCTCTTTGGAATGTATTTATTCAAGAGCTGCTATCCTTGGGCAGAACATAGGAGGTGCGGCGCCAGACGTATTTATATGTGAACTTTGTCTTGAACCTTTATGTTGGACAAGGATTTTGTCACCTATAGTATTGTAAAGGGACAAATGCATTGAAAATTTAAAATTTAATAAAAATACAATTAAATTCTAAACATTTCAAAAAGTACAATAAAATCCTTAAAGTTATTAAATTGATGAATCAAATTTTTTATTATTTATACTTTTTGAAAGTTTTAAAACTCGATTATATTTTTATTACAAATATTATAAATCGATTGCATAATTTAAGAGTTTTAGGACTTAATTACTTTTTTATTATAAGTTTAAGAACTTCCACTATACTCATCCTAATCGTAAAATTAGCCAATAAAGAGAAAAGAAAACTCTCCCGCTCGTTATCTTCTCAAAGTTCCCGAGCACCACACATTGCCCGCCCCCCTCCCAAGAACCACGCGGACACTCGCTCTCGCTTCCTCACCGCACTCAACCATGTCCACTCTCCTCCACTTCGCTCCTCCCTTCTCTCTCCTCAAACGCCCGCCGACCGCCTCCTCCCTCCTCTCCCCTCCCCGCCCCGCCCTCCGCCCGGCTCGCCGCCGTGGCTCCTCCTCCTCAGCCGCCGGCGCCGGGGGCGGCCCCATCAGAGCCCACAAGGTGGTGGTCGAGCACGAGGGCCGGGCCACGGAGCTGGAGGTGGAGCCGGACGAGACCATCCTGTCCAAGGCCATCGACTCGGGCCTGGCCGTCCCCCACGACTGCAAGCTCGGCGTGTGCATGACCTGCCCGGCCCGGCTCGTCAGCGGGTCCGTCGACCAGAGCGAAGGCATGCTCAGCGACGACGTCGTGGAGCGCGGCTACACGCTCCTCTGCGTGTCGTACCCGACGTCGGATTGCACGATCAAGACTATTCCCGAGGAGGAGCTCTTGTCTCTGCAGCTCGCGACTGCTAACGACTGAAAATTTTTTTTTTTTTTTTTTTTTTTTGGGTGCCTGAAGGTGTCAACATGTTTCGTTTTCTTATGATGGAATTAGGGGTGTTGGTAAATTTTTATGGCGAGGGATTACGAATAGAGAGTTCTTCACTCTTCTTGTTCTGAGAATATTCCTGGGTAGACATTCTTGGACTGCATAGCTGTATTGGTGGCTAAAGAGTGATGTTGCTATTTCGATGCTAATTGATAGATTGATTCAAGAGTAGGCATTTGATAAATGAATCAAATTCAACAGTCCGCCGCATCATTTCGCAAATCAATTCTGGTAGTCGGGTATTCTACTACTGTTAAGGGATGAAGATAGCTAAAAAGGAGTGCAGTCATGATGTGGCCGTGGCTGATTCGAGGAGATGACAGGAGAGCGTCTTAGTTCAATCCTGGAATGTAAGAAATTTTATTGTACATTGAATGGGCAATCGTGGCTCCCTTAGCATTTGAACTCTGAGGACTAGGGGTTTCAAGCAGAGACGCAAGTTTGAATCTTCTTATTGTTAATGTGACACTAGGTAAACACAGGGAAGGTAATTTTAAGTGGATTAAGTTTACCTGCGCATTCAAATGCTTGAATTCGACCTGTGGTTGCAAATGGGATATGGTTGCCTTGCCTTCTTGGTGGTGGAGGGAATGTACTTATCTTAGTTACATGAATTTGTTTAGGAAGTCAAAGTTGGAGTTTTGGGATGAAATCATTCAGAAGGGAGGAGATTTCTTGCTTATCTGGAATGGGGTTTGCAGGAATCGTGAGTTATTTGATATCTTCTCTGCAAAAAAATGAAAATGTCATCAAATAGATACATTGATTTGGCAGACAAGTTATGATCGACAAGAATCTCTCAAAAAATTTCTTGGCTTATGGACAAAATCCGTCATTAATGAAACAAACTTGTCTATCAACATAAGGACTAGAAACCTTGTACAAGAGGTTTGTTCTACTTCTTTCTGTTACAGCTTGCACAGGATATTCTTGTTCAATGGTCCATCCGCCAAAAAATGAGCAGATATTACTCTCGCTTTCTCTGCAAAAACTCATCTCCAGGAGAAAAGTGATGCCTTAAATTCTCTAGATCATATAAGCAAAAGTTGCATCTATCCATAAACAGTCACCACCAGCACAGCAGAATTCCATTCTGATGTGCACGCAATTAGAGAGCTGATGACTTCACTTCTAAATTTGTGGCGTGATGGCCAGCTTTCTTCGTTTTTCGTTGCTTAAGTTTCACCTTCACATTAACCCCATTATCAATAACGGCCTGAAGCACAATCATAAGCTTTCCCTCTAATTTCTCCCCTTTCCTTGGCGTATAAATTATGTCATGAATGTCATCAGCCAGCGCTCGCTGAGCCAGAATTTCGCCAACAGCAGCACAAGCATCTGCATTTCTAGTCGAAGCCAGATCGAACTTCATGTCTTTCGAAATAGAATGTGCCACAGCAACGACCTTGCTCGTTGCCCTGTGAATTATACATGCACGAACGGAGGCCTTTGAAATGTAAATATCCAGGCAAAACGGTTCATGGTAAGGACCTGTGAGTTGATTAAATGTCGGAGTCCTCAGCTTCTTTTTGTTTGAGGTGCAATCGACTTCGGCTCCATCCAGCAGAGAAGGCACATTCTTCTTCTTTGCAGCTTTGGGAAGTTTTTCATTTCTGGTGATTAGACCTCGGTCTTCCTTCTTCTTGGTTTCCTTTGGATCTTCTCGCCGCTTTGGGGATTTCTTCCTATGGAATTCGAAACTGTACTCTTCGAACTCCTTGGATGCCTTGTCAATTTTGTAAAAGAGATTGCCCCTTATCCGCATGTTATCAATCTCATCGAAGTCAGCCTCTTCCTCAACAGATGAAGAATGATCCTCATGCTCATCTGTCGTTTCGGTCAAATTTTCTGTTCCCAACGACCCCCTCGGTCCCTGCCACGCCTGTGCCAACCCAGCCGAGACCCGCCACTGGTCGTCATCCACGACTTCAATGGCACAACCATCTAAAGAAGGCCTGCTATCAGTAAACAATGGAGAAAGCTGCATTCTCTCCAAACCGCAAGTAGTTGTTGTAGGCCCGCTATCAACCAACTCGGACCGACCCTTTTCGATTCCCTTGTCAGCAACTTCAGATGCACTCGACCAAATACTGACCAACCTCGGAAGAAAACGAGAGCTGACCACCGACGTTACCGCGACGCCTCTTCTCAAGAGAGCAGATGCCATCGTGTACCTCGAGAGATGTCGCGGGATCGTGGAAATAGAACCGCCCCGACAAAACGCTGAAGCCGCAAGAGCAAGATGATTAAACAAGGAGCTCTGCGTAAACACCCATTAACTGCGGCGCACGAACTGGAAAAAAATCTTCAGTGGAGCAATTCATCGAACACCTCATGTGCAGGTGACCCTATCTCGTTCGTTTCCTCGCCAGTAGAGAGCGACGGAAGTTAGTGGGCTCAGCTCGACGGGCCGACTCTGCTGACTGCCGAGGCTTTACAAGTGCATGAGGCATTGATCCCCTTATCTCCTGATTCGCGGATCGATGGAATGACTCGATTGTCGCGGGGATCAATGGATAAGGTGGAGAGACCCTCTAGCGTTCTTGGAAGCGCCTTGTTAGCAAAACAAGATTCGAAGATTTATCAAAATTGGAAGTGTACGGGGGATTATACGGTGTCAACGTAAACTGGTTTTCATGGCAGTGCGCTCTGGAGAGCCTACTCTCTGCAAGTCTTGAAGGAGGCCCAACTCTTTCTTCGATCCGAAAGTGACCCATGATGTTTAGAGAGAAAATATTCAAGTGATTGCAAAGCTCAACGCCAATCGCTGATGTGGCACGCGTTTTGCATTCATACCCAATAAAAATTGACATGTTAGCCGAGGTGGGATAAAGAAAATTAAAAAAGAAAAAAAAATTGTTCGGTTGTTAGGAGAGTTACCCTACCGGCCAAAATAACCTTGCCAACGAACTTGTTAAGAACATGGGAAAACGAAATTAACAGATACGATGTGATATCAGGAGAGTTTGAACCACACCAACTGAGCCCACCTACTTTAGCTTCTTCTGAATACATTAGCACGCAATAACTATGTCCTTTAACCATTTTTCCAATGACATCCACTTATTTAGCATTTCAAATGTGTGGTCCCAATAGATAGGAGAATCCATCTCGGGTTTGAAGCAGCATTTGGTTGCATGCACGATTAATCGAACCCGACAGAGGATTGGATTTGGTCAGCCCAAACTTGTGTCACCATCGTTCCTAGAAATTCTGGAGTCGCAAGGTTATTTATCCCTGCCAACCGAAATTCGCAGAAGAAACCTCGAACCAAACGCCTTCTCGCTTCAGCTTCCTCTGTCTCATAATTAGATTCTTGAACTGCCATGGTGAAGGAGTCCGGACTTTTTGACACATCCGAGGTAGCACACTTGACCTAACTGGAGCCCCCACCCCGGTGTCAAATAGCGATGTCTCTGTAGAATCCACCACCCAAACAGCTCAAAATCTGTCCCCACGCTGTCTGTATCCTCCTCGTGTTTTTCTCTTTATCCTGAGCCACTCGTGTCATCGTCTCGACGTCCTTTCTAAGTCGCATTATGTTCCCCTTCCAGAGTGTCCACACTACATATTTTATTGCCAGCCTCTAACACGTAATGCAGTTGCGAGGAAGCAGCAAACAAAATCAAGCATGGGACGTGATGAGAGGAGCACCAATAATGCCTGGCTCCCGATAGGCTCAATCGAAATCCAATCCGGTCGAGAGAAGGTCGACACCAATAATGACGGAATTGTCTAACAGAGGACGCGATTAGACGACACATGATTTAAGTTTCTCTGTTCAGTGTTCACCGACCAAACACCCACCATTGGTAGGGAAAAAAAGACAGTTCTGACCCACGAGTTTCAAGATACCATAATCTACCTAAGTGCCAGCGAGAATCACTCACTCTAATAAAGAAAAGCATGGACCATCTCCACACATCAAATTAAAGAAATCAAGTTCAAACCTCATAGGAAAACCCACCAGAAAGTGCACAGCAGGGAAGGGGAAGATGACCCAAGCGGCAGGGTATGTTAATAAGTCTTTTTTCTACTATCTATGACCATCAATAGAGTTCCTTCAAAGAGTCCCAAAGTCTGTCACGATGCCATCATAATTACTTTTCCACAATCACCTAGGGCTACCGGTTTTGATCAACATCAGAAATACAGATTCTTGCCAATGACTTTGGCAAGAGCATGGGAAAAGGAAATTAACACACATACTGCTACCGTTGAGAAGGTTAGTGATTACAATAACAAGGCAAGTGGGAATTGAAACAGATTATGGTCATCATATCAGTGGTTACCAACTTCGGGTTTGTCAATTCTCTATCGGTAGTAAGCCTGCTGATAAGCTGGTGCCACGCCATTTCCATAGCCACCATAGGGAGGATAGTTCATGGGAGGAGCGGGGTATGATCCGGAGAGAGGTGGTGGAGCTGCTTCAGGTGAGTAGGCATAGGGGTTTGTTGGCGGACTCAAGCCACCATACATGGGCTGTGGCGAATGGTATGTGGGGACTCCAGCTGGGTATTGACCATGTGAGGGTGACCGCACATATGCAGGAGCTGCAGGGAAAGAGGAGACGTATGCATTGGCCAGACGACCAGCTTTGGCGGGAGGCATAGGTCCACCATTGTTGGCGCGTGTTCTTTTGTTGGCTGGAACAGCAGCTGGTTGCCTTTTCTTATCGATCTTGACCTTCTCTAGCTGCTCAAGGCGCTTCTTGAGATTTTCTGGGGGGAACTGAGCTTCAAGCTTGTACTCCTCAATGCACTTTAGAACAGCCCGCAATGCTGACTGCTCTTTGCGTGAAGCCAGGTTCTGCAATAAAACAACATTCCACAGGTGACTGTCGAATTCCATCTACAGTAAGTACATCTTAATATAGATGGTAATGGTGTATCAGGCAGAAAACTCAGCAATAAGGTGGTTCCAAATGAGCTTATTCTGCACATATAGACAAAAACCTTAAGCAAGACAAAGAGCTTGCATGCATGAGGACACCTTTTTTACTGCCAAGTCGCATGCATAACTTGTGTTGAACACAGCAAGGTATTAAACTAAACATGCTTCAGATCAATATTACCATGAAGTAAATTCAATGACGACCCACTTTGTCATTCTAGTTACTGAACTGAAAGCCGGAAGGTGAAAGAAACAAATCCGTACAGTAGATGGAGATACCTAGGAAATCCATCAAATGATAGAAACTCTTGCAAGACTATATTTAAGACAAAGGATTACAACACATAAGACATAATGATTTCTCTAGCAATTATGCACTTGGTGGTGCCTCTTGTGCTTAAATTCCTTTTCAGTATGCAGAGAAAAGGCAAAAGACGAAGAATACCGCAGCTCGGCCACCATTGTTAGGGTCCTCCAACATAGTAGCTGCAGCTTTGCGCGCATCTTTCAGAAAAGCCTTCAACAGAGGTACAGGGGGGAACATGTTTACAAGACCAACTTCATAAGTAAAATGCACAGCATCTAGCTGCTGTCCCCTGCTGATTAGTTCCTTGATAATATCTGCAGATTAAAACAGCCCAGAAACAAAACAACTTAGCATTCACCTGCTTTAGAGAAGGAAAAAACTGACAAGTTCAGGACTATGCATATTACATAACTCTTCAACACATCCTACATCTCTGCAGGACTCTCACAAGTCCATCAAAGCTAAAAGTAAGTTCTAATCACTCTTAGGCATCCATCCAAAAAAACCTAATCACTTGATTACCCAAATATCTCACAGGTAACAGCTGAGATGCCACATATTCCACATCAGGATAGGCTTACGACTAATATTTTTATCCCCGATAAATAATGACAGATGAGGGAGAGATTCAAATATCATGGTCAAAGAGAGGCATTGCTATCTTCAGACAATGCATCATCACCCATCATTAGGAAAGCCAGCTTGTCAAAAGAACATCTCATTGGGGGAAGAAATCATCATAAAGTGATCAAAAAACATATCGCCAGCAGAAATAAACCAGAAGATAAGCGACTAGATGCTTAATTGCCCCACTGTCAATTCAATAGCATACGCTCACCAGAAATCCAACAAGTACTAGTGGCTTCTCCAAAAACGAATGCTGCTAAATTGTCAGAAGTAGTAAATTCTGGGACAAGATAACACCATTGGCCTTCTTCATCTACACTAAGCCCAGCACAAGGGAAACATTATTTATCCACTGCCGGAGTCTTTTATAGAAAGAAGATACACACTTCATTGGTCTTCTTAGAAAAAGCCCCATATCATGTCAAAAGCTAGTTTAACTGGCTAGGTAGAACTTCAACCTTATCTTTCTATTCTAGTTTCCAAACCTAATGTACACCAAATCCTCTCCCAAGTTCTTCTGGTAATGGAACTAAATTAGACTACTGTCCTACACCACCACAAGATCTCTCAAAAAGACATGATCACCACAGCATTTCCCCAGGAAAAACCCAGATCCCTATGGAAAGTCCCATAGTAAGATGTGAACCCATCTTCCCTTCCCCACCACTCTGAACTCGCAATATCCATCAAAAGTGAACGAAAAATCCTTGCCTCACATATTGCACAACCCAGACACTGCAGTTCTTTCCGTTCTACGCAGAATTTTCCTGGAGATTTCAGCCAATTACAACCGAAGTTCGCGAAACTTAGATTCATTTCCAAATTCAAGAACAATAATCAGCACGGGTGAACACCCTCGAGAAGTAAAATGACACAATTAGCGGCAGCACAGAAGAACCCAACTCTTGTATCAAACAAACGATTCCCACACGCTAACGACACAAAGAAACACAGTAAAGTCAGTAACATACCGGGCATTTTGTCTCCCAGACCGAGCGAAACCGCAAGTTTGGGCATCTGCTTGCGCCATGCGGACCCGACCACGAGCTTCCTGTAGAAATCCACATCCGCCTTCTTCACAATCCCGAACGTCACCAAATGCTGCAAGAAAGTATGCACGTCGGGGGTCTTCACGTTCTCGATGCCGCCCCTCTCCTCCAGGCTCGCCTTCCACGTCTCCGCGATGTCCTTGGCCCTCTCCTTCACGCTCGGCGTCACCAGCACCCTCGACTTCCCTATCACCGGATCGACCACGACCGGAATCAGCGACTCCAGGATCAGGACGCAAGCCCAGCCCAGGTCATTCCCCCTGTCCCCTCCCCGCTTGTCCACCGGGAAGACCTCGGATATCGCCTCCAGCACGAACTTCGCCGGATCAACGCAGTCGACCAGGGCGAGATGCATTTTCTCCCTCATGAGGTCCAGCTCCTTCTTCTTCCCGGTCACGAACCTCCAGAACTCCTTGGAGTCCATCCTCAGGCAGAAGGACCTCAACTTCATCAGCAGCCCCTCGCCGTCGTCGACCTCGCCCCCCGGCGAGCCCGGCTCGACGTCGCGGCCGCCGCCCCGCTCGAGGGCCCCGAGCGCGGCCTCCTTGCTCTTCTCGACCTTCTCGAGGACGATCTCGACGCTGCCGTCGATCGTCGTCTCGCGCTCGTCGAGGACGGTTAGGGTTTTCTTGGTCTGGTCGTCCAGAGCCCGTAGCTTCTGCTTCAGGGCCTCCGACTTCTTCATGAGGTTCTGCTCCAGGGAGGAGAAGTGGTCGGAGAGCTCCTTCCAGAGGAGGGTGCAGCTGGTCATCAGCGAGGTCTGCTTCTGGAAGTCCTCGAAGCTCGCCGCCGGCGGCTGCAGCTGGCAGGCCGGCTCGCCGCCCGGATCGGGGATCGACCCCATGGCCGAGTCGGGTGAGTCGTCGCTGTTGGGCGACTCGGCGGGAGTGAGTAGGCGACAAGGAAGGAAGGAACGAGGCGTGTGCGTGTGTGCTGTGTGGGGGGGGGGGAGGAGAGAGAAAAGCTAGAGAGAGAAAGATGGGGGAGGGAAGGGAGGGAGGGAGGGGGAAGGAACCCTAGAAACGTAGAAAGAGAGGGAGATAAAAAAGATCGGAGCAGGAGCAAGGGGGAGGAGGGAAGAGAGGACGGGGATGACGTGGCGGGTTGCGACGGCGACACGTGTAGCCGCTATCCCGAGGGGAGGAAAAAGAGAGGTCGGTTGCGGAGCGGGGGCTAGGGTGCGCCGGGGGTGCGCAGCTTAGGTTTCGAGAAGGTGCTAAGCTATGGCTAACCGACGGCTGGAGGAGCGCAGGTTAAGGCTTGAGAGAGAGGAGCAGAAATTTTCCCAATTTTTTTAGTTATTTTTTAAATTACTTCATAATACTAAATTAAAAATATACCAAGAATTCAAAAATCGCATTAGACAAATAGACGACATTACAAGTTAAGTTAAAATTCAGAGATCCCGTTAAACAAATTAAAAATTAAAATATTACATTAAACATTAAGTTAAAGTTTATAATCTTTTGCATTGTTTTCCCTATAATTAAAGATATTTTTTGGAAAAAACCACTAAAAACCATAAAATATATCAATTATGACACGTTTATCCAAACTCTTTTTGCGATACAAAAAATCACATATTTATAACTATGTCACATATTTATTCCAAATTTAATCCCTAAATTTATACTTGTGGAAAATATTTATTCGAAACATCAAAAATCTTAAAATTATACTCATGTGACCTATTTACTCGAAATTTTAAGGCAAATGAATTACACTGATACAAATTTAAGGTTTTTGATGTCATTACATCGGTATGAGTCTAGGGTAAATACTAATATAAATTTATAGTAAATGTGTCACAATTGATATAATTTAGAGTTTTCTATCACTTTTTTTCTTGAAATTGTCGAGGAAAACAAACCACCTAGAATTTTTCAGGATTTTTGAAATTTAAAAAATCAATAGGCGAAAAAAAATGTCTTTAATTTTATAACCATGAGGCAAACATGCCTGTAAGACTATCTGCTTCGTTGGTGTGACAATTGCATCTTCTGACGTTTTGTTTTTTTCCCCATGTAAAATCAAACGGTAGGTAAAACAGCAGTTGCAATTCACTTTGACTATTGAACAAAAAATTGTAAAGTGAAATGCGCAGTGGCCTTGATTGAAATATATATAGATAATTCCCCTCTACCCTTTTCTAGACCACTCCACTTGGCATCACGTGACTACATATGCAATTTTTCTTGCTTTAGAAAGCACTTTGCGTCCGAGACGCACACTGGTGCTTTGATTGTAGTCTAAAACCTAGAATTAGACTTTTCATCATTGCATTTTAATGAAAGGTAGACACTCAACAAGTAGGTTAGAGAAACTTAGAAAGATCACAAACAAAAAAGAGTTTATAGTGGAGAGAACGAATGACGCAAAAATGGAGACGAAGATTGGACAAAATTTTGGCTCCATTTATTTCAAAAAAATAAAAGATATATTTTCTAAAAATGATTATTTTGAGGATTGATTTTCCTAAATAAATTTAAGTAAATTGGTACATGTGTATGGATAGTTTTTTTTTTCATGCAAATCATTCGTAATTTGATAATCTCTTAGTAAGAATTTACCATATTCATAATGCTTGATTCATTGATGAAGTGCGCAAAATGCTTACGTAATTACTGTTTTTTAATTAATCCTTAGTTTATTAGTTTATACTATACACAACATGAATAGATAAATTGAGGTATATTGTTGAGGCTTAGTTACAATACCCAAGTTAGAAAAACTAGGCTATGCTCTGATATTGAAATATGGTGGCTTTACTTTCAGGATGGGTAAATTCGAAATTCGAAACTTGGTGACTATCCTCACAAGGCCAGTTCGAGCACAGAGAGGCTAGATTTGAGTTTTAACAACCACAGCAGGATTTGTGATGGGCGAGGCAAGCAGCGGAATGAACAAGGAGGACTGGCTAGAGACAAGCGAGAGAGGCATGCCTCAAGTGATGAGGCGAGCAGGACTTAGCTCAGTAAAGAAGGCAACAAAGCTCACTTCATCTTTTCTTTCATATGAAGAAGAAACCCTCTTAATCTAGGCTATTCTTCTTTATTAAACAAGACTAGTTCTCCCTACGATTCAATTCGGCAACTCAAATTGGAACTAGATTTGTAAAATCGGTTTCAAATTTTAGAAATATGGGATTGATAGAACTAAACTAGAATCAAGTGGGTAGGGCCGATTCAACCCAATTCCAAAGTTGATCATAAACCAACGTTCATCCTTATATTACATATAATAGTGTCATCTAGTGACACAAATTAATATGTTTGCAATATCATCTTTTATCAACTATATTTTTCAGGATCGTTCCTACAATAATTCTTCAAGTTATATTTTGAATTTACCTCTCTATCCTTCATCGCTAGAATTTAATCCTAAATATGCGCATTTCTAGTAGCCACCCAGTAGCCACCCTATGTAAATTTCATCGGACTGCTGCAGCGTGCCATTATTGCTATTCGCTAGATATGCTAATAAGGTCAACCCTAAGATGCATAATTCAAATCAAATCCTTCAAAAAAAAAAACCACACATCCATACGCAATTCCCACTTTGAAATAGGGGGCGGTGCGTAGGATAAGGACCTGTCTGAACTTCGGTAAAGCTTTTTTTGGGATTTTGAAGGTCCCTGTTTGGGTAGAGAGGGAAACAGTAGCAGAAGAAGGCGTAGAGAGAGAAAGAAGGGGGAGAGAGAGAGAGGCAACTTTCCCAGAAACCGAAGAGATGGAAGGGAGAGAGAGAGAGAGAGAGAGAGAGAGGGGAGAAGGAGTGGGTGGGGGTGGTGGGGCAGGGCCACTGACCACCACATGGGTAGAGTCAGATAAAGTAAAGCCATTGCCGGACACTCCTTCTCCTCCTCCCTCTCTGCTCCTCCTCCTCCTCCTTTTGTTTTTTTTTCTCCCTAATTATTCTTTTAATTTATTCATTCATTCTTTTATCCATTTTTTTAAGTTATATATATATATATAAATTTTTTTTTGACAAGCAGACAGTCAGATGACGCAGCATGTGGCCTCCTGGTGCACATTCCCCCTGCCAAATTCTCAGGCATGCGCTTCCTCCCGTAGCAGAAAAGTGATCATACTCTGCTCTCTCAATAGAGAAAGCGAAGGGAATGAGCATGAGCAGAGCAGCCATGGAAAACAGAACAATTTAAAAGTACAAAGAAATAGACTGACAAATTTTTCAAAATGGGTATTTAATTTTTAAACAAAATCAATTACGGTCGATTCTCGTAATCGATGGATGCTTCGTATAACCAGTGCGCAGTGCGCACTGTCCATACCATCATTTGATGATGTGTTCCGACAGGAATAAAAAAAATTTCTCTTCTCGAAAAGCCAGGGGGCCTATAGTCAGTCGGATGGAGGCGAACGGAACTAATTAATTTATTTAAAAAAGAAGAAATCGACCGAATTAAAGTATCTAAATTTGGCTGCGGATGTTACATGGTTTTCTTCATAAACATGTGGTCCCTATTCACCTTTGGGTCTTAGATTGGATGGAGAGAGGCTAAAGGAAGTTCATTTAATAGTTGCATACGTAATGATGACGTGTGGAGGGATGGTTCGAAAATAAATGACGAATTTATATTTATATGCTAAAAATTAATTGAGGTGCATAAAAGGCAAATTGTGCAAACAACATGGTTACTTGTTTATCGAGAAAGTACCAACTGCTGGCAAGGGTCATAACTCTCACCCAAGTCATCACCAACTATGAGTTGAGGGTTGCCAAGCCCTAGCCAAAGGCCAGGAAGGCACCCCTCTAGGGCCACGAGGGCTCAACCCTCACTAGTGAGGGCTTGATCTTGTGAAGCGATTTGACAGAGTCCACCATTGATCCGCTTCAAGAAATTACTAGACAAGTTAATGGGCAGTAAGGCGTTGAAATGCAAAGGACCTTACAACATATCTAGAACATCGTAACATCACCTAGGCAATCTGATGAGGGCTTGAGCTTGTCAAGCGATGCGATGGAATCCATCACTGATGCACTTCAAGAATTCATGCAAGAATTTACAAGACAAACCAAGAGACAATGAGAATCAAAATGGTTTTATTATAGTTTTGAGATGTAGAGGACCTAAGAAAACCATTTGATTTTCACCATCTATAGGCTTATCCTGTAAATTTTTGAAGTGCATCAATGGTAGAATTTGTTGAATCGCTTGACAAGCTTAAGCTCTCGCTGATGAGGGTCGAGCCCTCACAACCTTAGAGAGGGGCACCCTCACAACCTTTGGTGAGGGCTTTGGTGGCCCTAACTTGCGGTAAGCCAAACCTAAGCGAAGGCCACAACCCTCACTAGCAACCAACGATGGCTTGATGGCTCTCATAGACTATAATAAAAAAAAAAATTAAAATTTAAAAAATAATAAATAATAAATTTTGTTTACATCAATACCGATTATACCACATTAAACAAATGGTGTTCATGTCAACATTATCCAATCAAAATTAACCAAATAAACTCAATTATAATGCATTTGCTTTAGCTTTTCCAAATGACTTTTTTTTTCTTTTTCTTTTTTTTTTGCGTTCCTATTCTTCTTTCTAAAAAAGGGGGGGGGAGGGGGGTTTCTTCATTATTACAGGTAGTTCCTACAAATAATTGGACTAATGACATATACAATACTTGAATTCTCAATGTAAATGCTACATAGTTGGTTCTCCTCCTTCAGAGACTACAAGTGTGATAGGAGCATCAAATTTTGTTCTATATGGATTCAAATTCTTACTATTTTATTATTTTAATATTAGTCTACTCAAGAATTATCTAATGAATCATTTGATTCGAAATTCTATTGTTCATTGTAATCTCAAATATCCTACTACTTTCCACAAGAATTCTGATTTATTGGCAAAAAGGTGAAGAAATAGATTTCTTATTCCACTACAATCGATTTAAGAATGAAATTAGATTTCGTTTTTTTACTTTACTTCATTCAACAAAAAATATCTATCTAAATATGGGTTCGTTCGATTGGTTGTGATACAAACAAAAAGTCTTTTGAGTTAAAAATGGAGAGAAAGAAACCTTATAGAAATTGGAGAAATTCAATATTGAATAATACATGCATGATTCTACATCAACAAGCAACAAGAAAAGAATAAAGAAATTATCAAGTACCTCATTTTCATATTGATTAAAATTGTGTTGTTGTGTCAGAATAAGGATAGTTATATTGATTCGGTATATTTGAAAAAAACCCTTAGTACAATATTGATGATCTAACAGGATTTTTGCTGGTTGGTTCCATTATCACAAAGCTACTCAAAAATTGCTCGAGTTTCAAGATGTAGAATCTATGTTGAATCACTATTAAGCAAGGCTACTACTTTTAGCCTCCAAAGCTCTTTAAGAAAATGCTAGTGTTTGGCAAGCCTATTCAAAGAGTTTTCAGTCAAATATTGATCTTAAGAAAGCTAAAAGCCCAATACTGATAAGAACCGGTTTTGAGCTTTCAGCATTTGGCCAAATATTTAAACTGCCTTTTTTTTTTTCAAAACTATTATCATATTTTTTTTAGTTTTTCGATTTTAACTTTCATTGTTCCAAAACCACTTTTACCTTTATTAAAGTCGGCAAAGAGTTTCATATTTTTAATAAAAGAGAGAAATAAAATCCAAAAACCCTTTATAATAAAAAACTTGCCAAACACTCTTTATATCAAAATAATTTTCCAAATAATTTTTTACCAAACACCCAATTTGCATTTCCCCAAAACCCTTTCATATAAAGATATTTGCATTTCACCAAAGCCTATTTTTAAATTAAACCAAACACAACCTTAATATCATTGTAAAAATATTTATGATTAAATTGGTGCAATTAAAAAATTTAGAACTCAATCGATACCAATTCAATAGGTTTCAGACTTTTTTTTGTACTTCCCCCCTTGTTTATACTTCATTTAACCATTCGGTGGATCCTAAATTTAGGGGCGTTGCGCAACGTGGTTTTAAACTTACCCCATCAAATGGAGATTTTTCAAAGTTGCCCACTAAACCAGGCGTGACATCATGCTAGAAACAAAACAATTTCCCCAAGAATAATATATAAAACAGAATTCGTAGAGATGCAAATCGACGAATATGCTTTTGAAATGACAAACCAGAAACAGTTAGGCACACGAGATCGTGGGTCCAATTTGGTGGGCGAGGGAGGAGGAGCTCAATAATGGAGAATGGATGGGGAAAGCCGAAATTCATTCTCGAGACGCGAATTCCACATCGTCCCCACCACACCACCAAGGACCCCAGAAAATGAAAAATAAAACAAACGTCAGAAAGATTCAATTCAATTCGATTCAACTCATCGGACCATAAACGAGATTTCGAGAGCAATTAGTGATGATGATGATGGGTCGGAGTCCGCCCATGCACGTCATGCATTCGCCGTGCGTCTGTCTCTCTGCTTTCGTTTTCAAAAGAAGGCGGACGAGAAAATATTTTAGAGAGAGATTCGTGGTTAGGAGAGTAGCTAACGTGTCTTAATCCGTGCTGGGTTTCTTATCTTCTGAATCCGCTTTTATCATGTTCGTCACTTGGAAACCAAGAATCATGATGGGTCCACGTTGGGTTTCGGTTGGGAGGGGAGGGGGTAGTACAATGTAAGGAATGATTGTAACCGATGGTTCGGAACAGGGGGTTTAACCAATGATCAAGCAAAGGCCAATAGGCTGAAACCAACGTTAGCACATGGCACAATCACATTTTTCCTTTTCACTTTCCAGAGATAAAGAGATGACGAACACAACTCCGAACACAACTCCCGACGGAAGGGAAAGAAGAAGGAACTTACTGAAAGTGTGCATGGGCACGTTTTACCTGACCACTTGAAACAACATTAGTTCCGAGTTCTCTTCTCTGATGACGACACTGAACTCTGGAATGCGAGTGACCCCTGTAAAGAACTCGAGCAGTTGACTAAAGTTGCCGAGTGAGTTGGTCTAATCAAGAAGTGCCAAGTCAGTACAGATAAGGACCATGGAATCACTCTACTTCAGTCTTTTTAGAAATCTGAAGGACCTGGGAATCTTGCACCTGATCATAATCACCGAGTAATATAAAATGCACACCGCTAAATAAAAAGAAGGTTGCCTACCAAACTCAGTGGTTGAGAAATTAGGCACCCATTTGACTACTCTAAGCCCCTCACCTTTCTACGGTGCCATCACCAAAGGCATCTCATGACAACCTGGAGAATGCCTTCTGTTCAAGAGCTATCCTGAAATATTTCACTATGTGCATAGCTACGAAGGATTCAATCACGAACTCCACTGCTCAGGAAAGGTCTAAAAAAACCTCAGTCCATCATTATGCTGCTGGACTAGCATTGAACTGCCCTTTATTAGGGATTAACCCTACTTATGTACACAGTTCATGGGTTTAAGGTTGTTCAAAACATAGATATCATACAGAAGCACAATCTGAGATGCATCCCAGAACTTAGAAGGGGTAAATTATCAATCGCTGGCACGACTGTGCTAGATAAAAGTGGGAACAGTAAAGCATGAAGCGCTCTATGGGTGCATGCTTACATGAACAGAACAGTCGACACACATCACTGAGCACATGATAAGGAAATACCTAACCATATACCTTGTTCCACTTTTCACCCCCCAAAACCCCCCCCCCACCCCCCCCCCCCCACCTTTTTCCCTCTTTCCCCCGCCTTTTTCAACCCTTCATGACTACTTAACCCACCTCCATTCACTTCCTTTTCACTTCACATGTAGGAGAAAATGCTGCCTCCAGTGAAGCAAAAAGATTAATTCTACCTGATGAAGTAGAATTTTCCAATCACTGCTTAAAGCAGTTGTTTGCGGCCTCTGCTGTGATTTTCAAACTTTACCAACAAGAATTTAGATAAACTGTCCAGAGAACTCTCCACACAGAGAGAGAGAGAGCACTGTTTATTTATTTCTGCAGCAGCACAAAGCAAAATGTCCTCAAATATCAAACTTGAAAAAGAAGAGCTAGGCAAAGCAATGATAGTCGATTTTCTGCAGGCAGCCACAAATCCAGCATTGTAAAAATCAAATGATTAGTTTCATGGTTCTTGTAGGAGTACATGGAACCAGCACCAACCAATACCATGAATAACAATAGGAACCAGTGGGATTTCAGGCAGAGAAGATGGCATGGGCGCTTAATAATAAAAGCATCTAGCACTCAAGTTAAGCACAAGCCTCAGACTATTTTAAATTCCAATGGCTGGAACAGAAGATGCAGCCCCTTAAATTGAGTACACTGACCTAGGTTACAATTTATAGAACCTGTCCCTGGACTGTCTACTCCTAGTCTTCGATCCTTAGGAGCAACTCTTCAGATGTCACATTTTCTAACTAGCTGGTGCATTTTAGTGCTCCTTAAAATAAAGAAGGGACTGCAAACTAAACAGTCGATTGAACAACAGAACCAACAAACACTTACCTACAACACAAAGGAGAAAAAGGGCCCAAAAGAAAATGATGAACAGAGCACAAGAGAACAAAGAAGAAACTTAACTACTATAAGATCAATCTCGTTTCACATCTGTTTTACCATAAGAACATGCACATCTCTCAATGTATGAGAAAATCAGCGTACGTAAGTGTGGATTTCCCGCAGCTTTCCACACTTCATATAGACTCCAAATAACACACCTTTAAGGATATATTAGCACATCCAACTTAAAGCTGGAAAAATATTATGCTTAAAAAAATCATCGTTACTATATCAAAGTATAAAAAACCACGCTCAGTGGCTGTTCACCTCTTGATAATCTGGAATTGTCAGCAATTGAACACATAGGTATTCATCTTCTCACAGCCACTAAAGGTGATATTCACACTCAAGATACCTTGGGTAACAAGATCTATGTGACATAAGCACACTGAGTTGTAATCAGCCAAATTCTAACTGGATGATAAGCATTCCCTCCTACTCTCAAATACCACCTTCTTCCGCGTGTCGAAGTCCAACCTATCCATATCCGAGGCTGTTCCAAGATAACCATAGAAAATCCTCCTTTTCTCCCCTGTCGGCCCGTCCACCCTGACAAGGTTTGGATTGTTTTCATCATCCTTCCCCAATGTCAAGGGCTGTAAACGAGCCCAACTCTTCCGTCCATGATTGTCCTTCTCAAAGTGTTCAGCTAGCTGCAAGGCCTCTTTTAGGCCTGATTGGTTTGCAGCAAACTTAATCAGGGTTATCCCTAGATGACCCTCTCTGCCATATAGGGACTTTGACTTGCCACCCAAAAATCCAAGCTCTGAAAACCACAAAAGAATAAGAGAACACAACAAGTCAAAAAGAACTACGCTATCTCATATACCGAGCAGCAATAAACCCAAACGGATATCATTAGCAAAGGGTCTATTTAGGTCAGTATCTATTCCACTTGGTTACTTTTGTTTTAAGAAAATTAGACTGCAGAATAGACACTAGAATTTTTTTCATCCGATGATGTCAATCAAGCTACAAGTGTACAAATATCTTCGCCCTAACAAAGGTTAATCCATACTGAAGTTCAACCGCTTACAGAATCTACCATATGCCCCACACACAACACCAAACCAAACCCCCCCCCCCCCCCCCCAAAAAAAAAAAAAGAGGAGAAGAAAATATAGCCTTGTGTCATTTTCAAATCAATAAATTTATCATGACCCAATGGCCACGATTACCTAAATTTATGAATCAATCATTCAAAAGGACATTGAACCAATCTGACTCATTGATTTCTCAAACAATTCAGTGGTCTAAACTAGCCAACCAGAGTAATTTTCATGTAAAGCAGCTAGTTTCATGTATTCTGCAGACAGTCCCAAGCCTGAAAAATGGGATTGCGATCAGCAAAGATGTCGAGCAAAGCTGGATACCAGCACTAAACACTAAACATGTCATTTACAAGAAGAGAAACTTAAAAGGCAAAGTACAAAAAATATCTCTTTCCTGCTGAAAGACTAAACATTGACTCAGCAGCATCACAGAGAAAAGAAGATGCTACTTTTCTTCCCTGATCAGCTTTAGTATATACTCAATCATATAGGGGTGAATGAGTTCCTAAATTGTTGTCACTACATACTATCTGCTGCAGCTTTGGGAGGAGAGGAAAGCATTGACAGTAGTGCCTTCAACAATTACAACAAAGATATTGAAAGATGCTCAACGAAAATTCTAATGAACTTGTACAAAGTAGAAGTTAAGGTGAAACCAACAACTGGAAGACCAACATTAGCTTGAGTCCAACACTTAGTCAACACATTGAGATTCAGTGCTACATGACTTCAAGTACATCTACCAGGCTGTTAAACAGATGAAACGCTATCTGATCCTTTGCAAGATCAAACAGATGGAACTCCAAGTTATGCTGCTTAAAAGCATGCCTCCAGAAGCTTATGCTTTCAGTTTTGGTATTTCAGATCTAGCTGAGACTATTATTGGATTTAGTACTTCGGAAGAATAACTCATAATATTTCTACCATTTCACTTTTGCTACAGAGAGACTAGAAGTTGAGCCTTCAAACAAGATGCATTTTATGAGGAATTTATTCACCTTCACTCATGCCCAAAAGCTAGAGGAGCAACATGTACTTCTAGCTCCTGCTTCTAACTTTTTCGGATTGACTTTTGACCAACTTTTGATGCCAGTCAATAAATTATATTAAAAAATCAGAATCAAAGCAAAATCTGAGGCCCCTGGGCTTTAAACCTGCAGCTAAGCCAATTGTCATATAAGGCCCTTTCCATACTTAGTAAAAAAAAAAAAATACAAATTAATTCCGAACAGCTAGCACTAACATATTGATAATGTCATAAAATAACTCATTACACAACTTGGTTGTAATATACCCACTTGATATTGGTTAAAATCTCTTGGTCATTGGTACCTTACCCACCCTAGTCACACACAGACCAAAGCTATTGGATGTTAAAAGATTCAGAAACATTTACCAACCTGGTGCCTAGAAAATTTTCCGTAATTAGATCTAGGATACATCATTCGCCTCGATGTAATCCCAATTAACAAAGACTTACTCAGCTGACCTACTGTGAGTGTTGAACAACATATATCAGAGCGAAGCATAACAAAATTCAAAACTTATCACTTATTTCAGTAAACTTCAACCCTATAAAAAAAGGACAGCATGGTTCATTCCTTATAGTACAATTGGAATTCTCTCTTATTTTCAAATGATTAGCGGAATTTCAAATTGTTTTCTCTAGTCAGGAATACACCATTGGGTTTTAATGATAATTTAACAGATAGTTTTCATGTCTTCGTATCAGAACAAGTGGTATTGTGGTTCTAAAAAAACAAAATGCTACAATATAGTATTTTCACAAGCTCGATAAAATACGAACTCAACAGTTTTTTTTTTCAATTACAATCCCAATCTACTAGGTTTCAACTATAAATCCTGGAACCTATCAGCTCTGTCCAGTGGAAGTTTTTTGAACTAGTCCAACAATTTCTTTGCTTCAGGATGGAAATTCTAAGGTAGGACTAACAGCACAGTAAAGATCAATTAGAAGAATCTCCTTTACTGACTGAACCTCAAAGATGTAGATATTAATTAAGCAAGACCTCACCAGTAAATTGGTCAGGACACATGGAGGAATCACCATACCAGATCAGACCCTAACATTCAAATCACATCTATCTTCAAGTAGCATAATGGGGTTTAAAAGGTCAGGCTGCAGACAAAAGTCTGGTAGATGGAGTAGCGTAGACCATAAACAGATCACACCAGATGCAAGAACCTTGAAGAACAATAAAGCATGGCGGTGGATTATACCTCTGACATAATTATCCATGGCTTTGATTCCCAACCCCTCCATGCGCCCTTCTTTACTCTTTCCAGTAATTGTGTTATGAATGATAACCATCGGCGGCCACATGATCAGATCCTCCAGGTTAGCCGCTGCTTCTTCAGTGGGTAAGGATTGGTAAGCCTTCGAATTATCAGGAGGCTTTGCATAGTTCCAACCCATTAAAGCACATAGAGCTTTGTGCAAGCCCAAGTGTTCCACATGCAAGTCAGTGTTATCCCAGTAGTAAGTATGCATGATGATACCATGCACATCTTGAAACTCTTTAGATGACCTGTATTTGGATATCAAACGAAATGAAGAACTTGTCGACTATATCCTAATATTGTTGGGCACCCACAAGCTATGAATGCAGAGGGATTAGGCAATGAATTATGATATGAAGAGGAAATCTAACGCATCGAAGGCAATTAACCAGCTGTTTTGCAAACTAATTAACTATAATAATTTGGCAATCCAAAGAACTGCCACATCCATTCCATTTCATGCCTCACCGAAGTTGAAAAGCAGATGATGACAATTATTTGTCGACCACAAAATCATATCAAGAAGGTTTAATAGATCATGGGAGCACTCTCTTTTTTTTTCTTTCTTTTTTATTATTATTAACATAGGTAAATATAATCTACTGTAGGGCACATCAGTAACGAAAGGATCAAAGAAGAATTTCTCAAAAGGCCCTTTTTTATAGCTCTAGCATACATCTAACAAATGCAAACCCAGCAATACAAGTGCAAATAGGCCAGGCCAGTTAGGTTATGCGCTAAAATCCACACTAAAATCACATAAAATTCTCGCGGGCAACCAGAAGTGAACTGACCTGAAATTGAAGTTAAAACAAGAACTGGACGGAAATCCAGTCCCACTCCAATTTGGTTTTGAGGTTTCTAGTAATTAAGAGAAAAGTTACTTTCTGCAAATTAATTAGTTGAAGAATGTCTTAGATACAGTTTTTTATTACAATTGAATGATCACATCATAGTAACTTCGGACAATCAATCAAAAGAAATAAAAACAATAGTAATTTTGTGTAAGAATGAGAGGGAGAATGTGAATCATTTTACACTGTAATCAGCTTAGACAACTCTGGACTACGTTTTTGCAATTTTGAAAGTAAAGAGTGTGACTTCTGGCACAATGCTACACAAACTTTGAGCTTGGAGAGGGGCCAGTAGTTCATGGGTTGGAAAGAAGAAATATAGTGCAATGATTTCTCTATTTTTCTTTTGGCTCATTAGAAAGACAGGTTGAATCAGCTTGGGATATCTTTAGCAATGCTTGGTCATATTCCCTTCACATTGTTTATTGTAGGCAGTACAATTCCATATTTTAGTTTGTTTGAAATGACAGATGCAATTTTTTGTGTATAATTTTGTATAGAAGTGTCTTTCATTATGAAGCCATCATGTAGGGGTGGTAAGTCCCCCCCTCAGTACCTTCATAAGGAAACCAGTCAGAAATATTTATGGTAACAATGCACTTTTTGTATACCATAAAAGGTCTTCAGGTTGTTGTATGCTTAAGCACTGCCTAATGCAGATAAAGAACATATCCTCTTTAAGCCTAGGAATCATCAGTTTTGATCACTTTGATCAACTTTTCAGTTGTGTCAGATGTTTTGGACACCAATCAGCCTGTCAACCAGAAACAATCGATCACATGCTTAGATGGATCCTCTCATAATATTTCCTACAGTATCCCATATAGTTCCAAATACTGGATAAGATTAATAATTTCATCCTTTTTAGCATCCCTCCACCCTTCTGGGCTATATAATCATTTCTCTTCATGAAAGCACTCTACTTGTGAATGTTCCTAGCAACTGAAAAGGTGAAGAAAATGCAAAGGCCAACCAAAAATCAGGATCTTCCAAGGTTCCATTAACAATCCATCTCCAGAACGTCTAGAAATTTACTAAAACAGTTCCTAGTCCCAGTTCTATAATTAAAGAGGCACTTCTAAAGGCAGCTGATGGTTTTAGTGATCTACATCTTGTAATTCTGCCTTTTGCCCCCTTTTCATGACTATGATTTCAGTGCAGCCAATTCGCGCATCTATCCATTTGGAGCCAAAACTAAAAAGCACCAAACAATAGACTTAAACAAACAAGAATCATCATGCTAACAAATGAAAACTATAATGGCACATCAGCATCCAAGAACAAAGCTACTGACATAGTCAAATCCTCATGGCATAGACATGACAATGCCAATCAAACGTTGCTCCAGAAGTAGATTGCTGAAAAAATGTTTTGAGTTCAGAATTCGAGAAGCTAATGTAATTCTGAAGGCAACTACTGAACCTAATTAGTCTGGGCTGTGCCCTAATCTCACTCCACACATTCAAAGTACTTTTCCCTGTATTACTAGCAGAGAAAAGACTGCATCAAGCTTCTGCATCACAATGAGAACAGTCAAATTTGTGAACTGTCCTTACTTTAGCCAATAAATATGTAGCAACATGAGCAAAACAGGCCCCTGTTGAGTCATCAGAGAATATCATTATAGGCCAAGCTAACACATTAATTCAATACTTGATACACTGCTTGAAGTCAGTCAAGATTCCTAGCTCAACTGTAATCTCTAATTGATAAAATATTCTGTATGGTTGAGCTCATCTCCACCTAAAGCAGTAAGCTAGCTCACTCTCAAACTCAAAGTAGAGTTCTGATATGGAAAAATGATTACATGATATCCTGTTCCTTCTTCTCGTGCTTATTAAACATAATTTTATCCACCTTTTCATGCAAGTATCAGGCCTCGATGTATTTTTAAGCCTGATGCTCGAACTACTCAGGAAGTCGATTAGTCAAGTTTCAATAAGTAACTTGACTTGTTCGTAACCCCAAAACGAAAAACAAATATAAATTTTTATTTAACACAGGTGGGTCTTGCATGTGCCATATTATGAGGAACTAGGGATATGAAAAATATTTGATATTCAAATTGAATAATTTCAATATCCACTTAATCGAGATAAAAAGATGAAATTAGAAAATTTCCATAAATTAACAATGAGGCAAATCAACAAATGAAAAGGTAGCAAATATTATCTTCTTTCCCAAAACCATCACATCCATGTACTCAATAATGAAACTATTCGTAAAAATTAGCTTGACTCATGACCCAATCCACTTTTCTAGGTAAATATTTCTAACTCAGCAAGTACATTCAACCACAGTGAGCAGTGACAACAAACTAGAAAGTAGTACAGTACAATAATGATATGCTCCCGACGTTTATTGGGATTTTTATTTGTTATCCTCAAGATTTACTATGTAGGGGAGCATAGTATACTTCCAAAGGTATCCAGACAAACTTGAAAACATAATCCTAACATATAAGTGAACAATGCTAGGTATACCGAGACTAGACTATAGAATTGGTATTATGTGATGTTCTGATGCTAATTTGGCATTCAATAAGGCTCACTTGTTCAAATTCTCATTTGCAATCCAATCACATCACTTGGTATAACAATTTTGTAATATGGCACATCCAATCACAACATGGAGCATAAAGCAATTGAGCTACTTGCTATTTCCTCCAACAAAAACTTGGTAGATCATTTCAAATTGCTTTGAAAGCATCACAGAGCTCTCTTTGCATACCACGAGTGATCAAAGAAATCAATATTAGAGACATCACAGACTGCAAAGAGGTTTCATCAAATCAAAGGCAAA
The DNA here is from genome assembly GCA_016097595.1 of Eucalyptus pumila. Taxonomy (NCBI): domain Eukaryota; kingdom Viridiplantae; phylum Streptophyta; class Magnoliopsida; order Myrtales; family Myrtaceae; genus Eucalyptus; species Eucalyptus pumila. The sequence continues at coordinate 47,601,243 of CM027853.1, forward strand.
CTATGCTCCACTGTCCACGAAAAGTGACTAAGTTTTTTCAATAACTAAAGACAAAGAACAGATACTAGGATGTCTAGCGAAAAGATCAGCACTCAGCTATGGAAAAAATTGATCAAAGTAGAACTTTTGCTCAAAAGACGCAAAGAAGTAAACCATTATCAGACTCTTCAATTAGGTAATCCAACCATGATCACAAGACCCGCATTCAGCCACCAAACACATAAAGTTCAGATCCGGTTGGTTTGCCTCTCAATAAACCTCTTCACATAGCGATTCATGAGTCAAATACATATACATTCAGCTATATGACCCGATGCATGCAATTCAGGCCAGCTTCACTTCCCAATCTATGTCCCTCCTTTATTTGTTTAAGTAGCATATGTGATCTGATCCAAAAATTCAAAGCAGGACCAATGTAGTGACAATTAGAAGCAGCATTATCAAATGGGAAAGCATGCACTGCGATTATTGCTACAAAGAGATTCTCACATCTATAATCCATTAAGAGAAAAAACAGTTTAACCATCTATAATTGGTTTATGCTCTCTAAACTACAAATGTCAAGAAGGCTAGTTCTTCCAATCCTCTGCAAAAGGAACTACCACATCAAAACTAAGAACAGCCATCCGTTGATAAGACCGCAGATACGTTCTAAACCCACACAACATGGCACCTTCAAGAATCACCATGAACAATCCATAACAGTACTTAAAAGAACCACAGAATCCTTAAGGCAATCAACTTCAAATAATACAGAACAAACAAAAGAAAGCCATATAGCACGAGTATAGCAAACCTGCCACAAGCAACACATTTAAGGGAGCCATTCTTCCCATTCTCGAGATAGTTCCTTCTGTGATAGCCATTCTCATTAGTAACCTTCACAAAATGCAAAAACGCCTTCTTTAGCTTGGCCTGATCGACCTCTAGATGCTTCAAGCGCACACTCTCGAGAGCAGTCCCATACTTTGAACCCCTGAATAACTCTCCGCTCGGACCAGCGAAAGACCCACCTGGACCGGGACCCGGACCCGGAAGCCTGTCCGGGTTCCCATATTGCAAGACCTGCTGCCTCTTTCTCGCCTTGTCTAGCTCATCATCTACCCGGTTCCTCTCCTCTGCTTCTCCCCCGAACTTCCTCTTTGACGGCCCCTCTGCGGGGCCTGGCCGGACCGAGTCCAGCCCGAGCGAGTTCCAGTAATCCTGCGGCTGCCTCCCACGAGCGAACAACTCCTCCCTGACGCCCCGGAACGCATCAGGGCCCGGAAGCCCGCCGAACTCCGGCCTCGGCGCTCCCGGCAAGAACCGCCCCCCGGCGGCGGCGGCGGCGGCGGCCGCGGGGTCCATCGGCCGCGGCGGCAGGGGCGGCGCGAAGTCCTGGTAATCCGGCGGGAGCGCGAAGTAGGACCGGACGCTGCCGTCGGCGAGCACGACGGTGCGGCGATCCAGCATGTGGAAGCCGTAGGAAGGGGGAGGGGGCGGGCCGAGGGCCGCGGGATCGTGGGACGGGGTGCCCCGGGGAGGAGGATGGGCGGGGCTGTTGGCGTAGGGGCCGGCGGCGGGGGGCGCGGACGGGCGGGGCTGGGGGAGGGCCCCGTTCTGGGGGAGGGCTTGGCGGCGGCAGCGGCGGCGGCCGTCTTCGGGCTGGGCTTGGTGGGGTTGGAGGGGCGGGGAGGGGCGGAGGCGGCTTCGAGCCTGGCCTTGTTAGCGGCGGCGGCGGGGTTGGAGCGGTGCGACGACGCGGTGGAGGCGGTGGCGTTGGAGTGCTTGTGGTGATACTTCGGGTGGTGGTTCCGGCCACCGCCGGCCATCGGAGCTCAAATTGAGAGAGAGAGAGAGAGGGCGACGGTTGGAGAACGATAGCAGCAGCTCCGTCCCCAGGCGTCTTCAGTGGGGAGAAGACGAGGATTTTCATTAAAAAATTAATTGATTTTTTGGTCGAAATTAAATTTTAATTAATCGAATAGCCGAATATTACAATTTCAGTGACAAAAAGACTGCCTCCGTAAAGCATGTTTACTATGTGGCTGACCATAGTTATGAAAAATCGAATTTTCATCGTCCCACGCGTCGAGCGTTTCGGGAATTCGACGGAATTCCTAAGCTAAAGCCGTGCTCGAGTTGGCCTCAGGACGAATCTTTTTTATTCGACAGTTCATGTTTATTTCGTTTTTTTTTTTTTTTTTATAGATCGTTTTTGCCGCACTGCAAAATCATAAATAAAAAATTCGATGACTCTGAAATATTATTGGATCCACATGTTGGGTCATTAAGATTTAGAATGTCAAGGCCGGAATGTTAGCCCATCGAGTTTCGTAAAGCTACGAAACTAGCCACGGGTTGTATCTACGATATGGTATTTTTTTTCTTGAAAGAAGATCCAAAGAGACGAAGGGCTTGAACGAGATTTCTGCCAAAGACGCTCTGTATGTCGAACGCTTTGGCGAACGAACCCGATCATTGATCTAAGGAGGAAGAAGATGACCTCATCTGGAGCACAAAGCGGATCTAATAGAATTGATTTTTTTTTTTCGTTGATTCAAAGAAACCCCTGCAGAGCTTCTTTCCGAAAGGTAAAATTCCCCACTACGATCGGCTTTGTTTGGGAGGTGGGGAGTGGGGGAGGGGGCAAGTGGGAGAGGTGAACGGGCAGGAAGTCTGAAAAATTTTGAAAGGGAGAATTTAAGGGGAACTTCAAAGTGTTCTTCTCATGTCAAAACAGAGCAGGTTCCGACGGCAAATTCAGTGGAACGACCAATTTCAGAAATACAACGTCAGTGAATAATTCACCTCATAACTAGCGTACACTTTGCGCATAAGATCATCCACGACTCGTGCAATTGGCATCACAGACTTTCTTTTTCTTTTTCTACCGATATTCCTGATTATTAATTGGAAACCTCTAGCAACTCTTTGGGATCTTCCTTTCTTTAAACGGAACGAACAGAGGTTTACTTGATCCAGAATGTGTGATGTATAAACCGGAAAAGGATGGATTGTTTTGTGAAAAAGACCAATCGCATTTCTACATGGCTTTAAATGGAGTACACTCAAAAGCCAACAAAAATGACCATACAGTCTGGTTCTTTGGCAAATATGGAAAGCCCGAAACCACTTTGTTTTTCAACAGAAAAAACCAGATCCAAAGCAGGTAGTGGATGAAGCTGTTGCGATGCAACGAAATCACGATCGGTAGCTCCCTCCGAAGAAGAAAACCAAAAATGCAGCAAGCCTCCGCCTCCATCAATGGCGGCCACCAAGCCAGGGGAACTCAAAATCAATATTGATGGAGCCTGCCTGCTTGGAACAAACGAAGGTGCAGTGGCAGGTGTTTGTCGTGATAGTTCTAGAAGGCTAATTGACGGTTTTGCGCAATCTATTAAGGCGTCTTCAGCGGCTCAAGCAGAGGCACAAGCCATGGTGGAAACCCTAAGGTACTTTTCCCCACGAACTGAAGCACCACCTGAAGTGGAATCAGATCATTCTGATCTGATAAGCGCACTTATTTGCGGAGCACAGATCACCTGGGAAGTTCAAGGGCTCATCAAACAAGCCCACTCACTTCTCAAGGCTTTCAAACATATAAAGTTAGCCCATATTAAGAGAGAGTCTAATAGGATTGCTGACTGGATTATTAGAGCCCAGAGAAAAACAAATTATCACAAAATTGGGTTATTCAACCACCTCCAGCTCTCTTAGAGCTTCTATGTTCTGAAGCAAACGAAGTGCATCCACCTACTTTTTCCCAGTATTGAAAGTCGTTTCCTTTTTCTGACCAAAAAAAAAAGTCTGGTTCTTGTTTCTTGTTTCTGTTGCTTCAGCAGTACATTGAGAAATCTTTGACAATGCCAATCGATCAAACAATGCTTGCTTCTTAAGGGCTACCCAAATCCAGCTTCAGTTCAATGAAAGGATTGTCCTCATCAAGTACGTGATAGCACCCCTTTTGAGCTGCAAAATTGAATTGCATGTAGTTATGAGCATTGCTCAAGTTATGGCACCAGTCAATCACCAGATTATATAATCAAAACATCTCTATGCAGCAAATGCATGAAAGGCAACTAATCGTACAGATGATCAAATCTCCCTGAGCTGCACAACTAGTCTATGCCGCCTGAACTCACACCAGCATCGAATATGGACACGCATCTGAGTGTCTGACTTGTCTAACCTCAAAATCTGGGATATGAGGACTCAGCCGAAGAGGAGACAAGGGTATGGGGACTGGTCAAGCATTCAAGTCAATCATACATTACCTAGCTAGCTGATTAGCAATTAAATTAAACTCTCATTACAACCTAACAAAAATTATGGTCCCATCCAGCAAGGATATTTCGGGGCAAAAAGGGGGCCAAAAGAAGATGATGCTGGATAAAAGTGAAAGAAATGGTCGTGTGAGATTGTTTCTGTGGTAGGTGGGAATGCCTCGCCTGTCCAACTACTCATTCTACCAATTTCATTCATGTCACATGTCCCATGAAGATTTTCCAGACTTCCAAAACCGCCCAATATGCATCTGTGACTTTGGATAATTTTCAAGGATGTTCTTTACATACATTAAGATTGTGTGCATTTCAGAAAGCAACTTAAGCCTGATGTGATAAATGATGCTTCTATCATATGCACAAACAGAGTTCGTGCTTCGCAAAGCTAGAAGTGACTTTGAGTGAAAAGCAGGTAATACACGCTATTATTGACAAAACATAGAAACTCCCTAAAATACAGAAGCATCCCAAAATGTTCAACGGGACTAAATATAATAGAGAAATGTCAGGCTAGTCATTCAATATTGGAAAGAACAACTAAGGTTCATGGAAAAGCTACTGGAATTGCAAGTTTTATAGGGAGAAGCCAACTTCTAGCAGAAATCAAAGGGGTTAAAACTCAAGCAAATTTTTATTATATGCATTTCCAGAACCCACAGGTAATGGTATACTGAGAAACTATCTGCTGAATGCTAATATCATAAACATTCAATACCAATCTCAATCATAAGGCCACATGAGTCTACAGTAGGCTGGAGTCTGCTTGATTGATTCATCGAAAGGGCTGAGTCAGTGGGACCACAAAAAGTGCTGAAAGAAGTCATTTTGAACAGGCTGCAGAAGTGATAAATTTCTACAAAACACTCAAACGCCTCCTTTTCTACGATAGCTTCAAAAAAAATTCCTACAAACGAAACTTGCATTGAATAACATAAAGCATTTGGAAAGGCACAATTATATGGGCACCAAAACATGATACCTTGGAATGGTCCCTTGGCGCCGTAAGTCATATTCTGTAGCTTGTCTAAGAGCTCTTGCGAAGGCTTTAAATGTTGCCTCAATAATATGGTGTGAGTTTTTTCCAGCTAGCTGCCCTCAAACATTGAAATAATATTTTAGAATGAGCAAGCAAAAAAAATAATAATAATAATAATTATACAACCATCTTGAGTATCATGAGAAAGTAGACATAACTTCAACTCTGTTTTACACACTCGTGGAGTAAATAAAGGACCACAATAAGGACAAATAATATTTACCTGCCTTATGTGAAGTGTCATGCCAGAAGTATTCACCAAAGACTGGAAAAAGTGCTCCACCAGCTGATACAAAAGATAATTCAATCAGAACTCATTAACATTGCACTAAACATCCTATAAGGATAAGGAATAGAGTAAGAAGCAGAAATTCTATTAGATGCTGCACGAATTCATATATATTAAATCCTGGGAAGTAAAATTGGAGATACATGCATAATGCATACAGAATTCCAACAAGTAAGATGATAGAATACCTGAGTGTCATATGTTCCAACCCTCTGTGTTGGTATTTGCAAATCAAAACTTAAATGTGGTCGGCCAGATAAATCCTGTACGTGAAAGATGGAGTACATCACTAAACTCAGAAAGAGAGAATTGAATGGATAAAAATCTAGAATTGTGAGATTCTAGGCACGACCTTACAGTGTTTCAGAGAACAAGAAGACTGTTAGCATATGAATTAGTGTAGGGTAGAGAATCCATTGTTGTTGAATTCAAAACCCCAGTCCCATATCTTAGATCTGTAATCTCCCAGAATCTAAAACTTGAGAAAGAATTTAATCTTGAGCAGCATCATTGGTTAGGCATGAATTAAATCATGCAGTCAAAATTTCTATGTGTTTCTATTATATATTATACTCCAAATCTAAGAACACTTTATCATGTGTAGACTGAGCTCAAAAGCAAGCTCAATCAAACTGATGTAAAGTACTTGTTAATTCAGTTGAGTTCAAGACACAAACTTTGTCAACTTGACTCAAATGTACTTCTATGTTATGTCCATTTCCGCTTCCTTTGACGCAACTCATAAAGAGGCATAACTACAAGGCCCCATGAAAAGGTTTTATGGGGTGATCAGCAAATGATTATACAAACTACTTAATTGAGAAGCAATTTCAGTGTAGGTGGCTTGAACATGAAGTTTCTGTAGGTCATAATTCTTCTGAAAAGAAAAGCCTTAGGACTGATTAGTGCAACTTCAAATTTCAAACCCATCCCTGCTTCATCTGATTCGACATCCATTTTTTCTTCATCTCATTCTCAGTAATGCATTACTAAAAGATACTTGTTAGCTGCATCTACCAAAATGACTTAGGGTCTATTTGTTTTCACTTCTTTTTCTGTTTAAAAACAGTTTTCTGTTTCTGCGTGTTTGTTTGCGTTTTTGTTCCAAATCTATTTTTTTTGTTCCCAGAAACACATCTGGATCAGAAACAAGAAACAAAAGTTTAGGAATACTTTTTCTCTCTCTTCCATTTTCTTATCTCTTTTTTCTTCTTCTTTTTTCTTTCTTTTTTCGTTGGCCGGTCGCCGGCCTCAGCCATGGCCGGCGACCTCGCCGAAGCGTCGCCGGCCCCGGCAAGGCCGACCTCGCGCCGGGCTGGGCAAGCTCGATCTCGCCCAGATCCGGCGAGGCTGAGCTCGCCCAACGGCCGGCGAGCCTCGCCATGGCTGGGAGAGGCTGCCGGCCTTCATCAGCCGGTCGCCGGCCATGGCTGAGGCTAGCGATCAGCCAAAAGAAGAAAAAAAAAAAAAAAAAAAAGAAAAAAAGGAAAAATAAATAAGAAAATAAGAAAAATAAGAAAGAAAATAGAAAAAATTAAATAAAAATAAATAAAAAAAAAATTATACAAATTTACCAAACGTGTTTTTATTCTTTTTATATTTCTAGAACAGATTTACCAATCGCGTTTTTTTGTTCAAAAATTATTTCCTGAAGCAGAAATACTTTTTTTTTATTTCTGGGAACATAAATAATTTTTAAATAGAAATGTTACCAAACGCACCCTTAATGGCCTAACTGTCAATTGATAAATGAAGTAGCTTCGCCAGCGAATTTCTTTCCTAAGTCGAGTGGTGTGATTAGTTGTCGACAAAAACCAGTTAGAAGACTCAAAAGTGATTGTACAGATACCAGTGCAACATGAATGAGTGCTTCATCCAAAGGAGCTGAAAAGTCACCGAACCGGTGTATCCCTTTTCTGTCACCAAGTGCTTGCAGCAAAGCCTACAGACCAGAGAAAAAAGAGCTTTATGGCAGGATAAGTGGAAACATGGGAATAGTTGGATTTCGCACTAAAAACGATATTCCAATTTTTACAAGTCAATACATTCATAAAAAAGGATCAGTGACCAGTATAGCTAGACAAAAGGGGATAGTCAGAGGGGAACATCTCACAATCACATTCTCTAATATATTTATTAAATACCACCTCCATTAGACGATTCTTCTTCGGCAACAATAGAGCTAACCATGAAATTAAAGTCTGAGAAGGAGCAAATACTAACTGTTCCAATGGCAAGAGCAACATCTTCATTCGTGTGATGATCGTCAATGTGAATGTCACCAGTTGCCCTTACGTGAACATCAAACAGCCCATGCGAAGCAAGTTGCTGATACAAACAGACATGCACATTTTCAGTATAAATAACTTCCAGCAACAGACACGAAGCATTTTAGGAATAACTCAGAAGGTAACACAGCTATGAGCAATGGCACTATAGTTCCAGCCAATGCATGTCTAACTCTATTAGACCAACCGGAAGTATTGAAATGAGCACCACACAAATCAAAAGATAACAAAGTCGTCACTCTCCATCTCTTGCAATGAACAGTATAAATTGCATATAGCACACAAGAATTGATCGATCCAAAAGCAGAACAAAGTGAAAGCCGACCCCATATACTACTCACATCCAACATGTGATCGAGAAAGGGAATGCCAGTGCTGCTATCGGCGACCCCCGTGCCGTCCAAGTTAATCTTCACAGCCACATTCGTCTCCTTCGTAACCCTTTTCACCTCCCCAATCCGGCTACCTGAGCACGTAACCCCACGCGCCATCAAAACCAAAGCACTCAATCGAGCTCGAATCCGACAATCTAGGAACTTTGCACAAACATACCGGTGCCGATCGCAGGCGCTGCCGGGGCAGGAGCTCCGTTGTTCTGGAGAGAGGAGGAGCACGAGACAACGGGACTCCGGGCGGGAGCGTCTTCCATGGAGCGGCGGCCCTTGCCGGAGAAGAGGCGGATACGAGAGGCGCCGCCGGAGAGGCTCACCGGAGAAACCCTAGCGACGGCCTTCGGTAGCTGAGCCGAGGGAGTGGGATTGCAGGAGGCGAGATGAGAAGGGAGGGAGAGCTCCATTCGCGCTGCGGTTCGCGGGCGAGAGCTGGGAGAAACGATGGCCAGAAGGGCGAAACGACGGGATGAAGGAGCCAAACGGCGCCCTTTTTTAGGTAGGAAGAGATTCGCCTCAATTTGCGACGGAGAAAAGATATTTTGGGCCACGGCGTTGACACGGAAGTTTTGACATGACAAACGCTTGGCGTTTGGCACCGCGGAAATGTGTGGGCCAGGTGTCGGCTGAATATGGGCCCACTCGGCCCATCAAAGATCAAAGTGGTCATCGCAAATGCTAGTCCATGATCGATCATTGTCCATCTAGTTCAAAACTCATCCAAAAACTTATTTTTCTCAAAGTGATCGTTTGAAATAATTAATTAGAAAAAACATTTTCATTATCGATAACAATTTATATTAAATTTTTTTTATAAATAATAAGAGATAGTTTTTTGTTTATCTGTTTTTGTTAGCAATACGAACAATCATTTTCGAAAAAATATATTTGAAATTATTCATTTTTAAAGTGATCATTTGAATGGAAGTGGATGTAGAATTCAAGAGGATGGGTGTCTTTGGAAAACTAATAACATTTTTTTTAAAGTAAACTATACAAGGATAAGGATACTTTATCCTTGAGGTGAACGTGTAAAGTGACCTCAAAAGGTAAAACTTAAGCATGTCTTTGGTATTTCCAAAAGCAAAAGGCACACATAACAAAAAAAAAAAAGAAAAGAAGGCAAACATAACATAATAGCACAGTCCTAATGTTACTGTAAGTGAACCTTCACGACAGAGAGCAGGGAAATGAATTTTAAAAGGGCAACATTAAGATCAATACTACACATAAATTGCATTGGGAAGATGCCATTATTTTAAATAGTCAAATGTGAACATACCCTCGTTTGCATCAATTGGGAAATTGAAAGCTTGTACAATTCATACTTGACATTGACAACTTGCACCTGAGCTTAAGATCCCCAGGCAAAGAGATGGCACAAGACATGGCTTAAAAAAAGAATGACCTTGACAATAACTTGAGTTGGAAGCATACACTCTCTACATAGAGAAGCAATCCTGCATAAATGGGCAATTTTTATGTTAGACCACAAAAATAGCAAATAACTATTTTCATTGTTTTATCTATGAAAGCCAATTGTTAAATGGACACGCTATTAATATAGATACACTATTTATATAGAGATTTACTATTTCAAGTGTTCGATCTTAAGTTTCACTAAACATCTTCACCTCAGCCTAAGAATATGAAGGGAATGTCTCTTTAATTTGGTCATGGAAGAGAGTGAACCCAAGAATTAAAGTTTTTCTTCTTTGTTCTCTCCTTGGTGTTTTGCCCCAGCGTTTTCGAAAGGAAAAAGTTAATTTTTCACTAGAGTGAAGAAGGAAAACCAAAACTGTCCAAAATATGAGATTGATGCCTGTACCATTGACATAATTATTTAGATGGTAACTGAAAGCACTGAACCCAGTACACAGTAAGAAAACTCTCGTACAAAAGAAGATAGATGAACATAGATATACTGATAAATCGGTTTGTCCTCACTACTTTATTTATTTTTCGGGAATAAAATTAAAGAAAAACTCCACTTTTTTAACTTACCAATGTTCTTTAAAATTATTTACGGTCATTTACATTATCAGAACTTTGATAATACGAAGTACCAAAAAGAGTATTCATTGGAACCGACCAAAGTAAATTTATCAAGCTAAAGAACAGGTTAGAAGAAAGGAGAATGCTTCGGAACTATCTACATCCTAGCCTAATTCCGTCTAACATGATGCCATAGATGCAATTCACGGAAAACATGATCATCACAACAGCAGCAGCAGCAGCAGACTGCGTGACAAATGGAAAGGTACACACCTAGACTCATCTGTATTGGTCACAAAAGGCAGACAGCATTAGGAAGCCAGTGAAGGGCATTAGGCCACTTTTGGCAGCCAATCCTTGAAAAAAGTCTCGCATTCCACATTCGCTGGGGAAAGAGCATCAAGAGGCATAACAGTGATCTGGCAAAATCATGCATCAGTTATGCCCTATGCTAAAACCAAACGATTTCATTAGATAGAGCAGACTACATACAAATCCTTCCTTCAGAGATCGACGATCTGCATCATCAACTTGGGCTCCTCTCACCTAGAAATTTCAAACAGAAACACTATTAATTTAAGCCTTAAAAGATCAACAAACTTCAAGTGTAAGAAGACTTTAGAAAGCATCCTTAGAGCATAAGGTAGATTTTATTTGGAAAAGCACTATTTTCAACCAACCCAAAACATTTTTAATTTTAAACAAACAAAACCAACAAACTTAAAAGTGTAAGAATACTTCAGAAAGCATCTTTATGATGAAAGGTAGATTTTACTTGAAAAGAAATTCTTTTCAACTGATACATAACAAAACCATAAGATGACAAACACAACAGAATTCATGCAAGTGTTATTTGTTTTCATAGCCTAATATCAAAATTAAGCCGTGATAATTTATCAGAGATTCTGGCAAGAATAGTAAATCTTAAGATGTTATTAAAGGAAAAAACCAAGCATATTCATGAGTTACCCCGTTGAGATCATTGAACCAATCCAAAGAGCATAAATATGGCAAACACAAAAATACGAGGAATCAAAGTTAAGATTCTCACTCTCTTAAATAGAAGATGTTCCTGAGACATAGTTGTCGCCATTGTTGATAACATCTGCCTTCCATGCATGTCTGAGGTCATTGGTTCCCATCCCACCTGATTTGTGCTTCTACCCTGCTTAGTGAGCTTATAGCCCTTTTGTGGGCACATGAAATGGAGAATGTTACCACCTTGAGACAATGCTGACCAGGCAATGACTGTTTTAAGTTACCCAAAGGATAAATAAAAAGAGACAAAAGCTCAGAGAGAAGCACAAGATGCATCCGAACAGCTAAGGCATTTCATGTTTTCCCAAAAATGCAGCAGCCCCTTTACCTTATGATTTGCAACATCTGTCGGCAGATCTACATTCAAGAAACAGTTTCTGGGATAACTGCTCTTCTTGATCTCAGACAAAATCGAACCAATGATAGGTAAGCAAGCCTCAGCAGCAAGTGTGTAGTCTTGCACGCTGCTTATACCTCCAACCCTGGAATTCCAATACAAAATATTACTATGCAAGAGAAATGAAATTGTTTGCCAAAGGATGAATAGGAACTAAATGAGAGATGGCCTTGATAGAAACAATTAGTGTAACAGTATGCCCACCAATCATACGATATTGAAATAGATGGCACCCCATTGAAGAATGCCTCACGAGCACCAGCAACCGTGCCAGAATAGACACTGCAAAATCATGCTGCCAAAATTGTAAGAAAGGGCAAGGACTTCAGTGGATATAATAGTCACCTATTGACTGCCAGGCGTCATTCTATTTGATAGTTCCTGTTTAGGCGAATGCCTAGTTTCAATTTTTAAAATCCTAATTCAAGAAAACGAGATACTTATACAATTATGTATCCTTTGAGAGGCTAGGCTGCTGAGCAATGTAAAATAATCACGTTTCTTTTTCCACTCAACCAATGACCACATATATGGACCTTAAACGTGGCCTGAAGAACGAAAAACCTAAGATTTTAAAACTTCGTAGAAATATTATAGAAAGCTGCACTCTGCATTCTATTACGTAAAGAATGAGATACTTATGCATCCTGTCTTTTCAGAAACTTCATGTTGCATATTGTGAATTTGTACATTGGATACAACTCATCATGCTCTTTCTATTACTTAGTATAAATAGTTGTGTTAATCTTTAAAAATATTCCAGACAACTGTCTAATACAACTGTTCAAGTAATAGTCACGATATGAATGTCTTGTTTATTGGCTCTGACACACAATTCATTTTTCGATGGTTGAAGAGTTTTAACCATTTCTTCCCAATTTTAAGATTAAGCAGTGATCTCATTTTTCTTTTTCAACTTTTTGTTATTTATAAAACAAGGAGAGTCCATGTGACTCTGCTTCAGTATTATCTTCCTAACTTGGGGATGAACGATAAGCAGGAACAAGATGAGTAACTTAGAAGGGAATATCTAGAATAAAATTGCATTAAGTACAAAACTGTGGAGACAAAGAAGACAAAATTGCACTAACATGTTATATCCACAGTTGCTACCCATGTTAATACCACTGATTACCTGCACAGAGATAAGAGGAATGCATGAGACAGATAACATGAAAATCAAGTCATGTAGCACAGAAAGAACAACAACAGGGCTCAATCAAACAAAGAGCAACTGCAACTTTCTCATGACGTGAAAACACTTCAACAAAAGAGGTATAAATGACAGAACGGTAAGGGGCTCTGCGTGTGGTGCTTATTGCCATATTGTTAGTGCTTTTTACCCACGTTCCATCTGTTCATACAACAGAATGACTGAATCTGCAATTCAGAATCTCAAAATTTGTGACAAACTCTGTTGACAGGAGGCAAAGCATTTCTTTCAAAAAGAGTTGATGGGCAGAAAAACTAGCCAAAACTAGATTTTTGTACTATAATTTGCTCATGCTCATTGATGCAGTTATGACTACCCGGTTAAAGCCTGAAAAGTACCAGATCAGCAACTGAGGGGAAAAGTGCCTTCGAGATTCCCAATGAAGTACAATCTGCTGGTGTCCCTGCAAAATACAAAGCCATTACTGGGAGAACATGGAATCCGACAGAGGGCCTCTCCAACCTTGTTGGGAGTGCTTGTTGAAGGATCAAGGCTATTATTGCGTAGTTCTCTTTAAAGCTGATTAACGGTGATAAAAATTTTCAGAAGAGGTGCAGCAAGAAGAACATCATACTATGTCAAGTGAGCTATGGCATTTGCAAAAGCGATAGTTTATTCACTTGTAAAATGCCATTACCTCGAGATAGAAAACAATATCTATATGAAGTTAAGATAAACAAAAGTATGCCAGACTCCTCTGCAACATCAGCAATTCATCTAGGTGCTAATCCCGGATGCATCACTCTCCATCCTTTTATCTTGAATAAATAAAATAGCACTTTTGCAATAATTAGCAGAAGTTTTGGTTTCTGTAATGAGACACAAAGCTTCCTAGGAGCTTCATAGCTCAATTACAACAATTATGGTAAATTGAGAAAAGTAGGAATAAGGTTCAGGCCTTCCAATTTGGAAAGGAATAAAACTCTTCTCTTGCTTCTTCCAAACTAATTATCCTCACTTTCTGCAAATATTTAATCTCTACCAGGACTATGTACATGTACATCATTCTTCTTCCTTTTTCTTACAACGTTGCGTATCCAGGCCTCTCACGGCAAATTGCCTCTTCCCTGTACACGTATAGCCTAAAAAGCCGCGAGCATTTCAAATCGTAAAGTAAGAGTAAGGCACAGAGACAAATAAAGGGACGAATCTCAATCTTGTAACAACACATTACAAGCTGAAAATCATCACAGAAATTAGAAATAAATAGGAAGTGTAAACCAACCCGCGACTGCAAATGCAATTGCTCCTTCGACGTTCACTCGCCTAGCCGCAAGAGGGTGACGCCACGTGATGCTGTGGCTAACAGCCGATCTTTCCCTGTCGATCACACAAATTAGAACGAGGAAAAGAAACTCAGCGAGAAAAAACTGACAGCTCCACGAGTGAGATGGAGAAGGAATTCCAGCAGCGAATCGAAATCGTCAAATTCTAGAACAACAAACACGGTGGTCTTAACAACATTCATAAATATAAAAAAAAAAAAAAGACAAGCGAGCACGGAGATGAATTCACATGAGCATTGCAGGCTATAACTTGAGGTGCAGAGCCTACTTAATCAAATGACGCATCGACATTGCCGCACAACAGAATCCGAGAACCATAGAAGGTCGTGACTCGTACGATGGAGCTCCGCTGCGTCCCATGTATGCAAGCATGCGACGGCAGAAAGTGAAATAAAATTAAGCAAACGACGTACGAGTCGGGAGCGCAGACTTGGACGTTGTAGCGGCCGGAGGAGACGAGGACGCGGACGAGGGACAGCAGGCCGGCGGCGTCGATGCCGTCGTCGTTGGTGACCATGACGGTCGGCCGGTCGACGGAAGTCATCCTCTTCTTCGCGTTCGAGTGAGTAAAGCAGAGGACGTGACGCCGGCTGAGTCGGACTCTGATTGCTCTGCTTTTCGTCCCTGGTGGTTTTCTTTTATTTTAGTTTATTTTATTTTCTTTTTTTCATGGGTCAAAAGATTCGTCAATGGCGATCTTTACTTTTTATTTTTTGTGGTCAGAAGATTCGTCCAACGGTGGTTGGGTTTGGGTGGCGTTTTCGGGGAAGTGCTTTTACGGGATACGACGACGAGTCGTCCGGTGCGTTCGGGTCGGGCGGGCTTATGGGGCCGGTTCGGGCAAGGCTTGTCCAAAGCCCATTGGCCAACTTTTGGGTTTTTGGCGAGGCCGAAAGCCCGAGCAAGTTTTTGGGTACCTTGGCCTTTCAGCTTTTTTGGCATACAAGTCATAGATCAGTAATTTTTTTTCCAAAATTACCCTCACCATTTTTTTGATTTTCCAGATTTTGCCCACGTTATAACTGTTTGGTGTTTGTCTTCTCTGCGTGAGGACGGCCGACGTGACCAAATTTGGTTGTGAGAGGCCAATGAGATCACACCACCCTAATCGGCCCCCATCAACCGAAGGCCACCTACGGTGGTGTGACCTCAAACAACCGCTGCTGG
Organism: Eucalyptus pumila; assembly: GCA_016097595.1. Classification (NCBI taxonomy): domain Eukaryota; kingdom Viridiplantae; phylum Streptophyta; class Magnoliopsida; order Myrtales; family Myrtaceae; genus Eucalyptus; species Eucalyptus pumila. Next base: position 47,616,606 of record CM027853.1, read on the forward strand.
CACCAGATTTACGTCGGTAGAGACCTGAGCCCTTTGTAGGTCTTTAGCGAAGGGTTTGAATTTTTTCCTTTTTGTCAATTAGAAAATAAGAAAAGTCATTTACAAGCATAATATTTCCGAACACTATTTTTATCCAAATTTACTTTATAATGAAACTTTAAATTATAATAATAAGGATAATTTGCTTTTTAAAAAGCTCATTTCTAACTTAAAAGGACCAATTGCCTTTCTCTATGGCTTTCAAAAGCGAACACTCCAAAGTGAGAAAGTACCCACCGCTAGCAAGGGTCATAACTCTCACCCAAGTCATCACCAACTGCAAGTCGAGGGCTGCTAAGCCCTAGAGACCATGAGGGCACACCTTTAAGGCCACGAGGGCACCCTCACTAGCAAGGGCTCGAGCTTGTCAAGTGATTTGACGAAGTCCACCATTGATCTGCTTCAAGAAATTACTGGACAAGTTGATGGACAATAAGGCATTGAAATGCAAAGGACCTTACAACATATCTAAAACATTGTAACATCGCCAAGTTGATGGACAATAGGCATTGAAATGCAAAGGACCTTACAACATATCTAAAACATTGGAACATCGCCTAGGCAATTCGAGGAGGGCTTGAGCTTGTCAAGCACGATAGAGTATGCCATTGATGCACTTCAAGAATTCCACAAATGAAACTTGCGTTGAATAACATAAAGCATTTGGAAAGGCACAATGATATGGGCAAGAAAACATGATACCTCGAAATGGTCCCTTGGCGCCGTAAGTCATATTCTGTAGCTTGTGTCACGGCCAAGAGGTTTCCGAAGATGAAGAACCGTGCCGTGACAAGGAGGACCTCATGCGCTCGATGGGATTCCCAACAAGTCTCCTTCCAGAATTTTCCAAGGGAGGGCGAAACCGTCATTGAATCGTATTCTAAAAGTCTCTAGCTTTATTTATGTCGGTAGATGGTAGTTGACATTAATGTCGATAGTTGTGACGGTGCGATCTTGTCCGCCAGATAAATTCTAGATCAATGAATGTAATCCGAGGGCCTCAAGTATAAAAAGGAGTGCCCTCCCCCTCATTTGTAATCATCCAACATTTCACTAATACAAAGCTCATTTCTTTTCAAAACTCCTCTCTAGAAATTTCCTCTCTCTACAATCCAGGTGAGCAAGCAAGTGAGCGTTCGATCGAGCAAGGCTTAGGTGATCCAACCCGCGACTACAAATGTAATTGCTCCTTTGATGTTCACTCGCCTAGCCACAAGAGGGTGACACCACGTGATGCTGTGGCTAACAGCCGATCTTTCCCTGTCGATCACACAATTTAGAACGAGGAAAAGAAACTCAGTAAGAAAAAACCGACAACTCCACGAGTGAGATGGAGAAGGAATTCCAGCAGCAAATCGAAATCATCAAATTCTAGAACACCTAAGACAGTGATCTTAACTACATTCATCGGAAAAAAAAAAAAAAAAAGACAAGCAAGCACAAATATGAATTCGCATGAGTAGGTGGGAGGTAAATTGATTGGGCTGTGATGAGGAAAAACTTAATCAGCTTCTCTTAATTTGGTAGGAGGTGGACTGGATCATTATCCACCTAGTGGGCAGATTGATTTTAGGAGTCGCACAGAGCCTTTGAATATAGATAATATAACTTTTACAAGATGCATAAGGGCAACAAATGAGTCTACATGCCCTTGGAAGACTCTCTGCTCTTCCTCCCACCATCTTGCCTTTTCTTCTTTTGTTCCATCAATACCTTCACTACTTATATTTTTCGAAAGAACCTTCCACACTCTGCTGGTTTCTTCATCAAGGTCAACTTTTGGCATAGGCATGGCTTCTTCATTGGACCAAATGAATTGTCGAAACGCACGATGCTTCCGTCCCTCTAATAGAAAACAAGTGCATTGTGCTCATGATTTGTCATTTTATAAGATGCTTATGCATTGAATCACATCAATCTCTCTGTTGATATCTAGGAACTCCGATTGTTTGGCGATAGCATCTACATAGGTCATCTGTCTCCACAATAACTCTATTTGAGTCCTTGTGAGAAAAGAAGAATTCGATTAATTTATACATTAAGGTCTCTCAAATACGGTTGGACCAGCAAAACCCAAAGGATCGGTCACTTTTCGCTTAGGTACCTGATAATTTGTTGAAAGTGCTTTGGTTATTGGGCATGATAGGTGGTCCATGCAACTGCAATGCACCGCCATAGGCCAAAGTAACAAGAGAAAGTCTCTTCTTAGTCTGTTTCTCTCTTGGTTGTTCTTCGATTTCGAAGTTCAAGGCCTTCTTATAGGACTTTTTGGGCAATTGGCGTACTCTTACATCAATGGAGGAGTCCTTAGCCCCTTCTCTGGGTAAAGTTGTGGTATCTCAACTCTTTTCTCCTTACATATTTTCTCTTAACCGAAGGCTCTCAAGCTGTAGACCTCGAAGTTCTTTTCAACTTTCCCTCTTTCACCACCTTCAGCCTGTCTTTTGTTCAAGCCCATGATCAAGGGGTCTCCCTTCTGAGGGTCGTGATTCTCCATTAAGGTGGAAACAATTGAAGATGACAACCCCATCACAAGCTCTTGGAGCTCTTTATCTTGTTGACCAATCTCAAGTCTGAGCCTCTTGATGGCATTTCTGTCCACCTAGGCCAGTTTATGCTCAAGCCTTTCATAAACACGTGTTGCGAATTTGAGAAACAATTTTCTTTTCTGTCTTGAAAACCTTTTCTAAAGTAATTGGAGCGAAATCAAGAGAACCCTTCAACATTGCATCTTCAGCCAATTAAGGGTGGCAAGTTCAGGTCACGTGCGTCGCAAGCTCATCTGCATGACATGTCGTTGCATAAATTTCATATTGAGCAGCCAATGCACATGATGCAATTTGACTAATATTGAAGCGCATGGAGTCAAATGGCCCGTTGCATTAGTTTTGGAAAAGTTTGACACTAATCCCCTTTGACGACATGTCCCTAATTTGCACATAACAAATATTCTTATCGAAGTCAGTATGCTTACCATGGGTTGAGGATAATTTCTTCTGAGCTTTTGCCATTCTTTTCTTCCTATTCCTCACCCCCCAGCTTCTCTGTCGCCTTTTGCTTTTGCCAACAGTATCTCCCCTTAGCTTTTGCTTCTCTTTTGTTCCTCTTTATCTGCATTTTCCACTCATTTCTCATTGCAAGTGAAAGTGGAGGTCGGGGAGGGGCAGGTGGCAGTGGCGGGGGGGGGCGAGGGAGCCAATAATGATGTGTGAGTATATGGATAGAGAAGTGGAGGAGGAGGTAATAGTGCTGCTTGAAAAAATTCTCCCTTGGATGAACCAATAAGGGGAGGAGAAAGTGAGGGAATCAAAAAGTTGTGAGAGTTTCAGAACCTTACATATAAAGAATAATGGAAATTCTACTGATAATTGAGACTATGATGTAGTCCTGGAAGAACAAGATATTACTTTCCAAGCTACATCATATTCTACCTTTTCACCATGTTCCTATTGATCTCAATTATCAGCGGAACTCCTATTATCCTTTACTTGTAAGGACCAAATACTCTCACTATTTTCCAACTTCTCACTTCCTCCTCCCCTTATTGGTCTATCCAAGGAAAAGATTTTCAAGCAACACTATTGCCTCCTCCTCCACTTCTCTATCAATATACTCCTTTGACCATACATATCTATAAGACTTGGACTTTCAATTTGGGTAATTAACTACAACAATTCTTGTCAAAGCGTATCCTATGAAGTAGAAAGATCAAATCATGAAGTTAAAATCAATGGCCCAAAAAGAAATACCTAACCGTGTTAATAGTGCAAGTTCATAAAGTAAAGGCAAACTCATGTAATAAACATTGCTTATTATTTACAATTTTTTTCCTCTCCTGTTATTCTGTTTCTTTTAAGGCTAAACTTCTTTAATTCCACGACATTTCATTGATCTCCCCTCGTGGTCGCTACTGCTCTCACACGACTCCAAATTCCTAACCCCGTGCCCATGGTCATTTCCGGTGGTTGATAAGTTGACCTCCTCAAAGTCGCTGGCGAGTGCATAGCTAAGAATGATTCAACACCAGCGGGACCTTTAGATTTTTATCGATAAAGATGTCGATTAGTCTGAACCTATAAATACTTTATAAGGATGGACAACAAGGAGGAAGCACATGGTGTGATCGCCGGGGAAAAATAGAATCTCGCTAGATCCTAAATAACTCATAAAGCTTCTCGTCTAGTCCCACCCAGGAACCGGGACTAGACCAGGAGCTTTGTGAAAATGTCGCGAACCCAAGAGAAGTTAAAGCAAAGCAAAATGAGAAACTAGGGGTGTGCAAAATACCCGGGAACCGCCCGGACCGCCCGGAACCGGACCGGAACCGCCCGGAACCGGCTGTTCTTGAGGGAACCGGTCCGGTTCCCGGTTCCATGGGCGGATCCGCCCACCCGGACCGGACCGATTCAAAAAATACTAAAATTGAATACAAAGCAATTGTTTTGTGGCAATTATTTTTGCTGCAGGATGAATACAAAGCTAAATATTGGGGAATTCTTATGCTTTTTCGTTGTTTAGTTTATTTATTAATATAATGATGAAGGTGATGTATTCAATAAAGTCTTGTTTAGTTGCACTTCTTTTGTTTTCCTGTGTTTGGATGGTGCCTCATTTCACCTCCTTTGATTTGTTTGTGCGACTTGTGATATTTTGCCGAACCTAATGAGGGATATGTCCAATCATAGCTTTAAGAGAGACCCATTTTTTCTAAACACTTACTACTCTCTCTACCTCTATATCAACTTACGTACATCCATTCCTTCATTGGTTGCATTTATAGTTGCAACAAATGAATTTTTGTTCTAAGTACTTAAATTTGGTTTTTCTTTTTTCATTGGCTTTGATATCGCGTAGTCATTTTATGTTGAAAATCAAAATTGTTTTACGTCAAGATCGGTTCCATGATCCACTCAGAACCGGGCCGACGGCCAGCGGTCGTTAAAGTGGATCCATACAACAACGGGTGGATCCGGTTTTAATTTTCGGAATCGGTCGCCTCGGGCGGGCGGTTCCCGGTTCTAGGTCGGGAACCGCCCGTCCGGACCATGCACACCCCTATGAGAAACGCATCCGGTCCTTGAAAATGTTGACATGTAAGAACAAAGAAGAGATGCAATGCCCAACGACTTCTCAGAAAAGAAGGACCCACAACACAATCAGTCTAAAAAGAAAGAAACGACGACGAGATGTGGAGACGCGTGGGGGTGACCTTGTAGCCACGAAACTCCGCGAGATGTCGAGACGCGTGAGAGGCACGGCTCTTGTGAGAGGTGATTTAGGCGGTCTAGGGTTTCTGAAGGGAAAGAGGAGAGAGGACTCGAGAGGGAAGGAGGAGGAGAGTGAAAGAGGAGAGAGGAGAACGGGAAGTAAAAGAAATTTACGTGATAAATAAAAAAAAATAAAAGATCATCGGTCTGGTCCTGTCTCGTCGAGAATCAAATCGAAAATCACCGATTTCAGAACGACGAGATCAGGATTCAGACGGACGCCCTTGGAAAATCGCGTAAATCCATTAGTCCGGCTGCTCACCCCTGCAAATGATGGCAGTCCCGTCACTTCAACGGTCAGAAACGAGTGCTGAGCGGGAATCAGAAGAGGTCACTAGGTCAGAAGGGCAATTCTCTATCTTTATTGGTTTGGTTTATCACCTCATCTAACTGCAACCAGTTGCCGACCATAATGGCACCAACAATTCAAACTCGTCAGGCTGCACGATGCATTGACTGGGATTAGTTTTTCTCCTTAATTAATCTACTTTATTTAATAACTTTATTTTGATTAAATTCAAACTAAAATTTAAGTTTCTTTCATAGACACGTAAGAAGTAAATTATATTTTGGGAAACTAAGGCCTTGTTTGGCAACACTCCAAAAATGGACTAATTCCGATTTTTTGTTCTCGAGAATCGGTTTGGGACGAGAATCGCGTTTGGAAAATTTTTTGTTCTTGTTCGGGAACGATTTTGGACAAGATTTGAGAATAAAAAAAAATTTGATTCTACATCCGAGAATCGAAAAAGAATCAAAACGTAAAACCCTCGGTTGCCATCCGCCATCGCCCGTCCGCCCGCCCGCCACCGCCGCCGCCCGCCGATCACCGGTTCGCCGCGGTCGCCTGTCCGCGAGGTCGCCGGTTCGCCCGCCGTCGCCGGAGGCTCGCCGTGCCGTGGCGAGGTCCGCAAGCTCGCCGGAGGCAAGCCCGGCCGCCGCGAGGCCGGGCCTCGCCAGATCTGGCGAGGCCGAGCCTCGGCGGTGGGGGCCGGCCTCGCCCGGCCCGCCGGTGGCCGGGCGAGCCTCGCACCTCGCGGCGAGCCTCGGGTGAGGCTCACCCGGCCTCGCCGGCGGCCTGGGTGGCCGGCCGCCGGGCCGGGCGAGGCCGGCCGGGGCCACACGGCGAGGCCTAGCCTCGCGGGGCCGGGCGAGCCTCGCTCAGCTGCCGGCGAGGGCCGGCGGCGACGCTCCGGTGAGCGTCGCCGGCCCTCGTCTTTGGCCGGTCGCCGGTCCGGCGACCGGCCAAATGAAGAAGAAGAAGAAGAAGAATAGAAAAAAGGGAAAAAAAAAAGAAAAAAGTAAAAAAGTAAAGAAATTATTTAAAATTTATTTAAAAATCAAAAGAAATTAATTTGGAACAGAATCAATTAAGACGGTACCAAACGCAATTCTATTCCGAGAATCAAAAATTTTAAAAAGTTACCAAACGCGCTTTTTTACTCAGAATCAGTTCCCGAGAACAGAATAAAAAATAATCATTTCTAGTCGAATCCCCTAGAATGTAATCATTGCCAAACGCGCCCTAAATTACCATCCCCGTAGACCATTGCCATAGTTTCTCTAGCTAATTAATTTACTTTGATAATTTTATTTTGATTAAAGTGAAGTTTTATTGGTAGACACAGGAAGTAAACTATATTTTAAGTAGATTTAATTTTGTTTGATGGATGCCCAATAACTAAACTATATTTAGTGAAAAACAATGAGTAAACTATATTTTGGGAGAGACAATTAGAGACTAAACTAACATGCTCAAGTAGATCATTGGGATAGTTTTTCTCGCTAATTAATTTAACTTCATTTTGATTAGACTGAAGTCTAAGTTTGAAGTAAATTATACCGTGCGAGACTAAACTATCATGCTCACAGTGTAAGCCATTAGGATAGTTTTTCTCGCTGATTAATTTAGCTTTATTTTGAAACAGTTTGTAACATAACCAGGCCTTTCTCCTATTGAAACAAGATTTGTTTAAATAGCTAAAACTAATCCCTACAAAACATATATCTAATTTAAAAGCGAATCTAAATATGTAAAAAGCATTTATGAGACAAGACACGAGAATAAATACATAGCAGAGGCAAAAAATAAAAGAAATGAATAGATAACTTCTATTATCGGATATTAAGATCCATCTTTTGTCTTTGCTTTCAGGTTGCCTCCCCATGCCCTAGATTAGCAAAGACAATGACTGAGAATCCGCACTTTTTACATCCAACGAACGTTATGCTATTTTTTTTTTTTTCCAAATTATCGCTAAAGTTCAGACACAAAGGTAATGTCTTTCATGAACAATTCATTCATTTTTTATTACTAAACAACTAATGTTCCATGATTGAACATCTAATCTTATTATTGTCATCAAATCCCCATTATTTTTGTTTAGACTTTTGTGATTTATCTTCCAAATAATAGAGAATACTTTAGCATATCAATTTTGAAAGTACTTGAATTAAAATCGATCTAATGTTTCGACTTATTTTCTTCCAAATCCCCATAATTTCGAGAACATAACACTCATGCTTTCAGTAATATTTTTTCACGGCAGCAGGGGTGGGGTGGAGTGGAGTGGAGTAGGGGTTGAGAACTGTAACAAAAACATAAGCTTATAACCTATGCCCTCTACTAACAGGAAGAAAGATGGAAAGAACATCTTATGGACATCAAAAGTTATCCAAATCCTACAATACCTCCACCCATAAGCCTGCTTGTAGTGAGACAACACCCCCACCCATCTTTCGAAAGGATCATACAAAAATGTCAAAAACCACCTTTAGAGCACATGAAGACTACGACTGGCACCGCCCCTCGCAACCACTTATCCTTTTTATTTACTTCAAAACTTAACACAAAAAAAACTGAAGGAACTCAAGTTCATTCCCATACGATAAAGGAGACGAAAGCATATGAACTCTGAGAGGATTATCCTTCCGCGAATCAATATTTTCCAAAAGAAATATCGATCTTCTCGTCCGATGGAATTCTACGGAAAAACGCAGTAGCTGGATCCTAACTTCCACGCGAACACCAACGACCTTGAATTGACTTCAGCGATTTGGATCACCTCCAAAAGATTTTGTCGAGCCTTGCCTTTGTCGTTCTTCCTCCAATTTGCGTAAAAATTTCAAGTGTACGTTCTATGTTCTGCCGATGGTGAGAGTTCTCAAATAGCTAAAACTAATCTCTGCAAGATATATATCTAATTTAAAAGTGAATCTAAATATGTAAAAAAGCATTTATGAGGCAAGACAAGACACAAGAATAAATCCATAACGGAGGCAAAAAATAAAAGAAATGAAAAGATAACTTCTGTTGATCCGATATTAAGATCCATCTTTTGTCTTTGCTTTCAAGTTGCCTCCCCATATCATGCCCTAAATTAGCAGAGACCATGCCTGAGATTCCTTTGTCTACCTGCTTTTTACATCCAACGAAGGTTATGCTAATTTTTTAAAAAAATTTATCGCCAAAGTTCAGACGCAAAAGTAATGTCTTTCTGTTGCTTCTGTAGTACGTTAAGAACTCTCAAGAATGCAATCGATCAAAACAATACTTGCTTCTTTAAGGATTACCTAAATCCAGCTTCGGTTCACGGAAAAGTACTGAACATCATCAAGTACGGGACAGCATTTCCTTTGAGCTGCAAGATAGAACATCACACACGTTGCTAAAATTAAACTTCCATTACGACCTAATGAAAATTTCTGGTCCCATCCAGAAAGGACTTTTTTCGGGGCGAAAGAGGGGCGAGAAGAAGATGATGCTGGGTGGAAGTGAAAGAAATGGTCGTGTAAGATTGTTTCCGTGGTATGAGGGAATGCCTCGCCCATCCAATTACTGAACCTACTGATTTCATTCATGCCACATGTCCCACGAAGATTTTCGAGTGTCCGAGCGGAGGAGTCTTCCATGAAGCTGCGGTGGCTCTTGCCGGTGGAGAAGAGACGGATCCAAGAGGCGCTGCGGGAGGGGTTCACCGGAGAAACCCTGGTGACGGTCTTCGATAGCTGATCCGAGGGAGTGGAATTGCGGGCCAGATGAGAAGGGAAATGTATGAGCCGAGTGTCGGCAGAATATGGGCCGACTCGGCCCATCGAAGATAATGACATTGTTGTGCCTAAATTATACAAGGGTAATTGAAGTGAATGTGCAAAGTGGTCTCGAAATGTAAAACTCAAATGTGTATTTTATATTTTCAAAAGCATGAGGTATATAGATGGCTATTGGATGAAAGATAAAACATATTTTTAATATTTCCCCTTGATAGTCTACATTTATGCAACTCCCGTGGGCCCTAAAGGAGTTTGTAACTAGCTAGCTATCATTTGATCCCGATTGCACAAAACACGAATCAAACGTGAATGTTCGTTCATTTTAGTGCTTCCGCGTTTGAAGTTTTGTGCTCGTAGCGTCATCATTGTCAGTCACCTTAGTTTTTAGATGAGTGCATGGATATGCGGGTTTGGATAGAAAACATCTAGTCAAAAGCTTGTTTACAACATCTTTATCTATCTGTATTCAAATCTACATAAGTAACATGAACCACGTCTGCGATAGCCACATAACATATTTTGCATAGTCACATTTCAAAATTGCCGGAGAAAATTTTTCTCTCTGAATATCCATCACGGGTATTATATATTTCTATGAAAAGTTGACAATTACGAAGTTAAAAGCATCACACTCGACGAAAATGAAGAATTGTCAATTTTTTATGAGATGGGATAGCGTTTGATATGCCTTTCACTTTTAACTTTCAACTTTTTCCTAACTCCAAGAATATTAAGTCATAACTTTTTATCACATTAAACATCCCAAATCTTTAAAAATATAGAGATACTAATATTCAGAAGCATAAAAAAGATTTCACAACTAAAAAAAATTAAAGTAGTCTTTATTTTTCCTGAATAAAGTATTTTTACTTTTACAGGAAATTCCACTATGAGATTTTGATGCCTTTTCGGTTAGCTCCTTTATTTTTATTTAGTTTTTTGCTCATTGGTTTTTTTTTTTTTTTAAGGTCGTATTTTTTGGCTTTTTCGTAATAATTGAAACTTTTGCCCGAATTCATTGTATAATAACATCAATCGCATTGTTCGCCTTTTTCCCATGCATAGCTGTCCCGCACGTGCGGTGGCTCCCGTGGGGTTAGTTTTTTTTTTTGGCAAATCTGTGGGGTTAGTTAAAAACTTAAAAGATTGCTTTTGTAAAGTAATGTAATTATATTCGACCAAAAAAAGTAATGTAATTATTAATCGCCTTTATTAAAAGCAAAGATTTGGTTATGCATCGTCTGTTAATTTAAGGTGGCTGGTCGGTTGATTAGACAGTACTCAAGCCGGACACGACATGAGATTAATTTTTTAAAGTTTTTCTAATCTAAACTTTGCCATGCATAGATTTAATGTTATTTTCAACTCGAAATATCTAAAACTTTAATGTATGAATATCAATACCTTTTTTATAATTTTTTTAAATCTTGGTGGGAAGGTGTCACAATCCATGAATTTTCTCATACTTGCGATACTTTTGAATGGTACTTGGAGTTATCGAGTGAAGAGTGAGAATGTAGAATATATGAATATAATTGGTCCGTGAGAGTGGTGTCAGGACAATTGACACTAAAAAATCTAGGATTGAAGAATTATATTACTTAGGAATAAATAGGATTGGCCTTCTATGCACAAACTGGTTATGAGCTAATGCCACTCTTCTAATAAGGTCATAGTAGGGCAAAATCAATTTTTTAGCCTAAAAAGATCTCATGTCTAGACACTTGAGTTAAGTTGGGTGTGGTACGATCTCGGCTAAGGAAACTATTTGTCATTTGTTCTCTAGAACAACTATGAAACGAAGGATGGCCTAGTGAATTCCACTCACCAGGCAATGCATGGGCTATTCTACGGCCAAGGAACCGCCAGCCTTCATTCCATAATTGGTCCAAAGAATAAATGACGAATAGCTTCCTTAGCCGAGATCGTATCACGCCCAACTTAACTCAAACGTTTAGTCCATTGAGTGAGACATCGAGTGAGACAATAAATTTCTTTAAATTCAACAACAGGTTTCGCCCGGCCATGGCCTCATTAGAAAAGCGGTATCAACTCCTTACCAGTTTGCACATAGGAGGTCAACCCCGCCTTCAGAACTCTTAAATAATAATGTAATGTTTGGATCATAGAATTTCTAGTACCAACCGTCCTAACGTCAACTCTACGGACCAATTATTTTTATCCCCTTTGCATCTTCACTCTTTATTTGATAATCTCAAGCATAACTTATTAGTATCACGACTACAGAAGGATTCATGGACCATGACAGAAGGCAAAAACATATTTCTTAAAATTCTCTGAATAGAGCTAATTGCATCACAACAAAGCGCATTTTCTTGTCAACAATGATCCCTTCATTTGCTCGAACCGTTATAGTATTTTGCTATTTGCTTAGCAGGCATTGCCTTGGCCACTAGGATTCGTTCATGTAGGATTGATCTTGTATATTATAAATTTTTACTACCTGCGTAAATGAGAATTAGCAAAAAAAAGAAAAAACCGCACCAACCCTTACTTTGGCGATATGGTATATGCCACTCCAAGATTGTCCATTTTTTGCTAATTTCAGTGAGACTATCTTGACAAAATCGTAGGGCATAATTTGAACCGTTTAATTCTGTAAAACCTAAACCTCTCAACTCTCCTGGTGGTCGAGAGTCTTCGATCTTCGAGATCATGCTGCGGGATCGAGACATTTTCTAATTTTAAAGGGGTTTCAATCCGAAATTTGTTCAAATCTTCATGGCCATGTCTGACTATTCGAAATATTTCATTTGCCCTAAAACGATTCTTGCCGTCACGCACCACCAGATATGATTATCTTGCTTTGCTGTGTGTACTTTGTACGGAACCTGCCTTTAGTTGATGCCTAGTGTTGAATTCAAGGTGGGACGGTTGGACTTGGCAGTGTCGTGCAATGAACGGCCAAAGAAAACGAAAGAAAAGATGATCGACATTATCATGCAATAAAGGCAGGACGGCCTACCGTCTAACGTGTGGTTTTGGTCGTGCCACCAATTCCATGTCCCGTACGCAGCTACGAGCCGAGCATGAGTTGCCACAACTAGGCAAGTTACGCAGTTTCCTCAAGGACAAGAGCTTTGACTCTCTCACTCCATATGACAATTTTCGAGCCCTATTAGTACATCAGACCGGTTATGTTCGTGCCATGCCTTGTCGCTGTCGAGATTGCTTAATTTGACGATTATTATATGAATGAATTTTGGATATTCATAAGTAAAAACACATTAGAAAAATGTTATACTTAAAGGTAATGATCACTATGGTAAATTTGAGTTTCTCTCGTTACACTCATTTTGCCTTTAACTCCAGGTGATAAGTCTCTTGTTTAGCATGGGGGAACTTCACTCTCTAATACAAAGTTTGATAGGTCTCTCTCAACCTATGTAGGTTTTTCCTATTTTCTATTTTTCAAAAATGGAATTATTTTATGATAACGTCATTACTTTTAAGGAAAATATCAAACACACGCCTCATTTTTGACGCAATAACCACTTGTATACGTATATTTTTGTAAATACCATGCACCCATATCGAAACAAAATTGAAAAGACCAAATAGCTTCTTCTTGCAAACTCATTTTAGCACCCTTCTTAAAATTTGGATTTTTTGGATGACTTGAGAATTCTAGATAGCGGATGGGTATTTTCAGAAAGATAGTGACATTTCTGTAAGTATATCATAGAAGGGTAATTGAAGTGGCCTTAAGAGGTAAACTCAGGCATGTATTTGATGTTTTCAAAAGTAAGCGATGTATATAAATGATCATTGGATGAAAGGTGAGATATATTTTTGATAATTTTCCCTCGATTTCTACATTAACGTAACTCATGCGGGCGCTAGTGGAGTTCGTATGTAGCTAGCTATCACTTGATTACAATTGCACTAAACATGAATCAAACGTGAGGGTTTCATTGGTCTTAGTGCTCTGTATTCGAAGTTTTGCGTTTGTCTGCGTCATCATTGTCATTCACCCTTTAGTTTAGACGAGTGTGATTTGCAGAGGATACACCTAGTCAAAAGCTTGTCCAGAACCTTTATCTCTTGCTTTCTCTATAACTAAATCTATATAAATAACACGAATCACGTCTTTGATAGCCATCTCGCATATTTCTCATAATCATTTTGCTATATATTCCCACGAAAAGTAGACAACTACGAAGTCTAAAGCATCATAATTGGCAGATTTCAGAAGATTGTCATCTTCCATAAAATTGGGTCCTTTAGAGTGCTTGATGTGTTTTTGACCTCTAACTTCCAAACTTGTTTCTTAGCTGTGGGGATATCAAGCCATATAACTTTAGAATATCGAACACCCCATATCTTTAAGAATATTAATATATTAGCATTTAAAAGCATGAAACATTTTTCATACTTTTATAAAAAAATCAAGAATTATATAATTTCCTCAAAAAGTAACTTTTACTTTTTACGGGAAATTCAATCATGAGATTTGGATGCTTTTTTGATTAGCTATAAGACCAACCAAACAAACTATAGTCTTATCTATGCTCACCTATTTCTATTGAATTTATATCAGGTCTCGATTCTAATGACTTTTCTCTATTTTTATTTTATTTTATCTTTTTAGCTTTTTGGTTATAATTGAAACCATTTGCACGGATGCATTGCATCTATAATTTGGTGGGCGTCTTCATCATGATCTTAGCTCACTCGTGGTTTACTTTTAGAAGCAGGAAAGATTCGTCTTTGGTTCGAATTGGAAAACTAGGGAAAAGTGGGATTCGTATCATTCACATGCAACTTCCCGTACGCGAGGGTCGGCAATCAGCAGCCCTCACACCAATCAGCAGCCCTCACACGATGACATCGATCGCAGCAAACTTTTGTCCTTTTCTTCCCCCAATTCATCGTATGCCCGTCTCACACGTGTGGTGGCTACCATTGGGTTAGTTAAAAGCTTATTAAAGATTACTTTAATAAAGTAAAGTAATTATTAATTGCATTTATTAAAAGCAAAGGTTGGTTTACGTGTCCTTTGTTAATTTGGGGCGGCTCGTCGACGGAGTAGACGGTGGTCAACCCATACATGATTTTACATTATTTTTATCTCAAAAGATCTAAAACTTTAACAGCGCATGGATACCAATAATTTTTTCTTAGTTGTAATTTTACAGAATTTACATGATATTTTAAAATCTAGTAGAAGAGTGAAAACGCATTTTTAAATTTTTTAATAGAATTGGTAGCATTACGACACAACTTATCAATAATCATTCATTTGCTTGAGTTGTGATGGTATTGCTATTTGCTCAATCAACACTGCCCTCAGCACTAGGATTCATTCATGTAGGTTTGACCTTCTCTGCAATGTAATATTTTTGCTAATTATAAATTTTTACTACCCAAGTAAGGAAAAATTAGCCCACGAAAAGGAAAAAACCAGCACTACCCTTACTATGGCAATGTAATATGCCTCTCTAAGATTGTCCATTTCTTGCTAATTTCTCAGTAAGACTATTTTATATGTTGTTGTGACTTGGATAGAATTTTAGAGAATATCTAAATACCAATTTCTCTTAAACCTCTTTAGACTCATGGTGGTTGGAAGTCTTCAATCTTAGTCATGTTGAGTAATCCAGCAGAAGGATGAATTTTGCTTGGCCAGAGGTTAAAAAAGGCAAAATGATGTTTTTTTTTTTTTTTGTTTCTTTTTTTGGGGGGGGGCATCAATCTTCTCCTTCAATTTTAATCGAATTGATTAGCCAAATGAGAAAATAAAACAACAAGATGATGACTTATCAAATCAGTACATTCCACTGAAGAGAAATTAGTGAACGATGCAATATTCATTTATGTATTTCAATTTTATAATTAGGTGCGTTCTATTTAACTTAGGGTTTTCAAAGGGTGATTAAACTTCAAAGAGCACAAAACTCTAAAAGTCATCACAAGTTAAAGTAAATTGCAATAAAAATGTTTTCTTAGGGTTCATTGGTTTCACCGAAACTTCTTCTTGCTAGAAATTTCTTTTCAGGAAATTCAATTTTAGAGAAAATGAATTATTTTCCAGTGTTTGTTTACGGTGAAAACAAGTTGAAAAATTTGATTTAATGGCATTGAATAATAAATGAATCCACTAAGGACAGCTTGTATAGTTAAAAATGACATGTAATTACTAACCAATTAGAAACAACTTCTTCTTTGGTTGTTCTGTAATTCATCAAAATAACAAGAAATACAAAGAAATTAGAAAAGAGTTAAGCATTAATGAAATTTATTTATGATGTGGTAGACAAGATTTATGAAAAGAACATATGAGACTTATTGGCAAAATTTGATGGGAGATAGTCAATAAACAATGAAGTGACTTACTTTTCTCACTTGAACACATGGCAACAGTGTAAGAAAAATGATTTCATTCTTGTTAGGAGGTGCAATTATTATTATTTTTTTAATACATACTTCTTGTTTTCAGTCCACAAAAAACAATTTCCATCTATCGATTAGCTTTTAGTCATTTATATGTCGGAAAGCCTGAAAGCAATTTTTCAGGAATGATTTTCATCAAACAAACTGACTTTACTCGAACATATAGGGAGTGCCACTGTTCAAAGTATTTTATTTTTCTTAAATAATTCATGTTGTCCCACACCATTAAAAATTTAAGTCGTCCAATAACACGTTTTGAACAAGTATCTGCTCTGCCCTACTTAGATCGGGTGCTTGTACTTTGTACGGAAATTATTGCCTTTTTCTTCTTGATGCCTAGTGTTGAATTTAACGTGGGGAGGTCGGATTTTTGTCAAAGATTATGCAATAAAACGCCCAAAAGCAAAAGAAGAAAGATGATTGATATGTCATCGCGCAATAATAGGATGTATGGCCCCAGCGCCTAACGTGTCGTTTTGGTCATGTCGTGGGAGTGGGAGGAGTTGCGCGATTGCGGCGACCCACCATTTCCATGTCCTCTACGCAGCTATGAGGCGAACATGCGTTGCTACAACTAGTGAAAGTTACACCTCGTAGCACTTCGATTTCCTCAAGGGCAAAGGAGCTTTGATAATTCTTTGCTAAAAAAAAAGGTGCTTTGACAATTCCACTCCATATGACAATTTTCGAGCCCTCGGGGTACATTACGCGGGTTATGTCTATGTCATTTCCGATTGTTGTTGAGATAGCTTAATTTGATTATGATGCGAGGGGATTTTGGATTTTTGTAACTAAAAGTTGTACTTGGAGGCAATCATCATCACGATAAATTTAGGTTTCTCTCTCTCACTATGCTCATCTTGCCCTAGCTCCATATGATAAACCTCTTGTTTAGTGTCGAGGAACTCAACTCTCTAATATAGAGTTTGATGGACTTCTTTCAACTTGTGTAGGCTTTTCCTTTTCTCGTTTTTCAAAAATGAACTTATTTCATGTCAGTGTCATTATTTTAAAGGTAAATATCAAAAGCACACCTCGCTTTCGGCACACTAACCACTTACATACCTCTAGCTTTGTAAATACCATTCACATATATCTAAACAAAACTCATATTGAAAAGACTAAATTGCTTCTCCTTGCAAACTCATTTTAGCATCCTTCCTAAAGTTTGGATTAGTGGTTGATGTGAGAATTAAGGATAGAGGATGGGTATTTTCTGAAAAATAAAGATAATTTTTTAAGTATATTATACAAGAATAATTGAAGTGGGTGTGCAAAGTAATCTCAAAAGGTAAAATTGAAGCATGTATTTAGTGCTTTCAAAGCAAGAGATATCTAAATGATCAATGGATAAAATGTGAGATATATTTTTGATAATTTTTCCTTGATTCTCCACATTTATGCAACTCATGTGGGCGATAGAAGAGTTTGTTATTAACTAGCTGTCACTTGATTACAATCGCACTATACATGAATCAAACGCAAGGGAATCATTCACCCTAATGTTTACATAGTGTGATTTGGATAGGATATATCTTTTTTTTTTTTTTTTTTTTTTTTGGGCCTGCATAGGATGCATCTATTCAAAAGCTTGTTTTCTCATGCTTTCTCTATAACTAAATTATATATATATATATAACACGAACTACGTCTCAAATAGCCATCTCACATATTTCCCATTATCATCTTGCTATATATTCCCATGAAAAGTAGACAACTATAAAGTAAAAAAATATCATAATTGGCAAAATTTCAAAGGATTATCATCTTCAATGAAATTGGGTCTTTTAGAGTGCTTGATACATCTTTCATCTTTAACTTCCAAATTTGTCTCTTAGCTCTGAGAATATCAAGTCATACCTTTATAATATCAAACATCCAAATCATTAAAAATATACAAATATTAGCATTTAAAAGCATCAAACATTTTTCATGATTAAAAAAAGTATTATTTAATTTTCTAAAAAAGCATTTTACTTTTATGAGAAACTCAATCACGAGATTTTAATGCTATTTCAATTAGCTATAGACTAACCAAACACGTTATAATCCTGTTTCTAGTCAGCCATTTTTAACGAATTGGTATCGAATTTCAATTTCATAGGCTATTCTCTCGTTCCTTTTTTCTTTTAGCTTTTTGGTTATAATTGAAAACATTTGCTCGAATGCACTGCATCTATAGTCACGTGGGCGCCTTCATCATGATCTTGGTTCGATCATGTTACTTTTAGAAGCAGGAAAGATTCGTTTTGGTTCGAAATTTTTTTCGTCGAAATTTTGGTTCGGATTGAAAACGGGGGAAAGTGCGGTTCTTATCAATCACATGCAACTTTCCGTACGTGAGGGTCGGCAATCAGCAGCCCTCGCACGATGGCATCGATCGCAGGAAACTTTTGTCCCTTTTGCCCCCAATTCATCGTATCCCGTCCCACGCGTGTCGTGGCTATCGTGGGTTTAGTTAAAAACTTATTAAAGTTTAATAAAGTAACGTAAAATTATTTATCGCATTTATTAAAAGCAAAGATTGGGTTACGTGTCCTCTGTTAATTTGGGGGCGGTTCGTCGGCTGATTATACGGTAGTCAAAGCCAATTTAATATGGGATGAATATTTAATTTTTATTTACTCTAAACTTTGCGATAAACAGATTTTATGTTGTTTTCAACTGGAAAAATCTAAAACTCTAACGGCATAGGGACACTAGTACTCTCATATTTTAAAATTTAGTAGAAAAGCAGAAATGCATTTCTTGAAATTTTGATAGAATTGGTTGTGTCACAACACAATCCATCATCTTGTTGTGAGCAATCCTTAATTTGCTTGAGTCGTGATGGTATTGCTTTTTGTTTAGTTGGTATTGCTTTGGGCATTAGGATTCGTTTATGTAGAATTGATCTTGTCTACAACGTAATATTTTTACTAATATTTTTACTACCCAAGTAGGTAAAAATTAGTGCAAAAAGGGAAAAAAAAAACCCATACCAACCCTTGCTATGGCAATGTAGAAGGCCACTCCAAGATTGTCCATTTCTTGCTAATATATCAATAGGACTATTTTATGTTGTCGTGACTCGGATAAAATTGTAGAGAATATCTAAATGTGACTCAGATAAAATTGTAGAGAATATCTAAATGTGACTCGGATAGAATTGTTGAGAATATCGAAATACCAATTTCGCCTAAACCTCTACAGACTCATGGTGGTTGGAAGTCTTCAATCTTCATCATGTTGAGTAATCTAGCAAAAAGATGAAATTTTGCTTCGCCAGAGGTTAAAAAAAGGCCAAATGATGTAGTGAAAAAGAGTGTGTGTGTGTGGGGGGGGGGGGAGAGTTTAATAAAGTGATTAGCCAAAATAATACGTCAATGACTTATCAAATCAGTACATTCCACTCGAAAAAATGATGATCGATGCAATATTCATTTGTATATTTCAATTTTATAATTAAGTATATTGTATATAGATTAGGCATGTCTAAAGGTGATTAAACATCGAAGATACAAAACTCCGAAAGGCATAGTGAAATAAAGTAACCGCAATCGATATATTTTCTTAGGGTTTATTGGTTTTACTAACTTGTTGCTAAAAAGAAAATAAAATATTTTCTCGTGTCTGTTTAAGTAGAAAACAAGTTTTAAAAATTGGTTGTATGGCATTCAATAAATAATGAATCTACTAAAGACAGCTTGTATAGTTAAAAATTACTAGTAACGACTAACAAATTAGAATTAACGTATTTGAATAGTCAGCAATCCACCAAAATAACAAGACTTATGTAACCGCATTTGTAAAATATCATATATGCTATATATTTTTTTGGGAATGTAAAAGAATATGAACATTAATGAAACATATTCGGGAGATAATAGACAAGATTTTTTTTTGAGCAAATAATAATAGACAAGATTAATGAAACAAAAAAGACGAGACCTATTGACTAAAAATCTTTTAAAAAAATTGATGGGAGATAGTAAATAAAAAAGTAAGGGGACTTATTCTTTTCACTTGAACACATGGCAAGAAATTATGAAAAATGATTTCCTTTTTGTACATAATCATTTTTCCTAATCCGAACTTATTATTTTCAATAAATGAATTTATTCTCTTCGTTGATCGACTAATGTTTCGTCATTTATAAATTAAAAAGCCTGAAAACAATTTTTTCAGAAATGATTTCCGTCAACCGAACTGACCTAACTCTAACATACCGAGAGTCCTACTGTTTGAAGTTTGTGTCTATATATATATATATATATATATATATATATATATATATATATATCATGTCGTCCCACACCATTAATAATTTAAGGTTGTCCACGAACTAAATGACACGTCTAAGAAATCATCTGCCTCGCCCTACTTTAGCTATGCCTTCTGTACTTTGTACGGAACCATCCCTGCCCTCCCTTTTTTTCTCGATGCCCAGCGTTTTAAATTCAACGTGGGGTAGGTCAGATTCCGTCAAAGATTTATGCAATAAAAGACGACCCCATAAAAGCAAAAGAAGAAAGGTCGACGATCGATATGTCATCGCGCAATAGAGGCACGGCCCTACCGCCTGTTCCTAACGCGTGGTTCAGGTCATGTCGTGGGGAGGAGTCGTTCGATTGCGGCGACCCACCACTTCCATGTCCCGTACGCAGCTACGAGGCGAACGTGAGTTGCTGCAGTCAGTGAAAGTTACGCACCGTGGCCCCCTCGATTTCCTCAAAGAGGCAAAAGAGCTTTTGACAGGCTCGCTCCCCAGGACCATTTTTGAGGCCTCGCAGGACCATTCTTATCGTCGTTGAGATAGCTTTGAATTCGATTTTGATACGAGGGAATCTTGGGTTTTGTAAAAGAGGAACGTGTCGGAAAAAGATGTTGAGTTTCTCTTGCAATGCTTGTTTTGCTCGGACTTCGAATGAAGTGCTCTTGTTTGGTATCGGGAATTTGCCACCCTGGTCTAGAATTTTAACAAGTTTCTCTTGACCTGTGCAGGTTTTTTCTGCTCTCTATTTCTTAGCGATAAATTATTTGATGTCCACATTACCACGACTCGATGCAAGACTAAGTAAATTAGAGAACTCCAAATGGTGAAAGGGCTTGAGGAGCCATAAGCCAATCAGACCACGCATATCGGTTCTTTACTAAACTGTTAAGATTTGGCACACAATTACAAGGAATAGAGAGTAAAAGCAAAAAAGAGAATTCGAAATATAATGTTTTATCTTGATTCATCCTTAAACTAGGGTTACGTTCAACATATAATTCTATTAAAATTAGCACTTTGCACCTTTCTATTTCATTGAGAAAGAGATTATATATATTCAGTAATTATTCATGAGTCTAAAATTATAAAGGTTCAAACTACAAAAGCCCTCTAGTGGCTATAGGGTGCTGCCCCCACGATCCTGCTGGGCGATCAGTGGACTCCGCTCGCTAATCGAGAAGCAGGACTTGTGGCTTCTTATGGATAGGAGGCATAAAAGATTTATACACCAGCTGCGCATTCATTTTCTTTCATTTTGAGCAAGCAACCAACACTACTTCAACGAGCAGGAGTCTAGGGCTGAGGTCAGGCGCACAAGTGAAAGCGTGAATAAAGAAAAGACCTTTCTCTTTATTGAAACTACTAATGTATATCCTGTACCCCATTTTAGTATCTAGATCAAGTTGGCAACTTGGGGGAGCAGAAAGTCACATGCTTTTGTTGATTGGTTATGACCACAATAAACCCACTGAATTGCCACTGTTTTTCCCCCCTTGCTACTGGCTTTTTTGGACCACCCTCAGGCCTAACTGGCCTAACTGGTATTTGCAATATTGATTTTACCTTTTAAAAGCACGGAGAAGAGAAGAGAAGAGAGGAGAGATAGAATGAAGGAGAAGGTGTGTGGTCCCTGGGGAAAAGCATGAGAGACAGGGCACACAAAATGTCAACCTACTGTGAGGGCTTTGAGGAAAGGTTAGGAGGGATGGGACATTTCTGTTCAAGCTGTGACTCCCATTTGCTTTTCTGTGACGATTTGGTTGGTATTCATGTGTCCTGTCTTGATTCTCATTGGCTAGGAAAAAAGAAATTGACCAAGCAAAGCAAGAGAACAGTAATACAGTCCATAGGCAGGAGTTTGGCAAATGCTGCTTCAGCACTCTTTTAGGGGATTAGGTCGGAGGGAAAATTTGCAAAATGTCCTTTTGGGTAACATTAGTGGGTAATGTGGATTAACTCAGGGCTTAGCATTTATCCAAGTTAGATATCCCACTTGGAGAGGAAAAAAACTTTGTAATATACATCTGGGATCGAGATAAATAGAACTAGCGTTGCGCTCCTAATAAGATACACATCTAATGCCCCATTCTACCGTCGACTCTGTATTTGTAGATATAATCTGCAGAATTCTCAGAAATCTATCGCGTCAACTGGAAGAGATGTCGCCCTGTGAAGTGGTTGTGGAAGCAATGCGCCTGAATAGAAAGTCTTGGCAGTGGTCATCTGCTCAGGGCTGTATGACCCACTCGCAGCCTCACGGCACTTGTCAGCTACGTCGGCACATCTCTTCTCAGAATTAACTGGAGCAAGACGAGGGAGACAGTTTCCAGATGAAAATTCCTTGAGGACATGTCCATTTGTTTCGATATCAGATTCGGGTGATGGAAACGGTGGAAGAACCCAATTAAGTCTATCTTTCCTCGGTACTGTGCAACTGTAACTTGCTCTAGGACTCGAGCACCTAGATTTGATCCCTAACTGTTTGTCTTTAAGCTCCCTCAACTGCATTTGGTACTTGGCCTTGAGCCATCTCAGTTCTTGCCTTATCTCATTCTCATAATCGTCTGAAAGAGCTTCCAAAGGATTTGCTGAATACGAGCTCCTTTCATTCAACTTACTCTCATTGTCCATGGTGATGATCTTCTCTTCATTTGGAGATTCGGATCCAGTAAATGCCTCGTGTGCTTTGTCACAATGGATATCCCTCGATTCTTGCGAATTTGACTCTGGAACTTCGCGCTGAGCCCAAATGTCAGTGTGGGGGACTCCATAGCACTGGCTCAATGGGTCAGGCCCGGCTTTGGAACCTTCAACTTGGTATGTGATTTCTTCAAAACGACCGTGCACAGCGGCACCTTCGTGCTTGGAACACTGAAGAACTTGCAAGTTATGGGTCGAAGACGCATAATCCAACATTGAGCCACTTGAAGCACAAGTTTGACATATGCTTGTACTTTGGTGTTGAGAAATTTCCTCCACCGCAATTTCCCTTTTCCATTCTGGGACTAGTGTTGCGATTTCCCCATCAATCATGTCGGCTATTCTATTGACATCTTGGTCAGTAATGTCGAGTTCAGCAACCATTTCACTCGCCACACTCAATGCAGTGTCAGTCTCCAAATCGAATGGAAAGTATATGTTTCGAATGCGTCCTGTACGGGAGAATTTGGCACTCAAAGTTCAGACTCAGGAACCAGTTTTGATCTTAGGACAAATCGAGTAAAAGCAAGACTTATGTGAAACCGCTCACCTTCTTTATCTGCAATTCGAAGCCTCAGGAAAATTCCTTCATCTTCTTGTCTCCTTCCTTTGATGGTAATGTCGATGTCAGCTGGATACTCATCCTCTTGACAGGTGAATAGATTGATCTCGCTAGATTCAAACTCGAACTCATGATACTCCGACTTGTGTTCGTGTTCATAACCAAGATAATTAGAGCATGCATCGATAAGTGAACTGGTACTCTGACAATTGCTATAAAGCGGTTGTCTTACGAGAGGACCTGCTTCATCACAGTCGCCATGGTAATTCAATGGCCTCAAATCATAACCGTAATCGTCAATTTGAAGAAATGGGTCCTTTAATAGCTCCTTAGCAGGTAGCCTACGAGACACAGTAGCCAAGCATTTCTCCACAAATTCTCGCACCTCAGGATCTTTAACTTTGTACAAAGCCTCTGGCTTTTTGCCCTATAACAAAGATACAGTCATGAGAAGAAGTGCAGAAATTAACTTTCATATGCACTAAAAGAAAAGAGAAAAATTCATACAGAAATAACTTTCTTGTAGATCTGAGCAGGATGCGTGCACTCGCTGTATGGGTAGTCAAAAGTCACCATCTCTAATATGCACATCCCGAAGGAATAAATGTCGACTAACTCATTATATTCCTCCTCATAAACCTCTGGAGCCATGAACTCCGGTGTTCCTGATCCATATCATCGAAAGAAAAAAATTTGGAACTCGTTACATCACATATCACTTTGCGACTATTAAAATCTAATATCAAACAAGAGACTGACTGTATGTTAAACTTCTAGAGGTTGCGAATTTACCAACACAGCGAGCAGCATGGGATTTCCTCAGAATCGCTGCGAGCCCGAGATCGCCAATCTTGACCTCTCCTTGGTTCCCATTGATGAAGATGTTGTCACACTTGAGATCCCTATGGATCACAGGCGGGTCATGGCAATGGAGGTACAGCAACCCTTTCAAAATCTGCCTACACCAATGCTTCACCGCTCTAATGTTGACCCTCTTATGTTTCAGCCTATATCTACAAAGAAACAAGAAGAACGTGAAATTAAAAGAAAAGAGTGCTAATCAGCTAATTAACAATCATTCTACTCAAAAGGCCATGCAAAAATGCATCAATCAATGAGATAAGGAAAGAAAATTAAGTGGATTTTAGTGATGCTTACTGTCTGAGAGTGCCAGAGGTGAACATTTCAGTGACAAAATTGATGTTCCTGTTGGTGGTATCCACCCAGGAAGTGTAGAACTTCATTATGTTCTCATGCTTCAATGTCTTGAGCAGGTGGATTTCGCGGTACAGCCTCTCAAGATCTTCGGGTCTCTGCAGGAAATCATAGAGCTTCACTTGATTCCATGCCACTTCAATCCCTTCATACTCATCAAATGCTCTGTAACTATAACAACACAAAAAATCATAAAGGAGAATCTGGAATAATCTTGCAATCATTTCCAAAACAAAGGGCATAAAAAGACTCGAATTTAAGAAGAAAATCTCATACACTGTCTTGGAAGCTCCTTTACCAAGAATTTCATTGTACTGCAACAGAAAGAAAAGCATCCATGAATTAAACATGTACCGGACAAGGTTATATTTTTAACAATAAATTAGAGAAAAATATATAATGTAAAGAGGTTGAGGCATGAGGGCATGAAGATTACTCTTCCATATCTTCCAGTAGGATCGACCTCCACGAACTCAGACAAGTCCGGCTCAACATCTGAAACTCCGTTCATTCCTCCTCCACTTCTCCTCTTCAGAGTTCTTGGCACTGAGATGGACACCGTCCTCTTCTTTGATGCAAAAACTGGAGATGAGGAGAGAATGAGAGCGAAAAGAGAGCACCAATATGGGTCGCGGACGATATTAATAGTACCCAGAAAGCTGAAAACGAAAAAAATATGATTTTTTCATAAATTTGTGAAGGGGAAGAGAGAGAGAGAGAGAGAGAGAGAGAGAGAGAGAGAGAGACCTCGGTTAGTTCATCTACAGAGGACAAGGCTACTTGCCAACTACCCGAAGACAACGAGGCGGAAGATTTCACGAATTTTAAGCAACCAAAAAAAGAGAGAAAAATCAAGAAAACAAATGAGGAAAATAAACATACGGGCAAGAAATTTTGCAAGGCCGGAACTGCAGAGTGCCCCAACACCACAAAGGAACGCAACCCGACAAAACAGCTCTCTCTTTCGCTTGTCTGCTCTGTGCTTTGCCGTGCTTTCTATCTCATCACGAGCTGTGTGTAAATATTAAAATCTCGAAAATCACGAAACATGCAAAGACAGAAGCTCCTCCCTCCCTCTCTCTCTCTAGCAAAGGACCAACCAAATTTAAATTATTGCTATTTTGGATAACATTAAGCGAGTGGCGTTCTTGGAGATGAGAGGTGCGTGTTGATCTTTTGGGGGGAGATGGATTTCTTTTATTAAAATCAAGAGAAATAGAATGGCGGGATTTTTTTTTTTAAATGTGTTGAATATGGTGGATCCGGTGGAATCTCGTGAATAGAATTATAAATAAAAGGGGGCTTGGCAAAAGTGACGAAAGAAATT
This sequence comes from Eucalyptus pumila, assembly GCA_016097595.1. Taxonomy (NCBI): domain Eukaryota; kingdom Viridiplantae; phylum Streptophyta; class Magnoliopsida; order Myrtales; family Myrtaceae; genus Eucalyptus; species Eucalyptus pumila. Next base: position 47,642,438 of record CM027853.1, read on the forward strand.
TAAAAGGTGAGACGACAGGGAGGTCTGAATTTTCAATTTGAATTTTATATTCTTGTTCATGGAATGCATACGAGGCTACTGAAATTTTTAGGAATTTTATGTACTTAAAAAAACTTGGATTGCTTGGTCAGGGATAGGATTCTATCTGGATTGGGCTTCTAGGTTTCATGTCAAACTAATGATGACATGCCACGTGCAATTGTTTCAACTAAACTTCTTTTGTTTGTAAATTGTTTTGCATCAATATAAATATCTGATTGGCCAACTAAAACGGAAAAAAAAAACAAAGAAGATAGATGAATAAACAGTGTATTAGGATATGCATTTTTTGTCTATGTTAGTTTCAGTGAAAATATCTATATAGTATGATGAGTATATGTGTATAAATCATGTTACCATGTTCTTTTCTACTTTTGAAAAAATAAAATATTTAATATCTAACATATTATTTGTTCGAATAGAAAGATGGCATCTTAAAAAGCATGAGAAATGAAAAGTTTATACATATGTCGAGGAGAGCAAAGTTTGGCTAAAGCAAAATTCATCGATGAACAAAATGAGTAGTGAGCTATAGCTCATTGATAATCTAGGATGTTGATAGTAGATGCAATGAGATGGTCAGATTAGTGCATAGGCATGAATCAACAAACTTGAAGGAATTGAAAAAATCATTGACGGCAAATAATTGTAGGTTTTGCTAAGTGTTGAAGTTGTGTAATTAATGAACAAAACAGAGATTTGCCAACACATCATACGAAGCCAAACATGTTGGATTGACACGGACGCATGATTGTCAAGTGGTGATGCCTATAATTTCGGGTTTTGTTACTTGTTGCGGAAAATCACGGTAAGTTGACAAAGGATGATGTCTAAAATTTCATAAAACATAACTGTTTATTAATAATTATAAAATGGAGCTAGGAGGTTAGTCCTGGATTCAAAATCCACACCTGTTTTTTAAATAACTGTTGATGGTGGAATATAATGGTCTATCTTGTAATTATTGAGTATGACCAATCAACACCTAAACACTTTGTTCTTATGCAAATTTCCATTTGATTTTACTTTCCTTCCGAATTTACCCTTCCAGCGCTTTCAAATTAACGCACCTTTTATCATTCTCATTACCTTTAATTACCGTTACTTGCACTTTAATCTCCTTAGTTTTACAATCATTTGCATTATTCATAGTCAACATCCTTTTTCCTTACCTTTTGTCAAGTTTGATACTCCGCCCAACATGAAAAGTTCTTAATGTTAGTTGAGTCCCTAATTCTCCAACAAATCGACATGCAATAACACCTACAACTTCCCCCACTTCGACTATGTTGCCATGAGTAGAACTTCTACCATAACATAATCGACAAATTTAAAATGCACTCCCAAAGTAAAAGGGGTTGTATCATATATGACTAAAAATCCATCTCTTCTTTTGCTAGTTAAAAAGGTTACATTGGTCAATTTCGGATGTTAGATGTAAAACTCAAATTTCAACTAATTACCAATAACACGAAGTGAGTTTACTTGAGTTTAAACATGACTGCGATCAATATAGATCAAAATTCAATTTCATTTTGATAACAACTTTGTGTCCCTCATGTTGATATTGCCATAAATCCCCATTATATATTAGAAAATGTAAGGACGTAAAGTGTAAATCTATTTCCAACAACTATGGTCGATAATTCAAATTGCCTAATAATACCTAGTCGAGGTGCTTTCGGACACAAAAAGAAGAAGAAGGAAAATTGATGCATTCAGTAGTAGATGAAGTCCTCTTATAAACAAATATAAGGTTAAAGCCGAAAGTAACCCAAACCAAATATTATAAAGTTAATAATTAAAAACATGTACCGAGATTAATGAAGAAAACACTATTTATTGTACACTTTGCTGCTTAAGATTTTATTCTTTTGTGGAAAATTGTTCATGGATAAAATCACGGTGGTAAATTCCACAATTAGAAACGTTAATCTTAAAGCAAGAGTTAGATAAAGAAGCTAATGCTTGTGTAGGTGGGTCCCACGTAATCGTTTGCTGCGCATCCTTTGCCATCTTCACGGCCTTAAAGTAAGTGTGAAGCAAATGCTTCATTCAATCAAAGATGCACGAGACAGGGCATGTAAACTCCATTGACAAAAAGTAGAAAGGGATGATAGTTTCGAGACTTTAATTCAATATAAAAAATCATGTTTGAACTTTTTAATTTGTGAAATGTAGCCCTTAATTTTTGGCCTAATATGGAATGTTATCTCTGACTTTCTAATTTGTTCAATGTGATTCTTGAGCATTATAGGTCGGACCAAAATTCAAAAATTACATTAAATAAATCAGAAGTTTGAGACGATATTGCATCTGGTGATTTTTTTCGAGTAAATTTCCAGTGCATCTTAATTCTCCTAGGCTTCGTTGGATAGATAAAGGTGTATCCACAATTGCAGTGGATGAGCAGCTGTCACGCCATTCTTAAGGCGGAGAGACCAGAGTCGATTCCCTTTGGAAATTTCGACGGACCAATTAAAGCATGGACTAGGAAAGCTGTCCAGTGTCCGGGTGCTCCGCCTATGGACTAAGAAACAGCCAAATAAAGAAAAATCAAAGTCGCCACCTGCATATAGACTAGAGGTGTGCAAAATAGTCGGGAATCACCTGGACCGCCAGAAACCGGACCGGAACCGCCTGAATGGCGGTTCTTGAGGGAACCGATCCTGGTTCCGGTTGCCCAATTTATGGAACCGGTGGGCACGGTCCGGTTCGGTTCCATGGCGGATCCGCCCACAGGCCGACCGAGGAACCTTTTAATATTAAAAAAAAAAATTACTAAAAGAAATCTTATATCTCATCTCACTCCCTTCACCTTCGGCTCCTAATCCTATCACCATTTCGTTGCGTTTACTTCTCCTGTCGTCCACATCTCCACGTACTTAAATTTGGTTTTTCTTTCTTTGGCTTGCTTTGATGTCACGTAATCGTTCTGTTTTCAATTGTTTCGCGTCAAAATCGGTTCCATGGATCTATCCGGGAACCGAACCCGACCGACGGTCCAGTTCTCGGGTGGATCCATGTAACAAACGAGTGAATCCCGGTTCCAATTTTTCGGAACCGGTCCTTAGCGGGTGGTTCCCGGTTCCAGATCGGGAACCGCCCGCCCTGACCATGCACACCCCTAATATAGACTAATAAACAACCAAATAAAGAAAAATCAAATTCGCCACCCACTGAGATACACCGTACATAAATGGATTACATAGTCTTTTACGAGATCACAAATTCAAATATATTATGTGACCGGATATATGATTGACTTTTGTCTTGAACTTTTGCTATCTCATGCGAAGAGACTTCATTTTTTCTTACACTTTAATGGACTCGCGATGGCTAGCTAGTACACCTATATATTGATTGAGGGGAAAAGTGCCAAAAAAGTCATAAATCTTTTGCCATTGTGCCAATTTAGTCATAAATCTTTTTTTAGTGTTGATTCAATCCTAAACCTTTTTACGTTGTGTCAATTTAGTTATTTTCGGTCAATTTTGGCCGGATTTTATTCTTGGATCGGTCGACGACGTTGCCTTTTGGTGTTGATGTGGACAATTTTTAATAATATTTTAATATTTTATTTATTTTTCTTTTATTATTATTTTTTTAATTTTTGTCTTTTTCCTCCAGCCTGTTGTCGGACCTTGGCGACCGGCCAGAGGCGATGGCTGACAAGGGCAAGGCCGACCTCGCTAGCCACCTCTCGGGCGAGGCTCGCCTTCGCCGGATCTAGCGAGGCTTGCCTTGCCCATTGTCGGCGAGGGCGAGCCTTGCCCATGGTTGATGAGGGCTAGCGAGGGTGAGCCTCGCCCATGGTTGGCGGGGGCCGGCGAGGGCGAGTCTCGCCCCTGGTTGAATACGACGAGGCGAGCCTCGCCCGTGAGGTGGCCGGCGAGGTTGGCCTCGCCCTCACCGGCCGTCACCTCTGGCCGGTCGCCGGACCTCGGCAATCGGTTGGAGGAAAAGACAAATTTAAAAATAAAATAAAATAAATAAATTAAAAAAAAAATTATTAAAAGTTGTCAACGTCATCGATAAAGAGGCCATGTCAGCTGGCCGGTATCTAGTTAGCAAAATCCGGCCAAAATTGGTTGGAAATGACTAAATTGATACAATGTAAAAATGTTTAGGACTGAATCAGCACAAAAAAAAATGTTTAGGACTAAATTGGCACAAAGGCAAAAGGTTTAGGACTTTTTTTGCACTTTTCCCTATTGATTGAGTAACTATGCTCAAATTGAAAATTTCATATTCTCCGCCTTTTTACTTATCCAGATTAGATTTCTGTAAAATATGTGAGACTTTTATGTGCATTACCCTTTTACTTATCAAAAAGAAATTATTAATGCCACAAGAGATCTTAGATCGGTACATCTATGTTATATTTATCATAAATTAATTTTTGTGTCATTATAAGATCTCAAATTGATGCCCTCATGCCATGTTTACTCTAAATGTGTAATAAAAAAAAAAATACCCACATCATAATTATCCTAAAAATTAGTTTGAGCAAATGTGACACAGACACATAAGATTAGAAATTTTTATAACATGAAAATTAATTAGGAGGTGAATATGTTGTGGAAGTACCAATTTGAGATATTTAGTGGACTCAAATTAAAATAAAAGAAAAAGACTAATCTCATCTCAACTTGGATTATTCCTCAGGGAAACTAGGTCAACCTGTGGTTGAGAATACGTGGTGTCTACTTTTACTACCGTGAGGTCCCCTAATTCCATATTTAATTTTGTCTTCTTGATAAAGAGGGAATATGAGGATAGCATGGGGTTTCTCATCCCAAGTAGTTTTTCACCTTTTTTAGTGAGCCTTTTGACATTTAACCCATCCTCATTTCACTTCTTTTTTTTTGTTTTTAAACACTTTTTCTGTTTTTTGTTATTTTGTTCCCAAGAACGTGGGATCTTCTTTTATACCTTTTGAGAACACTTATTTTTTTTTTTTTTCTCTTATTTTCTTGTTCTTTTTCTTTTGGCCGGTTGCGGTCGGCCATGGCGGCGAACGAGGGCAGTTCGGCGTGGTGGGTCGGCCTTCACTCACCGTGGTCCCTAATTCCATATCTATTTTTGTCTTCCTGATAGAGAGAGAATATGAGGATAACGCGGGGTCTCTCACCCCAAGGTAGTTTTCTAAGTGAAAAATAAAAGAAATCTTTTAAGGACATGCTCAAGTCCAGTTTTGAGATATTTAGTGGACTCAAATTAAAATAAAAGAAAAAGACCAATCTCATCTCAACTTGGATTCTTCCTCGGGACCCTTAAAAGAGACTGGGATTGGAATATCTCGGACATCATCTCCTCGTTTTCTTGAAAGAAGACCAACTTGCACATCTAGATCCTTCGTTTCGGAAGCAAAATCCGACCCGTCGTCTCCAGCATTAAATGATCCTAAATTGGAGTTGAATTATATACATTGAGCTCGATTTCCTTCTCCTTCCGTAGCGAAACCGGTCGTCGCCTATACAAGTCTGTTTCCAGACGTTTTAAGTATGTTTCCGGACATTTTAAGTATCCAATTTTATCCTAAATACATCTAATCTGACGCATTTCGACTTTCGATTTTACCCTCAAGACATCGAAGAATCATTAGGTTTTTGAATTTTTCGTTTTAACAAAATAGCATATTTACTTAACTGTTGATTAGTAAATATGCTATTTTGTTATGCTCCTTAAAAAATTGCGACAACGTAACAAGCTCCTTGAAAATTGAGAGTGTATAATGATTTATAAGAATAAGATTCTCATAACCAAAGAAGTAAATTATCTTTTACATTCCTCAACTATATTTACTTCACCTTTGGAGTATAAAAAATTTGTTACGCAAGAATTTACAAAAGTGCGTATATTAATAGCATAACTCTTGCGTCTGATACAATCGCATTTTGTTCGGGTCACGTTGATTTTATTTTTAAGGGAGAAAACACTAGCAGCCGCTCTAGACTTAAGTTGTGCGGTATGAAATACATTGACTACATATTGCGACGAAAAGAATGCGTCGGTTGTTTTGTACATAAGTTTTGTAACACCAAGTTATAGAATACAAATGATACTTTGCAGTTTAGCAGCGGACTTTTATTCGATAGACTAGACTTATACACATTCTGTACCATGATTCGCACATCTAGGAGGTACGTTATAAGACATGGCGTATGTTGGATTTTCGCAAGTACATTGATGCCATAACGACACGAAACTTTCGAGTGCTTTCGCAGAAGGAGGATGCATGGCGACGTCATTTGTCTTTTGTCGAGGAATCTGAGGAGATCAACCGGAATTTGAGGAGATCAACGACGGCATTGGCAAGACGTAGAGAATAGTCACGCGAGGAATTCGTAGGCAAGACGATAGTACTGTTGTTTCTCCTAACGTTTAGTCAATTACTAACTCCAAAATGTCTGACAAAAACAAATCCTTGTATAAATTAAGCGAGTTCAGGTCCAAAGAGAAACTCAATTTGTCTCGCTCGAATCACTCCATTCGGAGAAGTTGTAAAGGCACCTTCAATCCCTCAAGCGCTTGAGAATAGTTCCAGAAAGTAATTAGCACATCTAATCCACCTTAAGAACTTCTTAATTTACAACGATTAACATCGAGAAATGCGACAGAACACAAGGATTGACATCAAAACATCGCAGTTCACCAAACCTTAGTCGATCTAATAATTTGTAATCATATTCTTGTTATTATCAATCGAGTTCCTCCGATATAGTTCATTTCCAATTTTGTCGGAATATTCATACGTTGAATTGAAAAATAATGATACCTAAATTTTAACTAATGTGCAATATAATACTTAAATTTTTAATTTGTTTAGTATGATATCTGAATTTTGTCCCATTGTGTAATGTTGTTCCTAGACTTTTGGTATATGTTTAATTTAGTTTAATATTCAATGTTATACTTTCATTAATTCAAGTTGAGATATAACATTGAAATTTTTTATATAGTTTAGAACTAAATTGAATATTTACCAAAAGTCTAGGGATTGCATTAAATAAATTAGAAGCTCACGAACCATTACACGTTGAAATAAAATTTAAGCACCATACTAAACAAATTAAAAGCATATAAATCATATTGTACAATAGATTAAATTTCAGGGGTTATTTGTGTCATTTTTCCTGAAAAAATATAACATTTTGATGGCATATGAAAGTGGAAGTTAGAAGGTTGCGGAAACGAAATTCCCATCCCCTGCAAGAGGGAACGCCGAATCCGAATACGAATCCGAATAGGAAGCTACTACGCACTGCTCGACCAGTCGCTTTGGAAGCCAGTACGCACTGCTCGACCAGTCGCTTTCCGCGGTCCCCCCACGATGGGCCCCGACCCGACCCGAACGCACCACGGTACGACCCGTCGTCCTATCCGTTATGGCAGTCCTTCACAAAACGCCGATCAAACCACCACGGACGAAGAGCAGAGCAAACGGAATTCTACCCCGTCACGTCTTCCGCTTGCTTTACTCATTCGAGCGCGAAGAAGAGGAGGAGGACGACGACGGCGAAAATGGACGTCCCCGGCGCGATCGCCGCCGACCGGCCGACCGTCATGGTCACCAACGACGACGGCATCGACGCCCCCGGCCTGCGGTCCCTCGTCCGCGTCCTCGTCTCCTCCGGCCGCTACAACGTCCAAGTCTGCGCTCCTGATTCGTACGTCGCTCGCTCAATTTTTCATTCTATTTTTCGCCGTCGCATGCTTGCGTACGTCAGCGCGGTGGAGGTCGATCGTCTTCGTGGAGGCTCGAGGTTTGCCTCCTGATCGGACGAGTCGCGAGCTGACGATCGAAAATTCTGTTTCGCGGCAATGTTGGTGCGGTGTTTGATTGAGTAGGCTCTGCGGCTGGTGTTATAGCGTGCTGTGGTCATGTGGAATTCATCTCCGTGCTCGCTTCTCGGTGTTGTTCGATGAAGTTGTTGTGATCGCCGTGTTAGTTGTTCTGGAATTTGATGATTTTGATTTGATGCTGGAATTCCTGTTCCATCGCTCGTGGAGCTGTCGATTTTTGTCGCTGCTTTTCTTTTCCTCGTTCTGATTTGCGTAATCGACAGGGAAAAATCGGCTGTTAGCCATAGTATCACATGGCAGCACCCTCTTGCGGCTAGGCGAGTGGACATCGAAGGAGCAACTGCATTTGCAGTCGCAGGTTTGTTTATACTTTCTGTTCGTTCCTATTTCGTAATCATGTTTGGTTTGCAATATGTTGTTACAAGATTAAGATTGTTGCTTTGTTTGTTTCTGTGCCTTAGTCTTACTTTAGGATTTGAAATGCGTGTGGCTTTTTAGGCAATGTACGTGTACATGGAAGAGGCAATTTGCCGTGAGAGGCCTAAATATGTAACATTGTAATAAAAAGGAATAAGAATGATGTACATGCACATAGTCCTGGCAGAGATCGTATATTTGTAGAAAGTGAGGATAATTAGTTTAGAAGGAGCAAGAGAGTTTGTTTTCTGAAGGGTACTATTCTTTCCAAATTGGAGGACTTGAACCTTATTCCTACTTTTCCAAATTAACTATCACTAGTTCATGTAGTTGATCTTTGAAGCTTGTAGGAAGCTTTGTGTCTCAATACAGAAGAAGTAATTTTTTACTATATATTGCAAAAGTGCTAGTTTATTCGTTTCTGACAAAGGATGGAGAGTTATGCTTCTGGGGTTAGCACCTAGATGAATTGCTGATGTTGCATGGCAAGTCTGGCATACTTTTCTTTTTCTTAACTTCATATATATGTATTGTTTTTATCTCGAGGTAAGACATTTTATTTGTGAATAAACTAGCACTTTTGCAATTTACATAGTTCAGACGATATTAGATGATGCTCTTCCTACTGAACCTCTTGTTTAGAATTTTTTCAGCATTAAAGAGAACTACTCAATAGCTTTTAATCTTCAACAAACACTCCCAACAAGGTTGGAGAGGCCCTATGGTGGATTCTATGTTCTCCTAGTAATGGCTTCGCATTTTGCAGGTACACCAGCAGATTCTGCTTCATTGGGAATCTCTAAGGCACTTTTCCCATCAGTCGCTGATCTGGTACTTTTCAGTCTTTACTGGGTAGTCATGACCGCATCAATGAGCATGAGCAAATTATAGGACGAAAGTTTAGTTTGGCTAGTTTTTCTGTCCAAACTTTTTCTGAAAGAAACGCTTTGCCTCCTGTCAAGAGAGTTTGTCACAAATTTTGATATTCTGAGTTGCAGATTCAGTCATTCTGTTGAACGAACAGACTGAATTTGGGGCAAGAAGCACTAACAATATGGCAACGAGCACCACACACAGAGCCTCTTACCGTTCTGTCATTTATACTATTTGTGTTGAAGTGTTTTTGCGTCATGAGGAAGTTGCAGTCTCTCTTTGTTTGACTGAGCCCTGTTGTTGTTCTTTCTGTGCTGCACGGCTTGATTTTGTCTGTCTCATGCATTCCTCTTATCTCTGGCAGGTAATCAGTGGTATTAACATGGGTAGCAACTGTGGATATCACATGTTAGTGGAATTTTGCCTTCTCTGTCTCCCAATTTTTTTTACTCATTGCAATTTTATTCTAGATTTTCTCTTCTGAGTTACTCATCTTGCTCCAGCTTATCATTCATCCCTAAGTTACGAAGATAACAATCAAGCAAAGTCTCATGGACCTTTGTTGTTGTATAAAATAACAAAAAAGTTGCGAAAGAAAAAAGAAAAATGCTTGGGAATTAGATCACTGCTTAATTTTAAGATTAGGAAGAAATGTTAGAAAACTTTACTATCATTGAAAGATGAATTGCATGTCAAAGCCACTAAACAAGACATTCATATCAAGACTGTTACTTAAATACTTGTGTTAGATAGTTGTCTGAAATATTATTACAGACTAGCACGACTATTTCTGCTAAGTAATAGAAAGAGCATGATGAGTTGTACCTCACAATATGCAACTTGAAGTTTCTGAAAAGACAGGATGCTGTAAGTATCTGATTCTGTGCATAATAGGAAGCAGAGTGCAGTTTTCTGTATTAAACTATTGCACAGTTTTAATTAGAAAATCTTAGGTTTTTCATCCTTCAAGCCATGTTTAATGTCAATATATGCGGTCATTATTTTACTTTGCTTGGCGGCTTAGCCTCTCAAATAATTGTATTAAGTATTTTGTTTTCTTGAATTAGGATTTGAAAAATTGAAAATAATGCATTTGTCTAAACAAGAACTATCAAATAGATTGATGCCTGGCAGTCAATAGGTGTCCATTATATCCATTAAAGTCCTTGCTGTTTCTTATGATTTTAGCTGCATGATATTGCAGTGTATATTCTGGCACAGTTGCTGGTGCTCGCGAGGCGTTCTTCCATGGGGTGCCCTCTATTTCATTATCATATGATTGGTGGGCATACTATTGCACTAATTGTTTATATCAAGGCCATCTCTCAATTAGTGCCTATTCCTCCTTTGGCAAAAATCCTTTCATTATCATATGATTGGTGGGCGTACTTTTGCATAGTAATATTTTGTATTGGAAATCCAGGGTGTTTGGAGGTATACGCAGCGAGCAAGACTTCACACTTGCTGCTGAGGCTTGCTTACCTATTATTGGTTCGATTTTGGCTGAGATCAAGAAGAGCAGTTATCCCAGAGATTGTTTCTTGAATATAGATCTGCCAACAGATGTTGCAAATCATAAGGTAAAGCGACTGCTGCTTAATGAGGAAACATGAAATGCCTTAGCTGCTTGGATGCGTATTATTCTGCTCTCTAGAGCTTTTGTCTCTCTTTAATTTATCCTTTGGATAATTATAAAAGTCATTGCCTGGTTAGCATCGCAAGGTGGTAATGTTCTCCATTTCATGTACTCATAAAAGGGCTATAAGCTCACTAAGCAGGGGAGAAGCATAATCCAGATGGGATGGAGACAAGTGACCTCGGACATGCATGGAGGGAAGATGTTGTCGACAATGACAATGGATATGGATTCACTGGTGTCGACAGAAGCAGATGTATCATCTGTGTCTCAGGAACATCTTCTATTTAAGAGAGAAGTGAGAATCTTAAATTTGACTCCTTGTACTTTTGTGTTAGCTGAACATTATGGTTTTTTGATTGGTTCAATGTTCTGAACCAGGAAACTTATGAACATGCTTGGTTTTTCCTTTAATAATGTCTTAAATTTATTCTACCAGAATCTCTGATAAATTATCACAACTTAATTTTGATATCAGGCTATGAAAACAAATAACACTTGCATGAATTCTGTTGTGTTTGTATATTTTGCTTTTGTTATGTATCAGTTGAGAATAATTTTTTTTTCAAATAAAATCTAGCTTTTATTATAAAGATGCTTTCTGAAGTATTCTTACACTTTTAGTTTATTGGTTTATGACTAAAATTTATAATGTTTTGGCTGGTTGAAAATAATGTTTTTACAATAAAATCTATCTTATGCTCTAAAGATGCTTTCTAAAGTGTTCTTACACTTGAAGTTTATTGATTTTGTAAGGCTTAATTTATTAATTTTTCTGTTTGAAATTTTTAGGTAAGAGGAGCCCAAGTTGATGATGATGCTACAGATCATCGATTTCTGAAGGAAGGATTTGTATGTTGTCTGCTCTATCTAATGGATCATATTCATCGATCATAGGACATAACTAATGCATGATTTTGCCAGATCACTGTTACGCCCCTTGGTGCTCTTTCCCCAGCGAATGTGGAATGTGAGGCCTTTTTTAAGGATTGGCTGCCAAATGTGGCTTAATGCCCTTCACTGGCTTCCTAACGCTGTTAGATGCCTTTTGTGACTAATAAATATGAGTTGAGGTTTGTACCTTTCCATTTGTTATGAAGTCTATTAAGAATTTTATTTATTTTTATGATCATATTTTCCATGAAGTGCATCTGTGGCATCATATTAGAAGGAATTAGGCATGGATGGAGATAGTTCCCAAGCATTCTCATTTCTTATCCTTTTTTTTTAGCTTGATGAATTTACTTTGCTTGGTTCCAGTGAATAATATCTTTGGTACTTTATATTATCTAAGTTTTGATAATGTAAATGACTGTAAATAATTTTAAAGAACATTGAAAAGTTAAAAGCAGAGAAATAAAAAAGTAGTGAGGACGAACTGATTTATCAGTATATCTGTATATAACTGTTTCCTTTTGTCAAAGAGTTTTCTTATGTAGTAACAGGATTTTTGGTCAAAGGTGGAAGCTTTTCAATTCGTGGCTTGATGAAATGTGGAAGGGAAATCATCATGACAACCATTATCATACAAAGTTCATGAATATCTGTCGTATTAATTCCAAACAGTTCTGGACACTCATTTAAAACATCTGAAGAGTCGTAATTTGAAGTTGCAATACGAACAATGCCCCACCAGGTGTTAGCACTGTCAGACTTAGAGAAGGAAAAAATTCATGAATGCACCTCCTTTGTGGACATCTTTGATTTAAGATTTATGCTTGCATGAACTTTGACCATTTAGATTTACAAAACATTAGCTGTTCTATTTTTGCTGTCAGAACTTATAACTCTTGTGGTAATTGTTCTTATTTTGTGGACTTGCAATTTTCTTTTGTGAATCACTCACCAGAGTTAGCAAGGGAACAGTTAGCCCATACTTATGATGTAGAAGGAAAACATTGTCCTGATTTCCCGTCTTCTGCAGCCTGTGCACTGATCCACTGTCAATATGAAAAGTATGCATGAAGAGTATATAGAGAGCGCATATTTGTATAAAAGAATATCTGAAGCACTTGTATTTCTTTTATGTCTGTCATTTTTGCCCTCAGCGGGATAGGCTATTTGAATCTCAATAATAAATGCTATCAGGACAAAAATTGCTTTGTGCACAAATTTGGTTTGATTAGAAGAGTGATGAAGGTTCTTGACTTCTTGCATTTGTTGTTAATCCTAAGCAGATAGAGGACTTGAACGTTTGGATATTCATGGGCATTCATACATAAATACAACATGGAGATAGGAGTTCTCATGCTCGCTCATACAGCATAAGCTTCTATGATTTCAGGACTAAGTGGAATTTCAGAAAATATGGAGATTAAATTAGAGAATGATTAGGCTGGGAAACTGCGGTTCTTACCCAGCTGTTTGCGACAGGGAAAATTGTCAGAAATTTAATTGAGGAGACCTGTTTCTTGAGAATCAGTTCTTGAATGAGAAGCACACCTGCATGACTTTGCTCTTGGGAAGTAATAAAGTGATTATGGGCATAATGTTCTGGATGGAGAGGCTTGGGAAGGCTAACTAGTACAAAGATCCAACTTGATCCAAACATTATGGTAGTCTGTGGAAGCATTAGTTTTTAATGTAACAGCATCAGGAATTATAATAATATCTTAAGCAACAGTTAATCCTTGAAATTTATAAATCTGCATAGAAATAGCTGTAAAACTATATAGTGTCTCACAAGAAGACTAGTAAGTAATCTCGTACAAATCTATGTACCTTAATATCGATTGACTGAGATATGTCAAAATATCTCATCATATTTATAACAAAAAAACTCATAATGTGGTAAAATATCTTACCACCACATTATCACCCGCAAACCCCTAAAATTAGTGTACTGGGTTCGGTGCTTTCAGTTACCATCTAAATGATTATGTCAATGGTGGAGGTATCAATCTCATATTGTGGATAGTTTTTGTTTTCCTTCTTCACTCTAGTGAAAATCAACCTTTTCCTTTTGAAAACACGGGCAAAACACCCAGAAAAAGAAAAACTTTAATTCTTGGGTCCACTTTCTTCCATGACCAAATACAGAGACATTCCCTTTATATTTTTTGGCTGAGGTGAAGATGTTTAATGAAACTTAAAATTGAACACTATATATATATTGTCAATCTAATAGTTTGCTCTAACGGTTAAGGAAGAAAACAACTGTTTGCTATTTTCTGTAGTCTCTTTTTAACATGAAATTTGCTCATTTATGCAGGATTGCTTCTCTATGTGGAAATTATATACTTCAAACTCAAGTTATTGTCAAGGTCATTCATTTTTTAAGCCATGTCTTGTGCCATCTCTTTGCCTGGGAATCTTAAACTTCGGTAAATGGTGTCAATGTCAAGTAAGAATTGTACGAGATTTCAATTTTCCCAGTTAATACAAACGGGGTCCGTTCACATTTGACTACTGAAAATAATGGCATCTTCTCAATGCAATTTATGTGCAGGATTGATCTTAATGTTGTCCTGTTAAAATTCATTACCCTGTTTTCTGTAGTTAAGGTTCACTTATAGTAACATAAGGAGGACTGCGCTATTGTGAACTTGTTTTTCCTTCCCTTCTGTATTAGCCTAATCAGATCTTCCTCCTCATTCATAAAATAGTTAGCAAAAAGGAGAAATCTTTCAAAAACGTCCGTGTGTGCCATATGGCTTGTATCTGTGGAAGCATTTCGCGTTTGTTTAATTGGAAAAGATGCTGCATTCAAAATTTGGGAAAAACTGAAAATCTAGTTGGTCAATTTTTTTTTATCTTTCCTTTGGAATTACGAGTTTCTGTAGATGTAGTTATATAATCATTGGACAATGACTTTATAGAGCTTTTCATCTACTCAAGTGTTGTCTTATATGTTGAGTTGTCGTAGGCCTGCAACATTTTTGGTAATCAAATGATATATAATGATGTCGAAATGCTAGCCCGTACCTAACTTACACGCATGTGCTTAGTGCCGATAATTAGAAAAGCTTGTGCGATATACCTGCTCGAAAGATGTTGAAAGAAAGGACTCCATCACCTCATGCATACAATGAGTATGCGTAAATGCTTCTTAAACTGTTCTACGTTTGATGGGGGAAGTCTACATGCAGCCATACAAAATGAACCAACGTAAACTGACGAGTATTTTCTTTCTTATTTTCATCTTTCTTCCTCTCTTTTCAAATTGCTGTTTCATGGTTATCTCAGATTGATCGCATGATGGATTAACCCCTTTTGGGTCTGTGAATGGAGTTTCATCTAGTCAGCTGCTATCTCTATTACTCTTACGGAAACAGAACTTTCTTCTCTGGATATATCTTGTGCTTTTCCATCATTTGCCTGTTTCTCTCCTGGCTCTAATCTCTGCTGTGAAGCTTGATGGGAGACTCAGGAGATTTCTTTTGGGCGATTTCCATATATTGCAATACAATGCACGTCATGACCTTCTAATATCTCGGAAGTCTTTGCAGGCTTTACTTGCTCCTTGCTTGATTTTAGTTGTAAAAAAACCACGATGACTCATGGAAGATCATTTCAAGGCGATAATCATTTTGTTAAAGGGCAGGACATGAAAATCTCGTGTGGTGTCCCATCCATTTTTGTAGCTTCCTTGGAAGTCAACTTCAGGGAGTTTCGTAAACAAGATGAAAGGTGGGGAACTAACTGCCACCTCAACGGTTGAAACTGACAAGCCAACAATAAGAAGCCAAAATATATACTCTCTCCATCCAACTACCTCTCATATCCTACTGCTTTGTGCCTTTCAAGCTCTCACTTACTCAAAATGATCATGAAGCTTTCCCTCAAGCTCATGAAGAAGAAGAAGTACCCCTCATGGGATTCTTGAAATTTAAGTTAACATAAGTCAACAATCTCAAGCTTGAAGAATCGAAAACAGAGGACGGAAGAAAGATGGGGCAAAACTATAGAAGGTGTAGAGTCGAAGGCGACATTATAATATATTACTATGTACATGACCGGGGGTTTCTAGCGTATCCTGAGAAGTAGAAGAACCCCCTGTGGCCTGGAGCCTTCATTGTTTGGCGGGGGACGGCAAGGATGGCGCGTTCGCCTCCACCAGAATCGACCACAGCACATGAACGTCCTCACACGGGCATGATTTGACATCCTCGTACAGAATGTATATCCCTCTTCCTGTTACAGAACAATGCTGTCAATTTATGTTCACAGAGAGAGAGAGAGAGAGAGAGTCTAAACAATGTGAAAGTACAGAGCATGGAAACTAGAGAATCGAAGCAACTGGACACAATTGAAAAGACTGAAAAACGCGATGGAATTCGACTGCCATCTTAGCCAATCAATGGCAATGGCTACAGAGATGTACAAGGTAAGAAACATGAATTTAGCTGGCAGCCTGCGATGAGAACGTACTCTTGTTCGGAGGCGAGTGGAGACGTAACCACAGCTTCTTCAACGGAGAGAGGAGGGACTGAAGCCACCCCATGAGGAGGAACAGTGAGGGGCGTGGCTCATGTGTGGGAAGAAGAAAACATGAGACTCCAGGCGTATAGAGAAAAGAGGTGGGATAGAGAGAAAGGGAGAGAGAGCAAAGGGAAAAATAAATACAAGACGTGGGTTTTTTGCTTCGACGAAGGGTGAGCTCTTAGATCATCACCCGGGGCGTGTCCAGGACGCCTTTTTCACATTCCCTTGCAGTCCAATCATGCAGACATCACAATAGTTTTTTTTAACTCTTGTTGCCTTGTCATTGTCAAACCTTTATCTCTTGCTTCACAAGGATCCCCACCCCCCCCACCAATCCCAAACATTTACTCTCCACCCTTCAAAAATAAGACCTTGGCTCCTCTTCTTTCGCTATCGACCCTTCACTTGTACCGCAAGCCTCTTTCTCTCTTCCTTTTTCCCTTTTCGAGTTTTATGGGTTTGGAGGGTTCGATTGTATTAAAGTTTAGTGAAAGTGAGATGTGGGTTTTTCTTCTTTTTTTTTGGTCTTATTCTATTTTGGGGTCACCTCTTGTGTTCTAGACCCTCATGGAAGAGTCCTTGGCAAGGTTCTTCTTCCCATAAGTCCAATTGTCCCTTTTGGGTTGCCTTGGAAGAGTCAAGAGTGTCAGCCAATTTCTTTGCTTACTCCAAAAGTTGACTCGCTCCTTTTTTAGCATCGTTCTTGATTCGACTCCATCCTTTTCAATTTCCCTTAATGTTAGGAGGCTTCTCTGGTCATGTTAACATAGGAAAAAAAAATAAAAGGAGTGAATCCATATAAGACGTTGAAAATACTAAGGTGATATTAATAATATCGACATTCGATTTTCTAAAGCTCATGACTAGATATAATGATGGTGATCAATTTTTTCTCTCCCTCATTCAAAAGCAAGATATTATCATGACATCGGAAGAGGGTCTTAGAGATCTCTCTAGCGAACGATGCATGAATTGTGATGTGTGATTTTCAGATAACTTAATTAGACAACCCATTAGAAATTCTAATACATTGTTGTCTAAGTTTCAATTCCTTCTTTAGGTATATTATACCGTCCAACACCTGCCGCTTTCGCTTGTACATGAGTACAATAACACGAGTATGCGCAGGGGAAAAACGTCATTCTCGTTCTCTGATTCACCACCTACCTGAAATAGACAACCATCCACGTCAAGGAACAAAAACATCGTTGACCAACTTGGTTCGGAAGCTCAGTTTGCGAACCGATCCAGTAAGACTGAAGGCCCAGTCTCTACGGCAATTCTCGTGGACATCCGGCCCATATTGTTTGCCACGACGAAGTATGTAAATTCGCTTCATTTATTGATTTTTGTTAATTGGCGGTTGAAAATCATGAAAAACAATACGATGTTTGAATAAGTTAGAAGGGGAAAGAGGTCCTGAATAATTACACCATGTTCATCTTCACCACAGGTCTCATTAGAGAGTTCATCTTCACCACAGGTCTCATTAGAGAGTCGTGGTGCAGTTCTTGCATATTATATTTAATTCTCGCGCAAAGCACGAATTGCACAGAAAGTCTAGTGTCGGAGATTATCAGATTCGATGCAAGAAGTAGGAATTCCTGACCATTTGCCCTGTCCGAAAAGCTGGGGTGGCGTCGCCCGCTCACGGTGGGGGGCTACCCGGGCCTTTTCATTTCCCCCGAAGCCCAATATCTTAGGAGAAGGGGCTCACAAGGATCCGAGATGTGTCTTTCCTCCCTCCTTGGAGGGTTGGCGGGGAAGCCCAATGGGGACTTTATCCTGTAATCCCAGTTAAATCCCCTGTAAATGGGGGCTAACTGGGTACTCTGGGATGCCGATTCAGGGTGAAGCAGTTTAAGGACCTGCTCAAGTCCTGATTGGAAGGGTTGACAAACTCTCTTCTGCATGTTTCTCTCCCTCGTCTTCGGCGAGCTCTCTACGTCTTTCATGCCGTCTACCTTTCATATTTTGTTTTCTACCTCGTCAAATCCTTCTCGATTTTCTGTCCTCCAGACACATCTTCCTTCTGGTTCAAACAGTTTTGCATATTTTTCCTCGTTCGCTCAGATACTTTTCCTCCTAGCGTTTGTTTCTCGGTTACAACAACCGTAAGAAATCCCTAAATTCAACCTCGTTTGTGCTTCTCTCAGCTGTTCTCATTTTCGCATGACCATCCACATATCTCTCGATTTCTTTTTCGAGTGATTTAAACTGGAGTGTCCACACATGACATAGCACTTGACTAAATTAGTCTCATACAACTCCTAGCACACATCATCTGGGAACAATGTAAGACCCCACTGACCGATTGCAATTTGTTTGCTCTCATCGCATACTAAATACTTGCGACAAATTTTGCTCAAATGAACGCACGCTCTTTATTTTTCTCTCCCCCTCTTACTTGTACGAAGCCTGTTCTCTCTTCTCTGGAGAATCTCTCTGGCTCACTTCAAATGTTCCTTGCATGCTGTAAAAGTAACTGCTCTCAAAGGGCTAGCATTGCTCCAAATTCGGCTCCATGAAAAACATGCGCGGCCAGAATCGTTGAAGAAACAACAAAAGCTCAACTTCATCTTCTCTTCTCCTAGCCAAAATCATGACAGATACTATGCCCATTAAATGAGCTGTGTCTTCATTGCCTTAGGAATTGGGGTAATTGGGGTTCACTTTTGTAATCCATGTTCCTGGGAATGCTGCCAAAAACCATGCGCAGATTCCTCGGAGTAGAGGTAAATTTTACACCGGAGGCACGACACCCATGCCATTGAAACCATCTGAGCTCGTTAGGGAGACCGATAGAACCTTGAAAATCAGTATCGACATTAATCAGTATGAGGAATTCCAACATCTTCAAGTTTGCAAAACCATCAGGATTGATATTTATCCTTTCCGGCTCTTTTAGGTCCACTACTATGGCTTTTACTTCCGCATTTCTCTCCTGCACACATACAAAAATCCAGCGCTTCCTTTATAACTAGTAAATGAAATCCTACTCGAATCTATACTCATAAATTTTTTGATTGGGTGAGCACGAACAAAAATCTTGATGTTCATATCAAATACTCTTACCTTATCTCTTAATAGAGCGTCTTCAAGGTCTTTAGGGCGCCATATTCTGCTTCGTTCCACGGAATTTTTGCGACAGGCATCGTCAACAATGTCCCTAGCCATCAACTCAACCAAGACATGCACTTGAAGTGTCCCATTCTTATCCATTATCAATGATCTCCGAATGAGATCATCGACCGTTTTAGCTACATATCGATCGTCGTGAGAATCATAACAACTGCCAAGAACACCTACAACGTAGTTTCTGATCCACCCATTGAATAAGCAAGCAATGTGGAGAAAAATGTCCTTACAAGCAGGACTATCCAATTCATTATAGCTTTTTTCAAGCTCGACTCTGATATCTGGGTGACAGCGTCTGGCGAATGCCTTTAGTTCCCCTTCCCAATCACTATTAGCACGGAAGGCATAAGCCAACTTCTCCAGTGCCAAAGGGAGGCATTGAGTATGATTCAGAACTGTTTTCCCTGATCGCTCGTTATATTTATGCTTGTGTCTTTAGAAACGCACTTCTTAAAAAGTTCAACTGCGTCATGATTCTCTAGAGCCTTAACTTCATAGATATGAGCTCCCACTGCTTTGAGCAAAGTCTCATTTCTTGTTGTAATGATGATTTTACTTCCATTGCCAAACCAATTTCCATGTCCAGCTAAATCGGTTATTTGGTTTAGGGTCTCCACACCGTCAAGGATAAGGAGAACTTTTGTCCCCCCAAGTCTAGTTTGTATTAAATTTGTTCCTTCAGAGCAATTATTCACGGCTTCTTCGCTATAGAATATCTGGGATAGCATTTTTTTTTGCCAACTAACCATTGGATCTTTCGGAGTTTGACCCATGCTTTCAAGAAAAGCGTAACTAGTAAACTCTTGAAATATAGAGTTGTAAAGGGCTTTAGCTAACGTGGTTTTCCCCATTCCTCCCATCGCCCATAATCCAATCATGAGACTTTCACCCTGAACTAGATCCTGAGACTTCATATACAACTCTGACTTCAGCTTTTCCAATTGGGAATCTATGCCAACTGTATGCATAGCAACATGTAAGGGCATCCGTTTTAGCCGTTTCCAGATATCATCTACAATGCTGTTCTTGAGCTCTGCTTCATCTCTGATAGCAGAGAAAGAAGAAGTTGAAACGCTTTTTTGAGCAATCCTAGAAATTCAGCTTTGATTTTTCTGTTTTCGTAACCTAATCAATTTCCAAAATATCCTATTTTCACTTAAAAAACATAATGATGCAAATTTATCTAAAAGATGACTTTTAGAAAACCTACTTGTACTCCCTGTTTTCTGATTGGGAGGATTCCCCCTCCGCGGACTCCGCAGTGACCCTGAAAATAATTTCGCGAGTTAGTATCAATTCTCAACGAGAGAAATCCTAAATAAAGAGTGAAAATCATAATATCGCGAGAAAACCTACCTGTACTCCCTGTTTTCTGATTGGGAGGATTCCCCCTCCACGGACTTTGCAGTGACCCTGAAAATAATATCGCGAGTTAGTATCAATTCTCAACAAGAGAAATCCTAAATAAAAAGAGTGAAAATCATTTGAGAAGTCCATGGTGAGGTGGGCCGCGTGCCCACGGCCAATTGCCGGCGCATGCGTAGCCCATGAAATGCGCTCCGGCGGCCTAGCGCTCGTAATAGCAAGCACAAGACGAAGTGAAGTGGACTAGCGGTCCGCTTACCCATCACTGAATTCCCATCCTGACAAACTTCCAGCGTCCTGAAGAGCTTTGTTCCATTTCTCCAAAATCCCCCTGTCAAGATTGTGCTTTGCTTTTTTCATATCGAAGGTTTTCTGGCAAGCCTGTCCTGAATTTTTTACTTCTCCGGGTTGCACTTTGTAAAACACTGGCAGAGCAGTGAGACTTTTGCTCTCGTGGCGCTCCATGATCTTGACTAGCTCCTTCAGACACCACGCTGAAGTGGTGTACCCCTTGGAGAAAACGATGACCGCGAAGCGTGATGCTTCGATCGCCTCCATAAGCTTATCTATCTGCTGTCCTTTCCGGAGGTTCTTGCTGTCCATGTATGGCCGTATTTTCTTTTTATCTAGAGCTTCCCAGAGATGACTGACGAAGCCATAGCGGGTGTCCTTGCCTCGGAAACTCAAGAAGGCATCAAAGGTTTGGGAAGGAGAGGCCATTGGAAGCACCAAAAATAGGAGGTCAAGAATGAGCGATTCTCTACTGTGTTTGAGGTGGTTTGTTCCCCATTTGATTCCTGCCGATAGATTCTCGCTCGATGAGAGAAAATTGTTCCCGAGATCTCTGCAGTATGCATATGCGTAACTTCTGCTTTTTGGGTCAACTCTAATTAGGAGACGAATGGGGGGAGGGGGTTGCTGGGGGAGCCGTCCCTTTCTCAAAATTATTTTAAAATACCATCTAAAGATATTAAAATAATTTCTTTTATTTAGTAGTTTTTTTTTTTTTTTTTGGGACAGACTTTTATTTAGTAGTTACACAGTGTCTAAATCAGCTTTTTGTGTACCCCCGTAGATAATATCAAAATCTCCTGTCGCGAGAGATTTTAAGGGTGCACTTTCTTAAATGGGGATGCAATCTAGATGGAAATGAAACTTTATGTTAATTATAAACCCCCTGGAGGGCTTAAAAGAAGAGATTTGCGTACTCGTTCTATAATAACAAAGTATTGGGTTTGGAATAAGCATACCAATAATGGCCTCAAATTACATTTACTTTAACTTGGTAATTTTTAGACCTTAACTCATGTGTATGGCAGTCGTATTCATTATGGAGAAAAGTGTGTCAAAATCCAACGCCACGTGTTTAGAATAACTAGCAATAACCTACACGACATTTTATATTGTGTAGGCGGCATTCTTAAATTGTAAATTTTAACAAATGTTAAAGATTTAGTTACATTTTTAAGTAAATGTATGGGAGTTTATTGAACCACTTGAAAGATTTAATCTCACTTGCACTTTTTAATAAAGGTATAAGACTTGAAATTGGATAGATTAGGATTCTACTGCATTTTGTAAGTAAAATTTGAGATCTGTGTTATGAATTTCCCCATTTTCTTCTTACTATATTGGGCAGGAGAAACTTTATCATATCATCAGTAAGATTCATCATTTAGCAATACCTTTTTACTCATACTAGAGTCGGACCTCGTGCGTAGAGTGGCTAGGTGGTAATGGTTTCCACCCCCCCCCCCCTCTTTTTGAAAAGATGGCAATACAAATAAAAGCATTCTCATTTTATGCCAACTTTTTTATTTTTCCGCATTGCTATTTAATAGACAGCCACATTGTGAAAAAGAAGAAGAAGGAAGAAATGCATCGATACAAATTATAAATTTTCTTTGAAAGTAGCAATAAAGAAAATATTCTTGCATAAATTATTAGAATACTTCTTTGCATAAGCAAAATAGCAATAATTATAAAAATGCTGGTGCATGTTTTATTGCCATTTTGCATAAAGCAATAATTATAAAGAAATGCATTTTCACTTGTGTACCTTTATGTTTTATCCCTTAATGGTAGGAGGTTGCTGGATTTAATTTAGTCATTGAAGTACGATACGATAGTATGTGCGTCTATCACCCATAGAATTTTATGTCCAAAGACCCAAATAACAAATAAATACATGCTAGATTGATGCACATCACATCTGATCTCATGTATTTTATTCGTATCCTGCCTTTTGTAAGTGATTTCTATTTTAAATGGTATATTTGCAATAGAGAAGCGGCATATGGGCTATCAAGTGAAAAATACAAAATGATGCTACCTATGGAAAAGAAAAAATCTACATTTTCAGAATACGCAATCATCTTTCCCAATTTTAAAATGCTTGAACATTGTTTCGTATCACTACATCAAAAAGTCCCCAAGAAAAAGGACACCAATGAAAAATAATTAGACGTTGAGCGTGTAAGTTATTTTTGACACCAGTGATAGACCTAATAGAAGTCCATTAAAATATATGAATATAATCTTTTTGTTGTTAATTTGATTGTATGATTCAAATTAAGTGTGTAAGTTTTATTGAAGATTTTAATGTTGATGTCACTCTGCTATTTAAGTAAAGTGAACACAATTTTAACTAAAGAGGATTTGCATTGTCAATTTTATGTTTTCTAGTCCACGATGCGCGAGAGCATATCGATTATGATTAATTTTTAAAGATGTTAAAAATTTATCCAGAATCTTCTTCACTGTCAAACGCATTGATAAATAGGGACAAAAATAATACTGACTTATATTAGAATAAGATATTTCGCTTTTATCTTTTTGTAATTTATATTATTTTAATCCACATCTTTTTTTTTTGTTTAAATTCATCGCAGTCCTATCTTTCTAATTTTAAGAAAGAAGAAAGCTATAGTAGGTATTATGAAAAGGTTGGTAGTGCCGGTGTATTGAAAACACCAAGTTGCATATATATAAATATGGATTAATACCATAAAAAATCTTAGATTGGTATATCTATGATAAACTTACTTTATTAATTTCTGTTAAATTTTATTGTCAATTGCTTAATTGGATGGCATGTAATGGCCGATGAGTATACTCATTTGATGTATAACTTTTCATTTATTATAAGTATATTACTTTGTGATTTTCATAATATTAATACAATTCAATAGAAACTAATGAAATGTAAATTTATTAATTTGAAACATTTCGAATTTATCATAAATGTAACACTTTAAAGTTTCTTTTGTGATTTTAACCCTATAAATATACAATAATCAGAAATGTTTTTTCGGAATTGGAACTTACAATTATAACAAAACAAGCATTCGAATTTCGAGGGCGGGGCGGCCCACGTGCCAGGCATGTCCTTACAGCTGTCAGTCAATAAATGACTAGTCAGTCAAATAGCGATCTTCTGTTTTTCTTTTTCCTACTGTTCAAGTCAAAGCAAAATTTCATTTCGTCGGATTTCATTTGCATTTCACCTACGTTGAACTAAATCCAGAAAAGAGCTGGCGGACCATCGAGGTGATGAATTGTCCATCTTCACCCTTTGTGCCAGAGGATTTTCTGCATCAAAGGAAAAAGATCATCGGTGGTGGGCCAGGGTGTGCTTCCTCCTTTCACTGGCCCATCTATAGAATTTATCAAAAATCACAAATCAGTGTATCTATAATAAATAAAAAATAAAATATCAAATTGGTACATCCATAGATATCATGTGTCATTCAACTGGCAATTCAATAAAAAGTAAAATTCGGTTTTGTAGTTATAAAAAAATTAGTTTTGATTAATTTTGTCACATGTGTATTAATTTAGAATTTTTCGTGATATTAATCTTATATACTTATACAATAATTAATACCATAGAAAATATCAAATTGATATATTTACCCCATATTCATTTCACATTAATTTTCCTGTAAAAAAAATCTCAATCTCTTATCATATGCATCTGGTAAACGTAGCACGGATGCATGAATCTGTGGCTTTTTGTTGTATGAAAATTAGTTTTGGATAAATGTCATATGTGTATAATAGTTTGAGATTTTTTATGGCTCGAAAATTAATTGAAAAAAAATATGATACAAATATATTGATATGATTTTCGATGGTATTGGCCCGCTATGCAGTTATAATTATGCAAATCCATGGGAAAGGAACCACGCAGAAATAAGACAAAGTTTGGCTCTGAAAAGTTATATTTCATGTCCCCGGATGCACTGAACGTCGTCGTGTGCATAGGATGTTTATTTTTTTGTCTTTTTTTTTTCAATGGTACAGTATTATAGTGTTCGAGGAATCAGTCCACTTGATCCGTTCGTTTTATTCATTTACTAGCATAACCAAGACATAAAAATGTTCATCAAAAAGCAAGATTAATTGATGAGCTCCTTGACAGGGAAAGTACCAAAAAAATTTTCAACCTATTGCATTGATACCAATTGGGTTTCGAACCTATCAATTTGATAAATTTGGTCTTAAATATTTTCATATTTGTACCAATGTAGTCCATCTAACAAATTTAGTTAGAAATTGCTAACGTGGATGTTGGTTGTCCTACGTAGCATAATCAATGCTCAAGTGGACTTTTTAAATAATATTTTAATATTTTTAAACTCTTAAATAATTTTTATTTTTATTTTTATTTCCCTTTTCTTTGCCTTTTCCTTTCGCTAGTGGCCATCGTTGGCCACGGCCATGGTCGATGAGGTTTGGCCTCACCTAGGCCGACCCTCACCAAGGCCAAGGTAAGGTTGGCCAAACCATGCCCTAGCCCTCCCCCTCCCCCTCCCCATTGCCCACGTGAGGCTTGGCGAGGCCAACCCTCACTCCGGTGAGGTGTGGCGAGGCCTGGGCAAGGGTTGGTCTTGCCAGATCTAGCAAGGGGCCTTGCCTGGATGGCCAGTGCTTGCCCTCGCTAGGCCTAGCGAGGGTGACCTAGGCAAGGCCGGCCTTTGCTGGCCATGACGTGGTTGATGGCTGGTGACTGGCCAAAAAAAAAAAGGCAAAGAAAATGGAAAGGGAAAAAAAATTATTAAAAATGTTCATGTTAACCCAGCCACTAGCAAAAAGAAAAGTCAAAGAAAAGGGGAAGGAGAAAAAAGTAAAAAAAAATTAAGATTATTTAAAAATTCAAAAAACATTAAAAATTTATTTAAAATGTCAATATCAGTACCGGTCGTGCTAGTGTCCATATTAGCAATTAGGATGGACTGAATTGGTACAAATGTAAAAAAGATTTATGATTAAATTGATCTAATTAAAAGGTTTAGAATTGAATTAATATCGATGTAATAGGTTTAGAATTTCTTTGGTATTTTTCTCGTCCCTAGGCGATAGGTTTTGAACAATAACTGAAATTTCTTTATAATTTTCAATACATCAATATTTTCCTCATATTATATCTTGAATAATACTTATAATAGCTTGAGCAAGAAAATCATAGGAAGAAGAGAAAGTGTTATTTGAAAATTTTCAATTAAGAAAAGAAGTAGAATGGTTGAGGATAAAAGAATTAGTCCAAAATTGGAGTCCAGAAAAATTGATACATTACCTCCTCTTATCTAACTATTTTTTAAATAATTTTTGTTTATTCTTTTTGAATTTTCAAGTTTTTTATTCTTAATATAGCGCTTAGGGGCCTCACATTAGCACGTTATATCTTTGCGAAATAATAAAAAGGGACATCGGTATTTTTCATTAGCCAAATTAAATGGAGTAAATGGAAAGACTAGATTGCACCGATTTGATAAGTTTTAGGACTTGACTTCACTTTTTTTACGTTTTAAGGCTTAATTACACTTTAACGATAAGTTTTAGGATTTTATTTGCACTTATCCCTTTGTTTCATCACTATATTATCAATTATTTTGTAAATAGATGGTTATCATTCATTTTTGAGCTCACATGATAGTGCTTTATTGGTAGAAAGTTATTTGATTTGTTCTTCGATATAGGTAAATTAAGGTAAATTTATAGCTGGGCCTATTGTTTGAGGGAGTACATTTTAATAATTATACTTTAATTGCTTATAAAACTAGTCATTATAATATTCTCCAGCGACAATTTAAATCCTTTTGTCGAACTTAAGCTGAATGAATCTCCAGAACGAATTATCCTTTTTGGTTTCGTACTTTTGAACAATCAATGTGCTTTTGGGGTCAATGTGTCACGTTGTATAAGTTTAGGGTAAATGTAACATATAGATATAAGTTTGAGGTTTTAGTGTGACAAAAAAATTGGGTAAATGTATAATAATAAGGGCCTATTTGTTAACTTGCCTAACAGTGTAAATTTTTATTATTTTGTTCTCGGAAGTAGATTTGGAACGGAAATACGTTTGGTAAAAATTTTGTTCTCGGGAACAAATTTCTATTTTTTGTTCTCGGGAGTAGATTTGGAACAAATTTGAGAAGTAAAAAAAATAGTTAATTTTTTGTTCTCGGGAACAATTCTAGAATTAAGCACCTATTTTCTCTCTTTTCTTTTCTTTTTTCTTGTTCTTCTTCCCTCTTTCTTCTTCTTCAACTGATGTTGCCACTGCATTGCTATCCATCGCCATTTGCCGCCCATCGCCGGCGACCGGTCCGGCGAGTTCGTCAAAGGCTCGCCAGGCCAGGGCGAGGTCCGGCGAGTTCACTGGAGGCTCACCCAGCCACCGGCAAGGCTCAGCCTCGCCAGTGGCTTGGCGGGCCTCATCAAGGCCTCCCCTAGCCATCGGCGAGGCTCGGCCTAGCCATGGCTAGGTGAGGCTTGACCTCGCCTAGCCAAAGCTCAGCTAAGCCTCACCCAGTTGCTGGCTAGGCTCGGCCTACAAGGCACTGCCTCACCGAGGGCCAGCAACGCTCCGATGAGGTTGCCAGCCCTTGTCTGGTCGATTGCCGGTCATCCAAGGCTGGCGACTGGCCACCTTGAAGAAGAAGAAGGGGAGAAAGAAAGGAAAAAAGGAAAATAAAATAATCTAAAAAAATTTTAAAAAGTTATTTGAATTAGAAATTTTGAGGATAGTGCCAAATACAATTCTATTCCAGGAATTGAAATTTTGGACAGTTACCAAACGACTTAAAATACTTAGAAATTGTTCTCGGAAATAGAATAAAAAAGAATAGTTTCTGATTAAAAATTGTTTTCAGGAACAAAAGCGCCCTAAGCATATTTTATGGTTTTTGGTGATTTTTACCCTAAAAAAAATTTAGCTCGATGGAGTCTAGAATAATTGAGGACAGAATATAATGGTGATCTGATATATTACATTACAACGTTATTAATTACTTAGTAAATAGGTGGTAATTATTGGTCTTTGAGCTCTTGTGCGTGTGGAGAGCCCGTGGGGGGAGGATTTTTGATGGATCCTCCCAGAACCAACCACTTGGGGAGTCTCACCCCTGCCAGGTTCTCCCTGGAGTGACTAAGCCTTTTAAGGATTTGCTCAGGTCCAATGCATAGAAGTGTTTTGTTCGCATAAAGTTGTTTTGGTGTCTTCTTCAATATAGATACTATATTTGATCCTTATAGTTTTGAGGGAGTTCACTTTTTATACTTAGACCAATTCGTTTATAAAATTAGTGCAAGTACTATTGTCTGGCAACGATTTAAGTCCTTCCGTCGGATTTCAGTTTAAATTTGGTTGTAATTGGCCAATGTGATGCCCACATTACGAGCCCATAAAACGAAGTATAATTTTCAGTCCCATACTTTTAAGAACAATCAATTTTAGAACTTTACTTTGTTTTAATTACAAAACAGGCCCCTAAATTATTTTTCTGATGAAATTTAAATACTTTTGTCATATTTTCATTGAAAATCTTATGAAAATGTCGAATCAAGACCAACTATCAATTGAAAATCTTATAATAATTTTGTCCATTTGAGAATAAGTTGACCGATGATATGATAAAACAAACTCATCAGATCTAGATTTAAAGGTAATAAAGTCCTCGATTTTCTTGATGACGTGCATGATGATGAGCACTTGAAGGCTTTGGAATGATACTATAATGGGCTCAATTTGGGAAGTAGGATCCTTATTAGCACTAGAAAGAAGAATGTTCTTGATGAGGCTGGCGTGGACCGCAAACACAAACTCAAAAGAATTTGGAAGTGATTAGATCTTTGATTCTACTCAGCACACGACTCCCGCTCAAGGAGGATTTGAGGTTCTCTCATGATATTCTCTATACTACGAGAGGGCTCACCTTAGCACTTAAGGTTGTAGGTAGAAACAAGATAGTATAGTCAAATATGCGGGAAAATGACACGATCAAAGCTTCTGTGTATGCTTGTGTTAGATGCGGGCTAGTTGTATCAAAAGTATTCGAAAGAAAATTACTGTTAGTTTCTTAAAAGGATTGATAAACTTTAGAGTATTTAGCTTATGCTAATTATCAGGTCGATGTCATTGATTCGCTGGCAAGATTTCTTTGTTCTTTCACTGGTTGTGATGTAAATACACTTTGATGTTATCTCCTCTATTCAGTTGAAAAATTGCCTGATTAACGAAAATAGAAAAATATTCACTGTTCTGCTCAAAATTCCAAAAGAGCTTCAAAGGGTACTCTCTTCTAAAAGGAAAATATCGATGGACTAGAAGCTGGGAAGCGTGTAAGCCCATAGCTGTCCTACGTTCCACAAATTCCATTCAACAAAGGCTTTACAGAGCTCAAACTGTTCACAACTTCAGCGGTTTCTATATGATGAAAGAGCGGTGCATTAGTTTTGATTTGATTGCCCAGTAATTTTGGAACATGGAATGTTAATTGACGCCCATGTAAATTCTTTTGGATTTTTATTCAGAGAGTTCTTTGCTTTTTTTTATTTTTTAAGTGTTCAGATCTGGTGCTTCATGCTAGAGTAGAAAGCTGTGAATGGATGCGGCCTTCAGCATTTGAGTGTAATTTTAGAACCTAATGTTGACATTTTGTCTGCACAGCTTCCTAAATTGGATCTATATCTAGTGCCGATGTTTCAGAGATTGTTAACAAGAAGAGAATTGAAGCGGAATTGCACAAACTTGTCGATAATTTACTAACTTAATGGGATGTTTGTAAATTTGTTTATGGTGTTGGTAGTTTAAGAAATTACACTAGTAAATTCGAAAGATGTTGGTAAACTGACAAATATATTGAAAGGTTAGTAAATTCTTCATATGGTTGCTATTTCACTAATCAGGGGGGAAGCATTGAAAAAATCTTAGACCCATTATATTGGTGTTAAGTCAATTCTAAACTTTTTAATTATATTAATTTAGCTCTAAGACTTTTGCATTTTTAGTCTATTTGTCAATTTTAGCTAGAAATTATTAATGTAGATACCAATCATCCTATATTGCACGACTGGCGTTAGCATTGACATTTTTTAGTAATATTTTAATATATTTTTCGATTTTTTTTTTCTGTTCTTTACTTTTTTTTTTTTTTTTTTTTTTTGGGTGATGATGGCAAGGGCCATCAGCCGACCCTTGTTGGCCACAAGCGAGGCTCGGCATCCCTGGACAGTCAAAGCAAGGAGGCGTGGCCCTTGCCTAATGTAGGCAAGGTCGTGACGCCCTAATCTGGTGAGGGCCAAAAATACAGAAGTAAAGAAAAGAAAAGAAAAGAAAAGAAAAGAAAAGAAAAGAACCAACAAAAATATAAAAAAAAAATCATGAAAATATTCTTAAAAAATTGTCAACATCAGCGTTGGTCGTGTCGTGTAGGATGATCGGTATTAGGTGATCGATTTCAGTCAAAATTGGTCGAGTGGACTGAATTGGCATAATTGCAAAATATTTAAAACTAAATTGACTTAATTGAAAGTTAGATTGAATTGGCACTAACGCTAGGGGTGAACAGTTCTAGGTTTTGTACGGAAACCTAGAATCTATCCGTTGAAACAGATTTCTCATTTTTTGTAACCTTGAACCCACCCTGCATACCTTAGAACCTAGAATCCACACTGTCACAAGTTCTAGGGTCGAATTTAAGGTCTACCCAAATTCCACCTATATTATTATTTGAATGATTATAATTTACTAACTATAACTTATATTTAGACATACAAAAAATATGAATATTAATAAAGTAAAAATCTTAGTCATAAAATGGAAATTCGGATCAGTGCTTCTAAATTATACACTCATCATCAAATAACATGAAATATTGAAGGATCACACGGAGACATGAACCAAGAAAAATATTAAAACATGTTCTAGATTCTAAGTTCCTCCAACTAAGTGTTGGAGAAATCCTCTTGAAGAATTTTGAAGTTGACAAAACGTTTCTATCAGTCTAGTCTGAAGGTTTGCAGACTCTGTTATTTAAAGTCCGAAGACCTAAGAGCCGGACTCAAGACTCAAAGTCTATCCTCATTGGCGAGTCTCTAATCCGTTGAAGAAAGGTTATCCAGAATCTGGATGGTTTGTTCAGGATTTAACCTTATCATCCTGGAGAAGATCTCGTGGCTGGAGAAGACGTAATGAGAATCCTTTGATTGATCAAGATTGATTCAATGATTGAAGATTCGATAATTGTCTAAATATTATTGGAAGGTTCTACTTATGGAAACCGAGATCCGATTGTATGGGCGAACGGATTGATGGGCTATCAACACGTTCCTTTAATAGCTCGAACAATCTTTCTAATTGATTCCGTCCAACGGGTAGATTGGAGGAATTCCTTTGGTAAGTGCCAACGGGTATGATGGCATAAAGGAGTATATAAGGAAGACGGTCTTAGTTGTTCGAAGGGGGTGCGATAGAAGAATTCCAAAGTCGAAGCTCATTTTTGTTTAGACAATTCCTTTGAGCAAATACGTGTATACAAAAGAGAGTCTATATTTGTGAGAAACCTTGAGGAGGTGTGGTAGAACATCTACACTTTGTGGAATCAAGGCAAAGCTGTCTGTAACTTCTCTTTTGATCATAGTGAAATCCAGCCGGTGGGCTGTCAGTGCGGAAGAGTGGACGTAGGCTTGAAATAAGCTGAACCACTATAAATCCTGTGTTCAATTTTCTCTTCCTTACTTTCTCTACCTCGATCGTATTTCATTTTGTTAATCAAGAGAGAATTTCCTTTCTATCGTTTGCTAAGAATTGCTTCCGTATTTAGATAAATTGTTTGTGCACCTATTCACCCCCTCTAGGTGTTTATACTAGCTATCTCAATTGGTATCGAGCACTTGTGTACTCACGTTATTTGAAGTGTTTTACTTCGAGTTAAAGATCCATGGCTAGTATGCTAGCACCGGGGCGATGGAAGGGCAAAGCAATACCGAGACCACCCTACTTTGATGGAAAGGATTACAACATCTGGAAAAACAAGATGAAAGCTTTCCTACGATCAAAGGATCCTCGGAATGGGACATTGTAGAAAAAGGAATTACTCCTACAGCTGCATCGGTCTACGAAAGAGGGAAAGAAAGCTGTTGAGACGCGGAATGACTCGGGAAGAGATAAACAAGAGACAAGCACTCGATGCAAAAGCAATTTACTCTTTATATTGTGCTTTGTCACCAACTGAATATAACAGAATATCTTCTTGTGTTACAGCAAAAGAAGTCGGGACAGATTGCATATCACCTATGAAGGAACAGATCGAGTGAAGGAAACCAGAATTAACATTCTTCTCGGTCAATATGAAGCCTTCAAAATGAAACCAGGAGAATCTATAAGCGACATGTTTAGCCGTTTTACAGATATTGTCAATGGTCTTGAGAATCAAGGACAAAAAATTTCTGATCCCATGAAGGTAAACAAGCTACTGCGTGGACTCTCCAAGGATTGGAATCACATAAAGACTTCGATAAGAGAGACGCAAAGAATTATGCCACTATCGTCGACGAGCTGATTGGAACTCTTTAGTCTTATGAAGTGGAACGGATCAATGAAGATGAAGATCCAAAAGGTAAGAAATCCATTGCATTAAAATCAAATGATGATTCGATGATACAGATTCGAAGATGATATGGACGATGAGGAGCTTGCTCTTATGATAAGAAGATTTAAGAAAACGAATAGAAAAGGAAGAAGGTTCAACTCAAAGAAACAAAGCTTTCAAAGACAGCAGACCAAGTCTGTTGATGATGAGGAACCAAATAAAGATGTAGTCTGCTTTGAATGCAAGAAAAAGGGACACATCGACCTAACTGTCCTCTTCGAAGAAGAAGAGAGGAAAAGCTGAAAAATTTCGAAAAGCTCTCAAAGCCGAAAACCGGAGTGATACGAGTGTGAAGAAAGTGATAATGAATATGCCAATCTATGTCTGATGGCACAATCAGACTCAGACTCTGGATCAGACTCTGGATCAAACTCAGACAGTGAATTTGAGGCAAGTAATTTTAAAATTCCTGTCAAAGTTTCTAAATACATTGATGAACTGTGTTTTAGTCTTAAGACTTCTCTCAAAAGAATTTTCGAACTGAAAAAGGAAAACTCAGCTCTAAAACAAAAGGAAAATGTTTTAGTAGAAAGAGTTAAAAGTCTAGACATGACTGTTTCCACTCTTAAAGAAAATGAAGATAATCTTTTAAAAGAAAATGCTCTTTTAAAAACAGACTTATCAAATATTTCAAAGAAATTTTCAATAGGGTCTCGAGAAACTTGAAAAAATTCTTTCAGCTCAAAGACCTTACTTCAATAAGTCTGGTCTAGGTATGTCGCAGAAACAATTCCCTTGATTGATTTTCCTAAAGTAAAAGAAAGAATTAAGAAAAGACCCTCGAAAGAGGCTTACAAAAATCATTTCAAGAAAGTTTTTGTAAAACCGTAGGTAGAAAAGCTCTCGAGATGTTCAAAGTGCAACAATCCGGATCACTTTGAAAAAGAGTGTCCTATGGTATGGAAACCTGTTAAGAAAGTATGGGCTAATCTTGTTTATCTTACTAACACCAAAGGACCCAAGAAAATTTGGGTACCAAAGAAAGCTTGAGACTTTATTTTAAATGCAAGTCTCCGTCAAGAAACAGGTAAAGTGGTATCTTGGCGGATGCTCAAGACACATGACAGGAGACTCAAATTGCTTTATAAAGCTTGCTCAAGTAAATGGTGGAAAAGTTTCATTCGGAGGAAACATCAAAGGAAGTATTGTGGGATTTGGAACCGTGAAAATTGGAACTCTCACAATAAGTAATGTTTCCTTAGTGGAAGGACTCAATTACAATCTTCTCAGCATTAGTCAATTGTGTGATACTGGTTTCAAGATCTTCTTTCAAGAAGGAACATGTTCGGAATCGGTAAAGACACTACTCGGTCTTTCATGGGTCGAAGACATGGAAATATCTATCTTCGGATGTGAAACCAAATGAATCGCAATGTCTTATCTCAATTCAAGACGAAGCAAGCTTATGGCACAAAAAGCTTGGCCATGTCAACATGAAGCAATTAGCCAAAATCTCATCAAAGCAGCTTGTTCGAGGTCTACCCAAATTGCCATACCAAAAGACTGATTCATGCACTCCATGTATTACGGGAAAGCAGGTAAGAAAATCATTTAAGACAATAAATCATGTCTCTACTAATCATGTACTACGGTTGTTGCATATGGATCTCTTCGGACCAACCGAACTCGAGTATTGGGGGTAAGAAATATTGCCTAGTAATTGTTGATGATTACTCCCGTTTTACTTGGGTATATTTCCTTGCAAGTAAGTCCGAAACCTTTTCGTATTTTGAAAAATTTGCTAAAAAGGTTCAAAATGAAAAATGATGTGTTATCTCTAGTATAAGAACAGATCACGGAGGTGAATTTGAAAATCAAGATTTTACAAAATTCTGTGATGAAAATGGCTTCAAGCATGTGTTCTCCTCTCTATATACTCCTCAGCAAAATGGAGTTGTGGAAAGAAAGAACAGATCTCTTCAAGAAATGGCTAGAACTCTTTTAATTGAAAGTAAAATTTCTTCTCGATTTTGGGCTGAAGTTTGTTTCAACAGCATGCTATATTATCAATAGAGTCTTCTTAAGACCTATTCTTGAGAAAACCCCTTATGAGTTATTCAAAGATAAGAAGCCTATTGTTTCATACTTTCATGTATTTGGTTGCAAATGTTTTATATTGAAAAATGCAAAAGATCGAGTTGGTAAGTTTGAAGAAAGATCAGATGAAGGTATCTTCCTTGGATATTCTACATCAAGCAAAGCTTACAGAGTCTATAACAAGAAGAGCCAGTCTGTGGAAGAGTCAATGAATGTCAAATTTCAAGACTCAACGCAAGATGAATCAAGTCAGACTCACCAAGAAGAGTCTGAACCTGCACCAGACTCTCCAAAGTCTACAACTCAAGAAGCATCTCGGACTACGGAAAACCAGCATCGGGTTGTTAGTGAAGATCCAAATAAAGAAAGAGATCATCAACCGAGACAAATCAACAAGTAAGCGGAAGCATAAGTCCGGTCATCCCAAAGATCTTATAATTGGCGAAATTAATGAAGGAATTCGCACCAAATCCAAAAGGCTAGAAGAGTCTAGTGCTGTGGCTCTCGTTTATGAAATTGAACCAAAGAACATAGAAGAAGCTTTATCTGATGAAAGCTGGATTGAAGCTATGCAAGAAGAGCTCGACAGTTCAAAGCATTAATGATGTCGGGAATTGACATCCAAACCAAAAGGTAAAACTGTTATTGGAGCCAAATGGGTGTTCGAAACAAGATGAACGAGAAAGGAAAAGTCGTACGAAACAAAGCAAGACTCGTGGCCAAGGGATACACGCAAGAAGAAGGAATAGACTATGATGAGACTTACGCTCCAGTGGCAAGGTTAGAAGCTATTCGACTATTACTTGCGTTTGCTTGTTATAAGAATTTCAGGTTATTCCAAATGGACGTCAAAAGCGCCTTCCTAAATGGATTTATCCATGAGGAAGTCTATGTGGAACAACCACCGGGGTTTGAAGACCCAAAGAAGCCGGACTCGGTCTTGACCGAAAAAGGCTTTGTATGGTTTAAAGCAAGCACCTCGGGCTTGGTACGACAGATTAAGTAAGTTCTTAATACAAAATGGATTTGTCAAAGGTAAAGTAGATACGACTTTATTTATCAAAAAGGAAAACAAAAGTTTCTTACTTGTTCAAATTTATGTGGATGATATTATTTTTGGATCCTCTAATGAAAGTCTCGTGCAAGAAATTTTCTAAGTCTATGCGGGATGAGTTTGAAATGAGCATGATGGGAGAGTTAACATTCTTTCTTGGTCTTCAAGTAAAACAATTGAAGGAAGGAACTTTTATTTATCAAGAAAAATATGTTAATGATCTTGTCAAAAGGTTTGGACTGGAAAAGTGCAAAAAGACCGACATACCAATGTCAAGTTCTTTAAAGATAGACAAAGATGAAGAAGGGAAGAAAGTTGATCAAAAGTCATACGGGAGCATTATTGGATCACTTCTTTATCTAACTTCGCCTTTAGACGACATTTTGTTGAGTGTTTGCATCTGTGCTAGGTTTCAATCGAGATCCTAGAGAATCTCATCTCGATCGCGAAACGCATCATTAAATACGTTGCTTCATCATCAAGCATCGGTCTTTGGTATCCTAAGAAGGAGACTTTAATCTTCAGGATATTCGACGCGAGATCGGCCGGTTGCGAGTTGATAGAAAGAGCACTTCGGGGAACTTGCCGGTTGCTTGGAAGCGGGGACGGTGTCTTGGTTTTCAAGGAAACAAAGCACTTGTGTCTCTTTCAACAACGAAGCGAGTATGTAGCTCTTGGAAGCTTGTTCGCAAATTTTATGGATAAAACAACAAGCGAGAGACTTTGAAATTGAAGACTCATGCACGGAGATTAATTGCGACAACACCAGCGCTATCAACCTCACCAAAAATCCAATTCTCCATTCAAGAGCAAAGCATATAAAGATTCGACATCACTTTATTAGAGATCATGTTCAAAATGGAGAGATTTCAATTCAGTTTGTTGACTCAAAGAATCAACTGGCTGATATATTCACAAAGCCTTTGGAGAAAAGTCGATTTGAATCTATACGTTCCAGACTCAATATTTTGAGGTATGAGGATATCAAAGTCTAAAGACTTTCGACTCGAGACTTACAAGACTTTATCCGAAAGAAAGTCTTGGCTCTCAAATCGGATTGTAAGTCTTTCTCTCTCTAATCTTATCTTGAAAAGGTACGATCGTCAGACTGTGTTTAAAATTGTTGCTATATTAACGAAAATATTGCATCGTTTCATTTTCAAAAGGAAGTTATTTTGAAATAGCTATTTTTGCGGAAAAAGATAGTTATTTTGAAAAGGCATCTTTTTATTTCCTTTGTGACGATTCGTTTATTTCTCTTTTTAACCGATCGTGCACTATCGATTCCTCTTCACTTCACTCTTGAAAACCCTAGAAAGCATCGATCCTCCATTCCCGTTTGTCTTCTTTGTTTAATCTTCAAAAAGTTGTCATCTTTCCTGGGAAAGTCAACCAAGGAATCTTCCAAAAGCGAGAAAGATGTCATCTTCAAGAAAATCTTCGAGAATCGCAAGCGGGGACCACGGCAAATGAGTGAGGGGCCTACGCACTTCGATCTTGCGAGGAAGAAGTGAATCCAGAACGACAAGCGAGCCCACAACATTCTCAGCAGCATCATTCTCCAACATCTAGTCCTCAAGAAGTTGATCATCAGCATCAGGAAGAAATCGTCGAGGATACAGATCCCGTAAGAGTTCAAAAGCCTGCTTTTATTTACAAGCTATATCGTGCTTTAAAAGGAACTCGTACTCCTTTGAAATATGTTGATGACTTTCTTAAAAGCAAAGGATATGGGAATGAATATACTTTTCTACGGAAAATGGAAAGTTTGGGAATTGCTCGTAAAGGGGTGGTGAGGAAACCCTTGCGAATATCCCAAGTGATCCTCGTGGATCGGGGGCCGAATCCCGTAGATGGAAATGATGATGACAATCTGTTCAGTCTATTTCAACCGAAAATGGGTATTGCGGCTGAAATTCAAGGAAAAGGGGAGATTTGTTCAGATCAAAGGAACAAAAGGATCTCGTACTCGAAATTGCCGAAGCGTGGGGTAATAAACCCCGGGAGTGTAGATTTTGATTTTCTGGATGCGGTGAAAGTGAACTTGAGGGAAAAGTTCAATAATCTTCAACTTGAAAAGTTCGCTCTCGACTCGGACCGAGGCTTATGCTTGAATTAGCGCATATTTCTATTCAAATCTTAGCTTTTTGGATGCGAATAGATTCTCCTTCAGCGTTAAAGACCAAGACTATGTTGTGGATATGAATATCTTTGGCAGATGTGTTAGAAGTTGAGAGAGGCGAGATATCAACCAATCAAAGTTTCCATTGCTCGAGCCACACTTGAGTTGGTGAAGGACGGGAGAACAGAGGAGAAGATCACCTACTTGAGGATGAGTGCATTCAACATCTTGCTTCACAAGATTGTGATTAATTGCCTTCGACCAAAATCAACCTCAAAAACTGATGTTTCAAGTTATGAGGCAAAGTTGATGTATGCCATCCTCTGTGGAAAAAGTTTTCTCTCCCTCATATTGTTATGTTTCACATGTATAGAGCAGTGATGAAGGACAGAGGTCAACTCCCTTACCCAAGCCTTGTTACGAAGTTATTCAGACATCTGAATATTCAGCCTCCGCAAATCTTTTGTGTTCGACCATGCGATCATATGGTGGTAGGACTGAAAATGGTGAACAAAATGCGTCGAAGGAACCGAGCAAGGAATTGGAGAAATTCAAGGAGAAGACTCCTGCCAAATCTCATCAACTCTCTTCTGCTGCTAAGAGAAAAGGGAAGGAGCCCATGGTTGCTCCATCAAAGAGAAGAAGAGCTCTCCTCGTTGAGGATGAAGATGATGACGAAGACATCACCATCTCTGCAATGGTTTTGAAGAATTTAAGTTGTCCTGTTCCACAGAAAGAATCGGAACACATATTGAAAGAAGCAGAGGAGAAGGAAAAAGGAGAAAGAGAAGCTGAAAAAGAAGCGAGAGGAGGAAAGACCGAAGAAGAAAGAAGAGAAGAAGGAGAACCGTAGGCATTGAATCGGGGAGATCGGGAGAAAGGAGTGAAGTCTTTTTATCCCGATGCAAGTGAAGGAGTGAGTCGTTCGCTGCGGACCCGGAGGATGTTTATGCATCTCAATTTCCGGAGGAAGGTCATGAAGCTTCATCGCCAAACCTGCGAGATTATGCTGATCTACCATCGTCGCATTTACTCCATCGAGTATCGAGCC
The DNA here is from genome assembly GCA_016097595.1 of Eucalyptus pumila. Classification (NCBI taxonomy): domain Eukaryota; kingdom Viridiplantae; phylum Streptophyta; class Magnoliopsida; order Myrtales; family Myrtaceae; genus Eucalyptus; species Eucalyptus pumila. The sequence goes on from CM027853.1 coordinate 47,681,339, forward strand.
GAAGCAAGTACTCGACCGATAATGGAGCAGATTTTCGCGAGAATCATGGATATTCTCTTGGAAATGAGAGGTCAAATTTATGCCTTGGGATGCGAAGTTCAAAGCTTGAAGAATGAAAGTCAAGCTTCTTCTGTTCATTGAATGATAAGATGCAAGCCCTCTCTATTCGAGAATCAGGCCAATGCCAAGAGTGAGGAGGTTGCACATTTGAAGGAAGACTTTAAAAGGCTGGAAGGCATCGTTCGTCTATGGAAGATTTCCAGCTTGTCCGCGTTCCCAAGCAATCTTAACTTCATCTCATCCTTTTTAATGATGACAAAAAGGGGGAGAGATGCAAGATTTGATCAAACTTTCAATCATATCATTAAACTTTTAACTGTTTGTTGGATTGTGTTGTTGTTTAAACTCTTTTTGACAGACTTTGACTTTGTTTTGTGCGGATGAGAACCGAACTAGACTTGGACTTGATTGCTTCTATTAACGAGTATTGATATCTTATGGATGGCTTTATTATATACTAGACTAACCTATTTTCTGTGGTTGCAGATTCTAGTGTTATTCTTTTAGCCATTTATCTCTATAAGATATGCATATGTGTTTGAGAAATGTTTTGCAGGTCAAAGTTATCCAAATCTACAGGAAAGTTTTGTCACCATAAAAAAGGGGGAGATTGTTGGAGAAATCCTCTTGAAGAATTTTGAAGTTAACAAAACGTTTCTATCAGTCTAGTCTGAAGGTTTGCAGACTCGTTATTTAAAGTCGAAGACCTCCGGCAGCCGGACTCAAGACTCAAAGTCTATCCTCATTGTGAGTCTCTAATCCGTTGAAGAAAGGTTATCGGAATCTGGATGGTTTGTTCAGGATTTAACCTTATCATCCGGAGAAGATCTCGTGGCTGGAGAAGACGTAACAGAATCCTTTGATTGATCAAGATTGATTCAATGATTGAAGATTCGATAATTGTCTAAATATTATTGGAAGGTTCTACTTATGGAAACCGAGATCCCGATTGTATGGGCGAACGGGATTGATGGGCTATCAACACGTTCCTTTAATAGCTCGAACAATCTTCCTAATTGATTCCGTCCAACGGGTAGATTGGAGGAATTCCTTTGGTAAGTGCCAACGGGTATGATGGCATAAAGGAGTATATAAGGAAGACGGTCTTAGTTGTTCGAAGGGGGTGCGATAGAAGAATTCCAAAGTCCGAAGCTCATTTTTGTTTAGACAATTCCTTTGAGCAAATACGTGTATACAAAAGAGAGTCTATATTTGTGAGAAACCTTGAGGAGGTGTGGTAGAACATCTACACTGTGGAATCAAGGCAAAGCTGTGCTGTAACTTCTCTTTTGATCATAGTGAAATCCAGCCGGTGGGCTGTCAGTGCGGAAGAGTGGACGTAGGCTTGAAATAAGCTGAACCACTATAAATCCTGTGTTCAATTTTCTCTTTCTTACTTTCTCTACCTCGATCGTATTTCATTTTGTTAATCAAGAGAGAATTTCCTTTCTATCGTTTGCTAAGAATTGCTTCCGTATTTAGATAAATTGTTTGTGCACCTATTCACCCCCCTCTAGGTGTTTATACTAGCTATCTCACTAAGAACATGAAATCTACTTGTCAAAATAGATTTATTATTTTTTGGAACTTGGAACCAATCCTGCATATTTTGGAATTTGAAACCTGGTTCCAACTAGTCCGGTTCTTAGGTTTCAGGTTTTACCATGAAACCATACTTGCCCCTAACTAATGCAATAGATTTAAAACTTTCTTGGTACTTTCCCCCACTTATCACTGTTGTAAAATTTCAAAAAGGTTGGTAAGCTACTAATTTAGTGATTTATTATGGTGTTTGAAAATTATTAGCATAACTCGTAAAACTTCAGAGAAACTGATAATTTATTAGCTTGGTTGGATGTTGGTAATAATGTTAATATTAGTGGAAACCATCTAATGGTTTACTCGACAAGCACGTTACCATTTAAATTTTCTTACCGAAAGTACAGAAAAATTACCGGTAACTTTAGAACCCTACCAACACAAAATAAATTCAGATTTTAGGCCCACAATACCCTAGAATTTTGCATAAATTTCCTACTTAGGATCATATTAACGAGTGGGCTGATGTGAATTCTGACGCCGAGATGGTATTGCGACAGTTTTAAGAGCTTTGATTCATCAGTAAAGCTGCTGAGCATTCGCCTGCTGAATGTTGTTGGGTCAACAAAGGAACTTAAAAGTTCCTACTTTCGGGAAGTAGCTCTCAAAGTTCGCTTGGTACGAATGCATCTACTGCCTCTTGAAGTTTGGGGGTGAAGTTATGCAAGGTGGGTTTGCTTATTCCTATGTATTGCGCTGTTAGAGTACGATTAAGTTTATTGTTGAAAACAGATTCGAGAATTTCGCCAGTATGAAGAACGAACTCGAAGTAATTAGTGATATGCATTTAACATTCTGTTGCAACTGGGATATCAAGCATGGTTAGTGTTGCTTGACTCCCCTCTAGGAGGGATTAGATCTCATGAACATTTGATTTCGATGTGACATCGATAACTCATTTGTTATCACAACAAATGACCAATAATTTTTGCAATGTTCTTGTCATGGCAAAATTAATGCAGCCTTCTTGTGTTCAAATTTCTCGCCTTCTCACATTGCACTCTAGTCAGTCTAACCCGGAGCTCTTCCTGATGTAAGACTCTCTCTTAACCTGTCTCAATTTGATAAATTGCCCGCTATCTTTACATCGAAATCGAAAAATGCGCTCTATAAGATTGCATATTTCAAATCGCACATCTAGTGTTCTAGCGGTCACAGGTCTCATTTGGCCTCGGCTAGTGTAATCTGCGCATTTACGTGGTGGCTCTCGAGTGACTGAATGCAAAGGGAAAATCGGAGGAGCCGATGTTCTCGAGATTCAGAACTTGTTCTTTTTTCGGAAAAAGTGCCCAAAAAGTCCTAAACCTTTTTGAATTTGTGCCGATTTAGTCCTAAACCTTTTTTTGGTGCTGATTTAGTCTTAAACCTTTTTTTTGTTGCCGATTTAGTCCTAAACCTTTTTACGTTGTGCCAATTCAGTCTTTTCCGGCCAATTTTGGCCGGATTTTGCTGACTGGACGCCGGGCGGCTGACGTGGCCTGATCGGCGTTGACGTGTATAATTTTTAATAATATTATAATATTTTTAAATACTTTTTAGTATTTTTTAATATTTTATTTTTATTTTTATTCTTTTTCTTTTTTCTTCTCATCTTCTTCCTCTAGCCGGTCGCCGGAGCTCAGCGACCGGCCAAAGGCGACGGCCGGCGAGGTCGACCTCGCCCCCGGCGCGAGGCCGCCCTTGCAGCCTGGGTGGCGAGGCTCGCCCTCGCCGGATCTGGCGAGGGTCGAGCCTCGCCCAAGGCCGGCGAGGGCGAGCCCCACCAGCTCGGCGCGAGGCCGGGCTGGACTCCTCCCCAGCTCCGTTCTCGATCCCAATCTCGCCCTAGAAATTTCCTCCCTCCTCCGCTCGTCGTCGTCGTCGTCTCTAGGGTTTACGGGAGCTCGGGGTGTCTTCGATCGCGCTGCTCCAACCCCGGATTTCGCCTGTTTCTCCCGCGGCGGCGATTCGTCGGGGGTGGGGGTTTTGTGATTCCTGGGGTTCTCCGAGGCAGTTGGCCTTGCGGCTTGGGTGGCGGGGCTCGCCCTCGCCGGCCATGGGCGAGGCTCGACCCTCGCCAGATCCGGCGAGGGCGAGCCTCGCCACCCAGGCCACGAGGGCAGCCTCGCATCGGGCGGGCGAGCCTCGCCCTCTAGCGAGGGCGAGGCTCGCCCGCCAGCGCGAGGCCGCCCTCGCGGCCACGCCGAGGTGGCCGGCGAGGTCGACCTCGCCGGCCGTCGCCTCTGGCCAGTCGCCGAGCTCCGGTGACCAGCTGGAGGAAGAAGATGAGAAGAAAAAGAAAAAGAAAAAAAGAAAAGAATAAAAATAAAAAGAGAAAAAATAAAATAAAAATATTAAAATATTCAAAAATATTAAAATATTATTAAAAATTGTACACGTCGGCGCCAATCAGGCCACGTTAACTGGCCGGCGTCCAATCAGCAACATCCGGCTAAAATTGGTTGGAAAGGACTGAATTGGCACAACGTAAAAAGGTTTAGGACTAAATCGGCACTAAAAAAATGTTTATGACTAAATCGGCACAAAGCCAAAAGGTTTAGGACTTTTTTGACACTTTCCCCGTTCTTTTTCACTTGAGAAAAGGGAAGAAATCAGATTGCTATTTGGAACTTCAGACAGAGTAATTTCTCAACTTATGTCCATTTTTCGGATGCATCGTCTCTCCCATGCATATGAAAACAAGTGTGTACGTGCGCGCGTGCGCCACTACGTGCAGGGGAAAGTATGTCATTCGGGTTCTCTGGATATGATTCGACCAACTCCAAAATCCTAATCCGATTTCGAGCTCAATTTGACAATTGATGCATACGGAAGGAGGCCCAATCTCATACGAAGATCAACCCAATTCGGTTGTAAGAAGGCCCAATATCCTGGAACTCATACCGGGTTTTCGATGTCCAGTCCTGGTATTCTTCTAGTCCAGATTTTAGAAATACCTTTTTCTGCTTTTGTTTTACAAATAGTGGGTATTTCACATAGTCTTTGTTTTTAACTGATAGTGATATATTTAAGATATTTTATGATTCTATAATTCTATATATTCTCATTTATTTATTCTTATTTGTTACTTTAGATAATCATTATGTAAAACCTATAAATAGGCATGTGTACTATTCATTAGTCAATGAACATAATATTATTATTATTATTTTTTTAATTTTTTTTTTGGTGCTGGGGGAACCGCTACTGTGGCCGACAGCCGTTCACGTAAACCCCCAGGTGTCGATAGCAGGGAAACCACCACCCCGGCGACACACGTAAATCACCACACAGCACTTCAGCCTCCCTGCTTCGCAGGGGCTTCGAACCTTGGCCTCCACCGGGGAGAGCAAAGGATCTACCCTCTATGCTGCAACGGTCGGTGGTTATTATTTTTTTCTTCATTCACACATTATTAGAGCTATTATTATCTGAGGTGCGTCAGTTGAATCTGCTACAAGGTGGCTGCCACGACGCCGCCACGACGCCCGTTGAAGTTGCACGGCCGTGTCTCTTACAATTTTCAGTCAAGACCAAAGCTTTGAGTTGCTAGTGGACACACTTTCACTATTCATTTCCGAAAAAGTCATGACTATTAGACTCGTCGTTCTTAGACTCGCCGTCCTCAGACGAAAGAAATACTGAAATTTTGTCGCCAAACGGCGTCAGACGCCGCCACACGCTCTTTCACATCTCGGACTTGGGAAATCCACCAATGTTCCGTCGTGATTGGATGCTTTGCGCAGATTTTTGGGAAAACGAACACGAACCCACGACTCACCATCGTCTGTTGAGGCCACCCATGAAGTTTTGCCGCCAAAGACCTTCGCACGTGCCACCGGAAGCTTCTGCGAGTAAGGTCCATGTGCCTCGCTAGTGACACGTGCCTACAGGCGCTACTCTTCTCCGCTCGGCTCATGTCATCAGCCACATCATCGTCACGTCATCAACACGCCACCTTTGACATGCTAATGTCACGTAGGTGCCATGTCATCTTTGACCGTTGACCATTGACAGGGTTGTTGATCTATGAAGCACGGACACATTCTCCTTATCATGTCGAACACGTGTCGGAAAGTCCGACACGTGGTCAACTCTTTCCGAAGCGTGTGCCCAGAGATTTTTGGGGCGAGCCTACAGGTTCAGAGGGAAGAAGGTGATGGAGGGTGGACGCAAGGGTGAGAGAGTGGAGGTGAGGCTGCAAGCGATGGCGAGGGAGGGTTAGAGGAAGAGCAGAGACCAAGATGATCGAGAGGGCTGCAATTGCTGACTGCAATGCCGAGATGGAGAACCGTAATGCCACGATGGAGGGCTAGAAGCGAGGCTACGATAGCAAAGGGGGGAGGGAAAGGAGACGAGATGGCGAGCGATTACAATGAGGCGATCGAGAAAGAGCATAGATCAAGAGGTAGAGACCAAGCAAGGGAGAGGGGAGGTGACTGCTAGGGTTTTTGGGCTGCTACTTTGATGCGGGAGCATCTAACATAGCTCTATCGACCAACTCACAACCATCGATGCTTATCATGTGCTTCGACGGATCATTTTGAATGAATAATGTTAATTATTTATCGGTACTTTGTGGTATATCAATAACTATCAATGGGAAGCCATTTTAGATGTCTTGTATGACCAATTGATGAAGTTTCAGGAAGATTATTTTCAGGTCAAGGGAGGAGCTCGAATTTTGGGAAGGCTAAAGGTTCACGAAGCGGTTCAAGAATATGGAAAGCCAAAGGTTCAAGAACACAGAAAGCTAACGGTTCGAGAATGCGGAAGGCCGAAGATTAAAGCCATTTAGTTCCCGTGTTAATAAAGACTTTTTATTAAGTTCCTAGGTGTTTTTATTTTTAGAGTCGAACGTTTAAGTTCCTAGGTCATTAAAGTTTGTTTTTAATATTTCCTAAGATAAAAATCCTCCTATAAATAGGGGAAACTATCCAATGTAGGGGAGATACGAATTTGATGAATGAAAATAATGAGATTTTCTCTACTTGAGTGAACTCCTTCGGAGAGTGGATAACTCATTTCAGTTTTTTTATCCTTGGAGCGTAGATCACTCCTTGGTGGTGAGCCAAGAAGCCATTTATCCTTGGCTGGTGGAATCTTTAGGCCTTGGTGGTGAGCTTCATAGATCTTGATCCTCATCCTCAGTTTGTGGCGCGTGGCCTTTATACCTTGAAAGGATATCGTTTTATCTTTTCTTATTTATTTTCGTTTCTTCACCGTATACACTACTCCAAACACTTAAACACAAAAATTCCCTCTGAAAAATTTCCGTTCTTAAATCACTCACTCCATCATGCATCAAAAGATTGGTGTCATAGCCCAAGGTTCAACTCATTTGAGTGATTCATTTCTTTCTTCTATTACAAATTCTTTATGAATGATCAAGTTCCAAGAGGCTTGACTCCGGAGCAAGCGCACAACGAAAGGCGAGATCATGCAATCCAAAATCTTTAGCAACAAATGGAGCGTGTCCTCAATCTTTTAGAGAATCCGGCGAGACAAGGACAACAAGCAAGGCGTCCCAATGAACGGCATCGGCGTGGCGATTCTGAATCTCGTCAAAATTCTGATGGCGATTCCGAGTCCACGGGAGACAACCGAACAATTCTGCACTCTAGTGATTCTGAATCTCCAATTCAAAGACGAAGACGAAGAGGGAGGCATAAGGAGGATGAAAGAGACATTAAGGTGGAGGTCCCTGAGTTTGACGGTAATCTCAATCCCAACGACTTTGTTGATTGGCTACATACAACGGAACGAATTTTTGACTTCAAGTCCTATTCGGATGAGAAGAAATGTAAGGTTGTTGTCCTAAAGCTAACCAAATATGCTTATCTATGGTGGGAGAATCTAAAGCATCAACGAGCAAGGGAAGGAAAATACCGAATCAAGTCTTGGGAAAAACTCAAGAAGTTGACGAAGAAGAGATTATTGCTCGACAACTATAAGCAAGATATCTTCCTGAAACTAAATTCCCTACGCTAACAAGGGATGAGTGTTGAAGAATACATTCGTGAGTTTGAACAACTCAAAATGAGGAGTGAAGTTCCAGAAGTTCCTGAGCAAACCATTGCTTGTTTCCTTGGCAGCATGAATCGAGAAATTGTTGATATGGTTGAACTTCAACCTTAGTGGTCCTTTGAAGACGTATGCAAATTAGCCATATAATTTCGAAAAACAATTGAAGAGCAAGAGGTTTTCATCCAGAACCTCAACAAATGCGACATCCTATTTTAAGGGTGCTTCGTCAAGCAAGGGCGAGAGTACGTCGACAAAAGACAAAGGCAAGGGAAGACTTGCAGAGCCTTCCAAAGAAGTCCATAAGAAGTTTGAAGGTGATGCAAGAAAATGCTTTAAGTGTCATGGTTTTGGGCATTTAAAAGCAAATTGTCTAAATCGAAGAGTTATGACTCTTCAAGAAATTGAGGAGATCAATTCGGCGCTTCAAGAGGCTGAGGGCAATCAAGACCAAAATATTTCTGAATCTGATCGGGAAGAAGAAGTTGTGGAGAAAGCCGATGATGGCGAGCTGTTGATCATCCGAAGAGCATTGCATGTTGAATTATCCTAATAAAGAGTAAAGGGTGAATATATTTCACATTTGTTGCACTATTAACGGAAAGGTGTGTTCGGTGATCATCGATAGTGGAAGCTGCACCAATGTTGCTTCGACAACCCTTGTCAACAAGCTGAAGCTTCCAACAACGAAACATCCTCAACCATACAAGCTCCAATGGCTCAATCAAGGGAATGAACTCAAGGTAACCAAACGTGTTCTTATATCATTTTCAATTGGGAAGAACTATCGAGATGAGGTTGTATGTGATGTGATTCCTATGGAGGCATGCCACTTGCTATGCATGATTGTCGGAAAAACACATACTCTTTTCATAAGAAACAAAAATGCATTACTCTTTTACCATTGAGTCCTTCTTTGATACATAATAATCAACCTCGGGAGGGAAACACTTGTTAGGAAAATCTGTTCTTGAGTAAAACACGGGTTGAGAGAGCCATTAGCAAACAAAAAAATGTATTTGCTTTGCTTGTGGTCGAGGAAAAGAATGAGATAGAGCGACCCATACATCCAAAAATGCATTTCTTGTTGAAAGAATTTGCAGATGTGTTTCCTGAGGATTTGCCACTTGGATTACCTCCCATAAGAGGTATTGAGCATCAAGTTGATTTGATCCCCGGTGCTCCACTATCAAACAAGCCAACTTATTGATGCAATCTACAGGAAACAAAGGAGTTGCAAAGACAAGTCGATGAACTTATCATCAAAGGATACATCGGAGAAAGCATGAGTCCCTGTTCTGTTTCGGCTCTACTGGCACCTAAGAAGGATGGTACATACCGTATGTGTGTTGATAGCCGGGCCATCAACAACATCACCATTAAGTATAGGTACCCTATACCTAGACTTGATGATATGCTTGATGAAGTATATGGTTCTTCTGTGTTTTCAAAGATAGATTTGCGGAGTGGTTATCATCAAATCAGAATGCGAGAAGGTGATGAATGGAAAACGAATTTCAAGACCAAGGGAGGCCTTTATGAGTGGTTGGTGATGCCATTTGGATTATCTAATGCTCCGAGTTCCTTCATGAGACTTATGAACGAGGTTCTTCGTTCTTTTATTGGTCAATTTGTTGTTGTTTATTTCGACGATATTCTTGTTTATAGCAGGAACGAGAAGGAGCATATCTCTCATTTAAAACAGGTCTTTAATGTCTTGAGGGAACGAAAACTATATGCTAAAATGGAGAAATGTGAATTCTTCTCTCCAAGCATTGTGTTTCTTGGTTATGTTGTTTCCAAAGATGGAATCTCTGTTGATTAAGCCAAGGTGGAAGCTATGAAGACTTGGCCGATTTCGAAGTCTATTTCTGATGAAAGAAGTTTTCATGGACTTGTTTCTTTCTATCGACGGTTTGTCAAAAATTTTGGTACCGTCATGGCTCCTATAACTGAATGCATGAAGAATGGTGCTTTTGAATGGACAAAGACTGCTCAAAATGATTTTGAGGTAATCAAGCAGAAACTTTGTGAGTCCCATATTCTTGTACTTCCTGATTTTGATAAAGTATTTGAAGTTGAGTGTGATGCAAGTGGAGTTGGTATCGGTGCTGTTTTGGTGCAAGCACAAAACCCATTGGCATATTTCAACGAAAAGTTATTCGATTCCAAGAGGTATTATTCAACTTATGACAAAGAGTTCTATGCCATTGTCCGAGCTCTTGATAATTGGAGTCATTATTTGAGGCCAAAACAATTTGTCATTCATTTTGATCATGAGGCGCTTAAATTTATTAGTAGTTAACGCAAGCTTAATTCTAGACATGCAAAATGGGTAGAATTTCTTTAATCATTTTCATTTGTCTCAAAATATAAACCTGGGCACACTAATGTTATAGCAGATGCTTTATCGAGAAGATATTCTATGCTTGCTATTCTAGACTCTAGGATTCTTGGATTTCAATCAATGAAAGAACTTTCTTTTGAAGATGCGGAGTTCTCATCCATCATCAACAATTGCAAGTGGGGAGTTCTAGGTATATATTCTTTGCAAGATGGGTTTCTTTTTAAAGGAAATCAATTATGTGTCCGAAGAGTTCTTTTCGCGAATTGCTTATTCGAGAGGCGCATGGTGGAGGATTGGCTGGTCATTTTGGTATTAACAAAACTCTTGAGATTCTTCAAGAGCATTTCTATTGGCCAAAGATGAGTGGAGATGCGCATGCTATCATCTCAAGGTGTGCAACTTGTTAAAGATCAAAAAGCCATTTCCATCAAGGTTTGTATACTCCATTTCCGGTACCATTGCAACTTGGGAAGATATTAGCATGGATTTCATTGTGGCTCTACCAAGAACTCAAAGAGGAAAAGATGCTATCATGGTGGTCGTCGATCGGTTCTCTAAAATGGCTCATTTCGTGCCATGTCACAAGACTAATGATGCATCTCATATTGTTGAATTATATTTCAAAGAGATTATTCGCATTCATGGAGTACCAAAGACCATTATGTCAGATCGTGATTCCAAGTTTTTAAGCTACTTTTGGAGGACTCTATGGAAAATGCTTGGTACAAGACTCTTATTCAGCATAGCCTGTCATCTCCAAACTGATGGCCGAACCAAGGTGACAAATTGTACTCTAACAACTCTTCTTCGTGGTATGGTGAGTAAATCTTTGAAAGATTGGGATTTAAAGCTTGCGCATACTGAATTTGCTTATAATCGATCACCAAGTTATACTACTAGTCGATCGCCATTTGAAGTTGTGTATGGAATTAATCCTCTCACACCCATTGATTTGATTCCAATTCCATCTAACTCTCAAGTGAGCTTTGATGGCAAAAAAAGAGCTGAATCAATAAAGAAGCTCCATGAGCAGATTCGATCCAAGATTGAAAATGCCAACGAATCTTGAAAGCTAATCAACATTGCAAGAAGACTCAATTTCAACCGGGTGATCTTGTGTGGCTTCACTTGAGGAAGGAGAGATTTCCATTTCAACGAAAGAACAAGCTCATGCCTAGAGCGGATGGTCCCTTTAAAGTTATTGAGCGAATTGGTGACAATGCTTACAAGATTGACCTTCCGAGAGAGTTTGGAGTTTCAGCAACATTCAACGTGGGAGACCTTTCTCCTTACTTGGAGGATGAAAACCTTCTAGATTTGAGGACAAATCTCAAACAACCCGGGGAGGATGATACGGGAGCATCCAACGTAGCTCCATCGATCAACTCAGAACCATCGATACTTATCCAAGCTAATAAAGAAGTTGGACATTATGTGCTTCGACGGATCATTTTGAATGAATAATGTTAATTACTTATCGGTACTTTTTGGTATATCGATAACTATCAATGGGAGGTCATTTTAGATGTCTTATATGACCAATTGATGAAGTTTCAGGAGGATTATTTTCTGGTCAAGGGAGGAGCTTGAATTTTGGGAAGGCTAAAGGTTCACAAAGCGGTTCAAGAATATGAAAAGCCAAAGGTTCAAGAACACGGAAAGCTAACAGTTCGAGAATGTGGAAGGCCGAAGATTAAAGCCATTTAGTTCCCGTGTTAATAAAGGCTTTTTATTAAGTTCCTAGGTGTTTTTATTTTTACGTAGCTCAAGAGTCGAATGTTTAAGTTCCTAGGTCATTAAAGTTTGTTTTTAATATTTCCTAAGACTAAAATCCTCCTATAAATAGGGGAAACTATCCAATGTAGGGGAGATACAAATTTGATGAATGAAAATGGTGAGATTTCCTCTGCTTGAGTGAACTCCTTCGAAGAGTGGATAACTCATTTCGGTTTCTTTATCCTTGAAGCGTAAATCACTCCTTGGTGGTGAGCCAAGAAGCCCTTTATCCTTAGCTAGTGGAATCTTTAGGCCTTGGTAGTGAGCTTCTCCTATCCCGAAATTCTTTATCCTTGGTTGGTAGAAGCTTTAGGTCTTGGTGGTGAGTTTCGTAGATCTCGATTCTCATCCTCGGTTGGTGGCGCGGCCTTTATACCTTGGAAGGAGATCGTTCTATCTTTTCTTATTCCTTTTCGTTTCTTCACCGTATACACTACTCCATACACTTAAACACAAAAATCCCCTCTGAAAAATTTCCGTTCTTGAATCACTCACTCCATCACACATCATACTTTATTGAGGTTCCCTTTTTAGTTTTAGGAAGAAGAGCAAGGGGAGGAGGCGATAGCTGTTGGGGAAGAAATGAGAGCTTGAAGGCGAAAAGAATGTAATTTTTCTTTTCTTTTTTTTTTTTTTTTCGGAGGAAGGGGAGGATGGAGCCTCATGTAGGGTGAGGATGATTTCAATTTTAGGAAGTGATTGGTGGGTTGGGTGGGGTGGGGGAAGAAAATAGATGATGAAATAGATGGGTGGGGCCCATTTAGCCCCACAAAAAAAAACCAAATGTTAAATAAATTTATCAATAAATGGTAAGGCTAAAAAATAAATAAATAGGTGGGTTAAAAAGTTATTTTGAAAAATAAAAGCATTAGATGTTAAATAATAATAAATTTTGATCACCATAAAAAATCATAAATTTATTTTGACGCCAATCTTTTGTTAGTTATTTATTTCATCGATAACTTTTGTTAAAGTCAGAAAATGTCTTTCAATTTTTTTTATAAATACATTTATTAATGTTATTAGTGTAGATTCATTCTAGGATCTTTTTTATTATTTATTTATTTATGAATTTGAATAAATTAATTTAAATATAATAATTTATTATGTATATATAAAAATATTCATTTAATATATAACGTGTCCCAACGTATTGGAATTATCTTTTATTAAGAAATAACGTGTTGCGTCGTATGTTTGTGTCCATGTTGGTGCTACTTAGCTGTTGATCGGTTCAAATTGGATCGGTTGGACTAGTTACGCTGCCCTTTTTTTCTTCTGGATCATTCGGGGGATCTTCTTTGAAGATGTTGCAACAACTCCTCATGCTGCCGCCCCTCCAACAAGCTTTGCTTTTTTCTATAAGTACACGGCATTTACATAGTCACAACGAGCTTTTCTTCCGACATGATCATTACCACTGTGAGAACCCACCATGTCTAGCATCACCTAGCTCGTCAAGTGTCCATCGTGACTTGCAAATTGCCATTCGAAGATCTAAATTCGGAAGCCAATATTCGAATTATGTAAAATCTTGCCTAATTTGATTTTTGAATATTTTATTTCCTTATTTGTAATATCATTGATGTTTATAATTAAAGTTCTTGGTATATTATTCTATCCACCATAGTGTAGCATTTTAAATTATGAATTATTTCCTAATTTCCGAATGTGCCATTGTTGTGACCAATTTTTCGGGTGCACCACCTACTAATGGATTGTTAAGCCTAGACTTAACACGGGCTCTCCCAAACCCATACCAATTCGCGACTTATCTAGGAGTTGTAACTAATTAGTTTATGATGAGTCGATTAAAAATCCAAGTAAAGCAATAGAAGATTTACTTTACTTTTACGAACCAGAGATTTATGAGTTCTTGATTACGCTAGATTTCTCTAACGCCATTTCGGTACCTCTCTATTTTATTTTGAAAAAAATATTTTGCAAGCAACTTGAATTGATTTTAATTCCCTAACATGTGAGGTGACCACAACCAATTTAACACTCAAGAAAGCAAATGAATAAATTGCAAAACTTACCTCATAGCAACGAAAACATCTGCGTTGTTAAATCAGAATTCATATCAACAATTCTAGATATGATTTCTAATTAATAAGCAATCACTCAATTTTCGCTTTCACTTTTTAATGAGAATATAATCCATATGCAATGCAATGCTTCTAGTCTAATATGAAATGATATAGCATGACAGCATGTCCTAAACCATATGAATGAGTAAAATTTTTTGTGATTTCTTAATGAACATGCAATAATTAAATATGCAATCTAAATTAACCAAAAATGACCTACTTCTAATGACGTGCAATGCAATGCAATGACATACAAAATTATCTCAATTAAAATGACATGCAACATGTAATTTAATATGCGAGCTATATGTCACGCGACATTTATTAAATGACTAGTCTAATGACGGGCAATTTCTAATTATATAAACCTAACAACAATCGCTAAATGGAATGCATTTCATGATCCTAATTCTATATGACATGGGCATTTTTTTATTTTTTTAACAAAAACATGCAATCTATCTAGGAAAGATTATCTACCTATAATTGATACATGCAATGACATGCAAAGAATATTCTAATTCAACATGATATATGCATGATTTTTTCTATTTCTTTTTATAAAATTCGAAATTAAAATTGCCGAGTAATTAAACATGCAATTCAAATTTAAAAAAGAAAAAAACTAACATCCTAAATGAATGCCTTTTTTTGGATTTTTGTTTAAAAATTTGAAATAAGATTACAACTCTAAATATGCAAGATAATCCTAAGATGAGGAATATTCTAAAACAAACTTAATCCTAATTCGATTTTTTTAGATTTTTTCCTTTTACGAAAATAAAATTGATCCAAACACCATGACATCAAATCAAACAAGAGAAGATTGATATCTAAAAATTGACGAACCATATTTCGCACATGAAATTGGGTTGATCGATTTTAAACTAAATTGTGAATCGAATCTCGGGCGTGAGATCGGATTAACGATTTTACAAGGGATTGCGAGTCAGATCTCGGGCGTAAAAATCGGATTGTCAATCCCTTATTTGAGAGGGCTAATTCATGTCGGAATATCAATCCTATATTTAAGAAAAATTCCACTAAAATAGAATATTAAAAAATAAAAGAAAAACTACCTAATCTTTTTTTCATTTTTCCCTTTTCCAAGCACGGTTTGCTCGTGAGTCTCCAAGGGCAATCGGTCGTTAGTCCAGAAAGGAAGCTCCGACGAGGGTGAACCGGCGGCGGGTGAGCGGCGAGGAGGTGAATCGGTGGTGGCTTCGTGGACAGGGGTACTGCAAGGGCATCGGGTCGGACAGCAGTCCGGCTTGGGTTCGGCTGCTGGGTGAAGGGTGGCGCTCGGGCTTGGCTGCAGGAGCGGTGGGTCGCGGTGAGGGTGAAGGTGCGAGCAGGGGACCGAGCTTCAGCTGCGACAAGGCTGGTGTCTAAAGGGCAGGTCGCGGCGATGGCTGGCGAGCTGCCGGGGGGACATCGCGGGCCTGCGCTCGGAGCAACGGCGGTAGGGGACTCGGACAGCAGCGAGCCGCCGGAATCGCGGGATCTGGTGCGCTGAGTGGCGGCTACGGAGGCGCGGCGGACAGAATCACGATGGCGCAGCAGGCGGGTCGCGGCGGTGGCTGCACGAAGGAGACGAAGAATAGTGCTCTCCCTTTTCTTTTTTCTTCTTTCTGTCTTCTACTGCACACGTTTCTCTCTCACATCACTCTCTCCTGTCCCTTCTCTCGGCAACTCTCTCTGACTAGGGGTGTGCAATCGGACCGGGTCAACTCGTTCCCGGTTCGGCCCACCCGGAAAACAGGGTCGGGAACCGGTCCGATTGAAACCGGTCCGGGAACCGGTTCCCAAAGTTCAGACCCTGTTTAAACCGGTCCGGGAACCGGTTCCGAGGGAATACCCACTCGGGAACCGGATTGACCGGACCGGTTTGGGAACCGGTTTTTGGGCCCCAAAACAAAACCCTAGTCGTTTCTAACTTTCTATTCTCAGTCTCTCACGCAGCACGCTCGTTGCTCTCAACCTCTCCCGGTCTCACCTCCGCCGATCCATCCGAGCGGAAGCAGCATCGCCTTCCTCCAGATCAGCGCCCCCATCTTGGTCCCGGCCATCCTCGCCACCCCGACGCCGTCCGGCGTCGGCCTCGCTGCTTAAGAAGGCTGGGTGCAAGACATTCGCGGGCCTCCTCGTCTCGACACCAGGGTCGACTCCTCACGGGTGGCCAACACGGTGCTCAAGTCCACCCCCGTCGCGATCTTCACCGTCGACAGCATCCTCCTCCCCGCCGAGCTGTTCGATAAGTCCCCGTCCCCCGCGTCGGCGCCGTCACTGGTAAGCACGATTTTTACTCTTCGTTTTGAGCTGCCGGCTAATTAGTTCTACTTACTCCCGCGCCAGCGCCGTCGATGTTTGCTCTTTTGATTCGTTCTTGTATTGTGAGTCTGGTGTTTTTTTTCTCGGTGGGACGAATCTTGAGAATTGGTTAGGAGTTGAGCGAACGAGCGAACGAGCATTTGAGGTTATTGTGAATCACAATAGTTTGTTTCATCCTAATGGTTTGTTTCAATGCTGTCTAGCGGTGATCAATGACAAAATGCACACACACATGCTCAAAGAGAGATATGTATAGTTATTACACTTGCTGGACTTCACTGGGTGTGGTGATATAAGATAGTCAATATACCCCATAGGATCAACTAAGTGGTTAAGGGCATACTTACATGTGTGAATTTGGCACGCCGTACAAGTTTGATTCCCACACCACTGAGTACAAACATTTTCAGGGGTTTGCCTACCTAAGGTCCTAAGGTGGGTGCCTCAATCCTAGTTATAAAAAAATATAAGAGTGATCACCTAAGAGGAGCGGAAAGAAGCTAGCACAAAATTTGACAGATCAAAATATCTGCTTGAGAATCCATGTTGTTTCAGTGAAATAGGATAGTTTTAGTTCATTGGAGCCTGTCTTCCTATCCTCTGGACAAGATTATTGTTTTAGCTTTGTGACAGACGTGTTAATTCCGCAGATTTTCTGTCATTCATGAATTTCTGCAATGTAATTCTTGCCATTAATCTTCTTAGTTCCCCCGTCAAAAAGTTCATGTGAGTTGAGTGGAGAAGAACACTAAATTTTTGAGGAAATGTTGCGGCCTCTCTCTCCTCTCTCTCCTGTTTCTCGCTCTAAGCTGTTGGGTGATTATCTCATGATTATCACAAGTTGTGATGATGCGCGTTCGCGATGGATGGTCGAGTGGTCACTGATGAATCGATGAGTTTGAATGGGCCATCTTCGCTAGTATTCTATTTTGAGGAAATGCTGAGAATTGTAATTCCAAGCAAAGAGCAAAGCATGTGAAAGTGAATGCTGTAAAGTTTGTTTGGTTAGCAGGATTCTCTTTTAAGAGATGTAACCAATTCTGTTGTTGAGGCTTGTGTTTTGCCACCACCAATGGTAAGTTGTTGCACATCTTTCTTGTGAGAAATCGAATGCCTCAAGTTGTTGAATTCTGTTTTTTCTGCTTGTACGTGTGACTGATGGGAAATTCAGTAGAACCAGGAACTAGGAACCAAGAAAGTAAGAACAGATTGATGATCTCTAGGTGGATATTCTGCTTCTTGCAACTAGAAAAGACATAACTCTTGTTTAAAGACGGATTGGACTGAGATCCTGATGAAGAAAAGAAATGATTTGATTGATGAATAAGGGATGTGTTTTTTTTTTTTTTTTTTTTTTTATAGTTTCCACGTGGAAGATGAACTTTTAGGGAGTCGAATTCGCACAATATGTCGGGATTTTGTTTCCGTTTAGCTGTGTCTTGATCTTGCTTTTTTTAACATTGTGGTTTCTTCTTTTGGTAGGATTTGAAATGGTGTATTTATGAGAAATCTAGTTATTTAGCATTCTTAATTCAAAGTCCTCTGTGGTTGGCATATAAAGTATGTTGGATGAATTTTTAACCATTATTTTTCTGGCCATGCAAAATTTATACCTTTGAAATCTTGTCACGGTTTGGCTGCAGGATGAGATGTTAGGACAGAGATTCATGGTTTATAATGGAGTTAGCTCAACCCGATACGTCGTAATGAGTACATGCCTGCGTGTAAATGGCTTCAGCATAGACTCCAAGCTCATGAAGTGATGATGATGAGCACTGAGATTGAAGATGGGATCAGTTTAGATGGCCGAGAAGTGAAGAACAGAGTTCCTTGTATAGCATTAGGTTGAGTAAAATTTTGGAGTTTTCCTTTGTGTATTTCGTCCTTTACTTCTTCAAGGAAAGTTAGATTGTATGCGGAGAAAAACGGAAAGGGAAAATCAAATCGTAGGTCTTTGAATTGTTTCTCAATCTTTACTAGTTATGAGCAAACTAAAATCCTTTCTTGAACCATCTGTTAAACTTGATATAGCTGGTGAAGTTTGCTTACTGCAGTTTACTAGCAGGATGTGAAATGTGCATGTTCAGAAAAATTTTGCAAAACAGGTTCCAATATAAACGGGGTTAACCCTGTTCCGGACGGAAAAACGGGGTGGGTCGGGAACGGGTCTAATGCAAACAGGGTAGGGAACAGGGTCCAAAAAAAGAGAACCGGTTATAACAGGGTCGGGAACAGGGTCCAGGTCTAGACCCTACCCACCCTGGACCCGATCACCCCTATCTCTGACAGAAGGAAAAAAGTGACTTTTTCCTCCCACAAACCCTAAAAACCAAGGAGATTTTTCTCTCTTTGGTTAAATTTTTCCTTTTTCGAGAAAAATTCCCAAGAAGAAACCCCCCTCGTTCTAAACACGTACGGCCTTTTATAGGGGAAAGACTAAGATTTCAATTTTTCTTTGAATCCACATCCACAATATTTTTCACAAAATTCATCCCATACCGATAAGGATTCGAGATTAAGATGAAATTTTTCCCTAAATCCAAATCTTTCAAAGCCAAATCGCAATATTTTTTCACACATCTGCCTTATCCCAAAAAATCCATATCCCAAAAAAATTTCAAAATTTCTATTTTTCCATAAGATAATTTCCGATTATTAAAAAAAAATGAACTTAGGCCAACCTGCTCGATTCATGGGCCTTTGAACCCATCCGCCACCAATCCAATGCAAAAAACGCAAATTAAAAATAAATGCACCTAACTCTATATGTTATGCAATTAATATTTTTTCAGAGATAAAGTTAACCCCTAATTTTTTATGCAATAAATAAATAATTGGAATGTCAAAATTTAGGTGTCAATAACCATAATCCTCAATCTAATCTCACATCTGAGATATGATTCGTGATTCTACGGAAAAATCGTCATGCTTGAGATATGATTTGCAATTTTGTAAAAAATTATCTAATTCGATCTCATACTAAGATATGATTTGTTAATTTATTTATAAAGTTAAATTGATATGGATAATACCTTGCATAATTTGTTGCCGTGTGTTTGACTAGGGTATGATTGCTTGATACCTTTGTTTGATTTGACTTGATAAGAGAAAATCCAAAAAATATATATTTGAATAGGATTTGATTCTTGTTAGAATATTACTTGTTTTAGGATATATTGAATGTTAAATTAGGTATTTTAGTTATTCCGAATTTTTAAATAAAAATGCCAAAAACATTAATTTTCTTTTCCTTAATTTAAATTGCATGTTTAATTATAGGGCAATTTTAGTTTCGAATTTTAAAGAGAAAACATAAAAAAATGTCACGCATGTGTCACATAAAATTAGCCCTCTCTCGTATGTCATTTAGTCATTACATATTTAGGATTATTTAAATGTATGACATATTAGGATAGTCACATTTAATATTTTCTCGTCATTAGATTAGGTCATATAATTAACGTTGTGTGACATATAGTCTATATGTTAGGTTGCACATTGCATATAATTTTAGTTAGACATTTTTTATACGTCATTGCATGCATTGCTTGTAGCTTTTAGGCTCTATTAATTAAGTGAAGACCCTAAAAGATCTTTGAGTTATTGCGTGTGAACTAAAAATCATATCTAGGGTTGTTGATATGATTTTAAGTTAATATTGTAGATACTTTTTTGGTTTTAAAGAAAGTATTTCCTCCCTGTGCTTGCAATTTATTTATTGTTTTGCTAGGTGTTAGATAATCATTGCACACCCGTATGATCAATTGGTTAAAATCAATCCAAACTGTTTGCTAAATATTTTTCTAAAATAAAAAAGAAAATGTAGAAATCAATTGTAATCAAGTCTCTGCACCCAAAATTTCTAATTTGTAGAAGTAAAGCAATTCTTCCATTACTTTATTTGGATTTTCTAGTTGATCCACCAAAAATATAGGTTAGTGGCAACTCCTAATCATTTGCATGATAATCATTGTGCACCCATATGATCACATTGTATGTTAAAGATTGGTTAAAATCAATCCAAACTGATTGCTAAATATTTTTCTAAAATAAAAGAGAAAATATATAAATCAATCGTAATCAAGTCTCTGCACCCAAAATTTCTAATTTGTAGAAGTAAAGTAACTCTTCCATTACTTTATTTGGATTTCTAGTCGACCCACTGAAAATAAGTTAATGGCAACTCCTAATCATTTGCATGTTAATAACTTCAATTTTAAGTCGCGAATTGGTATGGGCTTGGGCGAGTCTGTATTAAGTTTAGACTTAATAATCCATTAGCTCAACTCCTAGATAGTCCAACCTACTTCAAGGTGAGGTTGTGACAAAAAGTGAGAAATAATAACTATCCTCATTGCTCTTTTTTGCTACTCGCTAGTTGCCCACCCATTACCACTTGTTCACCAATCGTCGGACGCCTATCGTCAGATGTCAAACGTTGAACAATAGCCATTGGTTGCTCGTCATTAGCTGTCGATCGTTAGACTCTAGTCGCCAATCGCCCAACGTCGACTACCCGTTGCCAGTCGCCTGCTGTCGGTGTGCAATTGCCTTCCACTATTGATCGCTAAAAGCCGGTTGCTAGATGTAGGTCGCCCATCGTTCGTTGGCAACTACCTCTCACTGTCATTCGAGAGGGAGAAATTCTGAATCATTATTAAATGGATTTCTATTCTAAAAATATAAATTTTACATTATTATCAAATGTTTATTTTTGCTCAAAAACTTGTCTAGAAAATAATAATAGAAAAGTTAATTTCTAAATTTCTGAAATAAAATAGTTACCATTTGCGTTGTTGATGTCTCAACAAACCTTTGCTATTGATGCATTGTTGATAACCATCACAGCTACCCTGACTTTCGTGTGTAAAAAATAGAAAAGATGAACGCAGCACAAAAGTGGCAGAGGAGCTCATCCCACTTTTATCAATTTGGACGAGTTCTTTTACACAACCTTTTACTCGGATCTCAGCGGAATGGGAATTTGAAAATCTTTTGACTCAATTTCTCAGGTTGACATAGTCAGCTGGGGCATTGAGAGATTCTTAGTTTGGCAAGGAGAGACCATTGGTTCAACTCATACGAATTATGTTTAAACTGCTTTAAATAAAAGTCACAATCACAAGTTAGATGTCTTGATTTGACTAGTTTATGAAACTAGCAAGCATTATATTTAACTGGTTTTTCTGGAACTTGCAAGCATTGCATGAGCTTCATATAGTTGAAATTCTTTTTCCGTGACATTGAACTATAATAAATAAAAGTAAAAAAAATATTTTAGAGTACATTAAACTAGCAAGCATTATTTGCTATTCTTGAAAATAATTTCATTCAGAAATAGCTTCTTCTTTTTTTTTTTCCATTTCCGTTCTTGAGAACAAATAAATAGATTTTTATTTACTTCTTGTTTCCATTCTAAGTTTATTTCCTAACTACTTTACTATTCTGGAGAGTTGAAAGATCAACTGAGATTATCAAACAAATTTCTACTTTTTTTTTTTAATTTCAAGAATAAAAAATATAAATATAAAAATAAGATAGTTATCAAATAAGCCTTTATTAGCCTCTAAGGCGAGTCGGCCTTGCCAAGCACATTCTTTCAGTTTTCATGGACGACTATTTGATCAAAGATATTGGTCTAACTTTCAGGTCGACGAACAACTTCCCCCGGGAAAAGAAAAATGATTTTCGCAACTCAATAATCTTTTCCTCTGCTCTTTTCAATTTGTACTTTTGGGTCAACCCAAAGTGGAATTTCATTTCATCTTATTACATTTCATTTGCATTTCATCTACCATCAAGTAAAGCCCAAAGGAGAGTTTTCTTCATCTTTTTTTTTTTTTTTTTTTTTTGAGAGCTTTAGAGAGTCGGTGGACCTGTCAGGTGATGAAATGTGTCCATCTTCACCCTTTATCCGAGGCGAAGTTGGCACGATGTTTTATTCCGACAGAAGGTGGTGGAGAGTGGTAAATATGATCTGGATGGAGAATTCCCATACTATAATTGGAAACTCTCCACCAAAGATCGGTCATGAAAAATTAGAATTGGAAATTGTCTGTTGACTCCATGGACTTACTAGGATCCATGGAACTTGTCCGACTAAACTTCACGCATTTAATGTAATGTTTTTCGGCATGTCAAAGTAAATCAAATAATAAAGACCTTCCCTATTCTTCATTATAAGATTAGCGAACGAAAAGTTAAGAGTTGAAATTATGAATCAATAGCCGTTGAATTTGAGAGTCAAGGCCATGAGTGAGTGGATGGCCACTTCCACATCTGGAATTGAGAATTGGACTGATATCCACTGATTCTCATCAACTGGGATTGAGAATTGAATTGATTGCTAAGGGCGCGTTTGGTAACGTTTTTATTTCGGGGAATAGTTTTTGAACATAAATATTTTTTTTTTCTGATCCTAGTAACAATTTATGAGATAAGAACGTGCTTCGTAAATTCACAAAAAATTTCTACTCTAGGAATACAAATGCGTTTGGTAAACTTGTATAATTTTATTATTTCTTTTAATTTTTCAATATTTTTTATTATATTTTTCCTTTTTTTTTCCTTCTTTCTCTTTATGGGCTGGTCGCCGGCCATAGCGGCGGCCGGCGACCGGCTAGGTGAGCTCCGACGAGCTCGCCGGAGCCTCGTTAGATTTGGGCGAGGCCGAGTCTCGCCAGTGGCCAGGCGTGCCTCGGGCCGGCGAGGTCAACCTCGCGCCACCTGGGCGAGGTCGGTCTCGCCTAGCCACGACGAGGCTTGGGCTGATGAGCCTCGTCGTGGCTCAACGTCTTCGGAGGCTGGCAACGCTTCAACGAGGTAGTCGGCCCTCGTCTAGCCGGTGGCCGATGCCGGTAGGAGTGGCAAATGGGTGGGTCGGGTCGAAAATGGGTTGACCCATATTTGACCAATTTAACCCGTTTTAACTTATATTCTTGTAATGTAAACCTAATGACCCATACCCGACTGACCCATATCCGACCCATACTTGACCCAACCCATATTGCTAAAACCTATTAATATTTTAGGAAAACTCACTTCTATTACATGCTAATTGGATTAAAACTTAAAATTAAATTAAAAATAGTAAATAAAATAAAAAAAGTTGAAAAAACCTATAAATTGAAATATTTATAAAAAAAATTAGATAAATTTAATAAAAAAATTATAATTCTTTTTAAAATATTATTTTGAAAAATCGAATTTTTAATTTTTTAAAAATAAATTTTTAATTATTTTATTTTTAAAATAAATTTTAATTATTAATTATTATTTTTTCTTTTTCTCTTTTCTCGTCTTTTTTTCTTCTTCTTTGGCCGGTTGGCGCGGGTGACAAGGCGAGATCGAGCTCGCCGGTGTCGAGTGAGGCTCAATCTCGCCGAATCCGGCGAGACTCGAGCTCACCGGCGTTGGGCGAGGCTCGATCTCGCCGATCCGGGTGAGGCTAAGGCCTTGCCCGACGTCGGCGAGCTCGAGCCTCGCCAGTTGTCGATGAGGCCGAGTCCCCACCCAATGCCGGTGAGCTCAAGTCTTGCCAGATCTGATGAGGCTCGAGCCTTGCTAGTCATTGGCGACTTGACGGTGAGCTCGAGCCTCGCCTCGCCTGTCGCCCTGCTGGCTGCCGGTAAGGAAGGAAGACAAAGAAAGAAAAAAAAAAAAGAAAAAAAAAAGAAGGAATCTCATGTTTTTTTTTTTTTTTGTAACTTGGGAACCCCCGTACAGCCGGCAGTCGTGTGAGGTAAACTCGAGGTGACGCTAGCGGAGGACCCACCACCTCGACGTCATGCTTAAGATCTTGTGCGGCCAGCGGGATTCGAACTCTTCTCCTCCTTGCAAAGGGTCATGGGAGCCTTACCCAACTGGGCCACCACAAGCGGTGGTGAATCTCATGTTTTTTAGGTTTTAAAGATGGGTCGAAAATGGGTTAGAATGTGTGACCCATTTTTAACCCATATAAAACTAAACTTAAAATGGGTCGAATGTGAGTTATGGCCCATTACAACTTCATAACCCACATTTGACCAATTTGTGAAACATATAGGTGCAAAATGACCCATTTTGCCACCTCCGGGCGTCGGTCATGGCCAAGGTCGGCGACTAGCCAAAATGAAGAAGAAGAAGAAGAAAAGAAGAAAAAGAAAAGAAAGAGAAGAAAAAAAAAGAGAGAGAAAAATTGTTTGTCGGTATTGTTTCTGAAAACAAGAAATGATTTTTTTCTACTTTTTGTTTTTGTTCCAAATTTGTTCCTGGGAACAAAAGGTTTACCAAATACGTTTCTGTTCTTTTTTTTGTTTTTTGAAACAAAAGAATATATATATATTTTTTTTGGTAAAAGGTAAGAAAAAATAATATAAATTTTTGTTATGGGGAACATAAACAAAAATAAACAACACAGGGCCTAAGTGATTCTAGATTCTTTTACCTGAGTATAAATTCACTTGGCAATTTTTTTAATGAGATCTGTGTGTTTCCCGCGGTGGTGGGCCTGCAAGTGCTTACCGCTTCAAAAATTATTTTATTATGTAATACCAGGTTGGCCCATTGAATGTGGTTTTAGTTATATTTGAGGAATTATACTTTATTCGAAAAGTTAACTATTTCCTTTATTTATTTTTGCTAGAAAATTTAACTATTTCCTATTAACTATGTTAGATAAGTATTTTCGAGCTCTCATTAATATCATCAGAGAATTTCTGAAATGGAAAAATAAGGCACCATTTGACATTTCCTTTTAATTGGGACAAGAATTGAAATTTTGGAGGATTGGATAGATTGGCTAGATATTCTGATGACCCAACATGATGGTGATTCGGGTGCTTTTAAAATTACTGTTTGCTCGTTTATTTATTCAGCATATAATCATTATTCATTAGGTCGCATAATAATGATTTGTCGTCAGAAAGATGTTTTGGTTGGTTCTCCGGGGTGGGTTAGGTTAAGGAAAATTAGAGCATTAAATCGTCAAGGTAAAGAAAATATTACAAAAGCCAGTTAATCCACTCTCGTAGCCCACTTTCTCCTTAATCATCAGAATTCATCGCTTCCTTTATACAAGCTGTCTATTGTACCTATTATGTTACGGTTAAAGCGACATTTTAACATTAAATGCATTCAATCTAATGATTTTTATTCTATATATAATTTAGGACTTCTTTTCAAGGAAAGTATAAATTCAAAAGAAAATCTATTAAAATCTTAACTTAAATGCAAATATTTAATTGTATTGTGACTTTTTTATGTGCAATAAACTATGCACAATAATTATGTAGTAGAGAGAGTCCTTTAAGCTTTTTAAGAAGATCCAAATGAAAGAATTTCTTATAATACTAAGGTACTGTTTATTTCGTAAAAAATTAATAATTAAAAAAAAAAACTTTCTTAAGAATGACAGCTTCTATTGCTTGAAATAATTAATCAATATAAAATATTTTCAATATCAATAATAATTTATGTATAAATATATCTTCTTAAATAATGAAATTTTTTTCGATTTATACATTTTTATAAGTGATATAAATGCTTATTTGTAAATATATTTATTTTTCATGAAATAAACACTTTTGACATGGTAATAAGCATCATCTATTTCTAATAACGTTGGACCTACTACCATATGCGAAATTCACCGGTAATCACCCTAAAATGAACTACGGATCTAATGCAAATTGGCTGCTCATCGAATCGATGTGCGTGCAAGAAGGGAGAAAACATATATTAATAACTCCCTCTTTTTGGGCGACAAAAAGGCGTTTTTTTTCTTCCGCTGAAAAAGGCATTTCGATTTCCTTTCGGAGTCAGATTTGGAGCGGAGGAGAGAGATCGAGGGGAAAGAAAGAGATGCCTGGTCTCCTTTTAGGCCGTTCTCTCGCGGCGCTCGTCGCACCGGTCCTCCTGTCTGCGATCGCGTACAAGCATCTCCGCAAGAAGGAAGCCAGTAACTACGACGTGTTCTTGAGTTTTTGCGACGAAGATTTTTGCGACGAAGATGCTCCAACGAACTTCGTCGGGAGCCTCTACAAAGGGCTGGTCGCTGCCGGAATTTGTGTATGCGGAGACAAAGATTGCCGACGCGAGAAGACCGGGCCGGATCTTGTCCAAGCCATCAAGAACAGCAAGATTTCGATCCCGATTCTGTCTCCGAAGTACGCTTCCAACAGACGGTGCCTCGATGAACTGGTTCAGATGGTGGAGTGCAAGGATGGAAGCTCAGGGCATGTAGTCTTGCCCGTATTCTATGAAGTGGAGCGACGTGAAATAGATGCTTTTGACCAAAATTTCGGGGACGAACGGAAGCGACGAGCGGTCATAGAAGTCAGTTCATTGAGAGGATGGGAATCACAGACAGTCGCTAATGGGTACTTCGTCTTTTTCACCAAAACCTTGTTAAGTTTCTTGTTTTAGCGAGTATTGCTCGTAGAAAAGGTGGGGTTGTGGGTAAACGTTAAATGTTTGTATCTCTCCGTCTGTCCCTGTGTTTTTGTGATAATTTTTATTTTATAGGGTAAATTACTTTCTGTTATCATTGGTAATATCTTTTTTAATAGGCTAAAACTTTCACAATTTGATTCGAATCCATTAAGTAAACAAAATTCAAGATTCACTAGCCACAAAATTCTTCTAGTTCTGTAAAATACGTTAGACTCACGTTAAAGAGAAATTAACCTTGTTTGTGATGTGGACCGACCCTGCAATTGCTATACCCACTTCTATCTTAGCAAATAAGATAAGATATGGAGGCGGGAGAAACAATAATTAACTTGTTTATTTGCTTTTGTGCTCTCCTCAGATATAACATCGAATTAGTGTTGCCATGTATTAGAAATCTTGTTTTATTTGACAGGAATGAAGGACGATTGATCGAATTGATTGTCCGAAAAGTTTTGATAGAGTTGAAGAAAGCGCTTGGGCTGGTTATTACTGAGAATTCGGTCGGGATTGAAGGTCCTATGAAAGATTTGATGAAATTTGTAGATGATAATCATTCTTCTACCCTGTATATTGGAATCCATGGAGGGGGTGGTGTTGGTAAGACAACTCTCGCTAGAGTCATCTACAACAAGCTCGCTGACCAATTTGACCATTGTAGCTTCATTGCCGACATTAGGGAATCATGTAAGTGCAATTGTGTTGAGAATTTGCAGGATCAATTGATCTCAGATTTACTAAAAGGAAAAAATGAAGTGTATGATAAGGTTGACAGAACTAGCCTCATCTCATCTAAGTTTAAAGATGAGAAAGTCCTCATTGTTCTTGATGATGTGAATGCTAATCATCAGTTGGAGGCTTTAGCTGGAGAGAGAAACTGGTTTGCTGTAGGAAGTAGGATCATTGTTACCACAAGAAATAGGAGTGTTCTTGATATGGCTAAAGTGGATTTTGAGTATGGGCATAAAGAAATGAATGGACATGAAGCTAAGATCCTCTTTTCTAGACATGCATTTCGAAGGGACTCTCCCCCTAGTGAATTTTTGTCTTTCTCAGATCGTTTGGTATCTATTATTACAAGGTTTCCTCTGACTCTGGAGATTCTAGGTTCCTATTTGTGTGGAAAGAGTCAAGAGTCATGGTCTCATACTATACAAAACTTGGAACACGTGCATCGAATGGGAGTGCAAAATGTGCATCAAATGGGAGTGCAAAACCTGCATCGAATAGGAGTGCAACAGATTTTGAGCATAATCTGTGAAGCATTAAAGTGTGAACAAAAAAAAACATTTCTGGATATTGCTCTCTTTTTAGTTGGGAGTGATGCAAGAATTGCATCCTACACGTGGGATGCCAGTGACTTTAATCCAGTGGTGGAAATTGAAGAACTGATATTTATGTCATTGATAAAAATTGGAGATAATCATGAGCTTAGAATGCACGACGAATTGAGAGATGTTGGTAGGAGAATTGTTTGTGGAGGAGATTGCAACAACGATGGCCGTAGATTGTGGGACCATGAGGAAGCTTTGAAAGTGCTAAAGAGAAATAAGGTAACCACACATCTTTCTTTTCCTCCCCTAGTCTTTGTTCTCTTGCTTTAATTGATGTTAATCCTCTAATTAATGTTGGTTCTAAATTAAAAGCTCTTCCTTTTGTTATTGTGCTTTTGTTATATTATTGATGTGATCAGGAACTAGAAGGTAAGTGTTGCAGTTTCTCCTCAAATTTCGGCCTTTCAGTCTGGATAGAGTGATTAGAAGGGAATGGAAAGGATTCTGATAAGATCTCAGGAAAGAAAATTAAAGAAAGGAAATGATTGGATTTTATTTTGTTTGGATGTTTATGAAAGAAAAGAAAGGTGATGAAGGGAATTTGGTCATTTCATGTTTGATTGAACAAGAGGAAGAAGGGTAGGGAATCTAATTATATTTTAAAAAATACTTTGTCCTTATCAGAGAGATTTTTTTTTTTTTTTAATACATGAAATAAGGGGCATATATTGAAGAGAGACAACAATATTTGTACATCTTTCTTAATCCCTCTTTGAGAAAATTAGAAAAAGCAAGCAAGTTTGAGATTTGAATCATTTCGAATCCCTTCCATTCAAATTCCTTGAACTTATCTGTCCTACCAAACAAGGAAAACTGTTTTAGATATTCTCTTCCTCTCTAATTCCTCCTAATCCCTCCACCTTAACTGAGTCATGGCCATTAATTGTGGGGATAGGCTTAGGGCCGGGGCTGGTGCCCTGAGTTGTGCATCCTTGCTCCAGGAGGTGGAGCCTTGCCCCTTCATTGCCTTGTGCCTAGTGAGAAGCGTGCAGTCCCCATCCTCGTGGGGCACTATTTGGCTGAGGACAAAGTATCATAGTTAATTTCTTTAAGTAGTTGTAACATCAAATATGTTAATCCAGTGACTGGAATTTTAGTTTAGAAGTTCTTGAGAATATATGTGATATTTTTGTGTGTGTGTTTTTTTTTTAAATGCTTAAATCATAGACATGAATAGGTAGGATAAAGAATCCTCTATCTTTTAATGGTGGACAAATTAAGAAACTAATTGGAGATGAGATAAGAAAAGTTCGAGGTAATAAGTACTAATCTACACTCTTATCAAATTACTAAATCACGTAATTTCACTAAAATAGCTCATGGGAAAATAGTTTTATGCAATCATATCACTTGTAAGTTATATCTATACTAGAATAAATTAGATTTGGAGCATTGAGATATTTTCTCTATGAACTTTTCTCATTTTTTCCTGAAAATTATGCTACTTATATTATTATTATTTTTATAATTATTAAAAACCTCTTGATTCCATGGGCTTGTTTCTAAGGCACAAAATCATTAAATGAAAGAAACATAAATATGTGAAATAAGATGATAAAATCAATGGGTGATTCGTAAATACATGTAATTACTAGGCTTATTAAATGGTAGGAAGCACTTTATATAATATAAATTAACTATTTACGTGAGATATTTAATTTTGCAGAATATATTAGCTGCATTAATGGTTCAGGCAGAGCTAAATATGGTCCTGTGCTGCTCTGTAGCCGAGCAATCCAACCCATGCCCTGTCTTGGCATGACATATCCACCTTGTTTGAATCTAGTTCCTGCGGGGCACAGGGAGTATGTGCTCCCCATGCCCATCCCTGATGAACAACATAACTATTTATGAGCATAATGTGGAATTTGACTGGTGAATAATAAAAGATAGACTACTTTAGTACCTGAATTGTGAAAAACAAAATGCCTGATCCAGGTAAGCCAAAGTGGAAAAGTGTGCTTTTAGCCTTACTTAATTTCTCACTCATAGTTTGTGAGTCTTGTGTTGTATTCTCTGTGAGTAAAATTTTAGTACTTTTCCATATAGACTTACACATACACCTTTTTAGTAAAACTTTTATCTCCCGTGTGTCCTCAATGTTAAGAAAAATACTCGTTGTTCTGGAGTAAAACTATTTATATGGGTATAAAACATTTGCCATATTATAGAAGGGTAAACTTGTTTCCAATTTGACTTATTTCATAATATCTTTGGGGGACCTGCAGAATAAATGAAATTGCCCTCGGTGGATTCCACATTCATACATTTACTTATAGTTTTGTTCTTATCCTACCATAAATTTTCTTAGGCTTTAAAAATTTAACCTATTAAATTAAATTTAAAACTGTTCTTATTGTAACTTGTGCATTCTTTGCTCAAAGGCTCACTTTGTAGTGAATTTCTCACTTGTTAAATGCTGTTTAATAGTTTCTCATAGATTAACGTAATCAAGTCTCATTTGAAAGATTTAACTCTAAAAATTCAACAGAGAACTATGGCAATAAATCTGCAGTACTGTACTAGAGGAGACTTTTTAGTTTTAGGAAAGAAGGACCCCTCTTAATGCTGAATCTGTACCTAAATAAATTAAGTGTCTTAGTAGTCTTCATACTCAGAAGACTACTAAGAATTAGATTTTAAGGATTATGTATAGAATTAGATTTCAGACACGCATGGTCTGTGCGTTTATATTAGTATAAGTCTGCTACTGGCAAAAAGAACTTGCCAATTCTTTTTTTGGCATAAAAGTAATGTGTGCTCTCTTTTTCTGGTGAATATGAGAGCCAAGTCACATTAGTTAACTTGGTTGTTTAGTTGCAATATTTATGATCTATTGTCTTTTATTTTTGTAGGGATTTGAAAATATTCGGGCGCTTTCTCTTGATGAAGGCAACTCAAAGGAAACCGTTTACACAGACAGCTTGTACAGAATAACTGATCAAGGAAGTCAGATTTACACAAAGGGATCATTTGCAAATTTATGGAGCTTACGGTTCCTCCATGTGAGTGATGCATCTTTCAAGGAAAATTTTGATGAAACATTTTCCAAATTAAGATGGCTTCGATGGGAGAGATGTCCTCAAACTCTTGAGGCAATGAATCTTGGTGTAAAGGAATTAACTGTACTTGATTTGTCAAGAAGCTTGATTGGAGATAATTGGCAAGGATGGAGTTCAATAACAGTAAGATGGAAAAGCATTGTTTCATATTTCTTTTGAATTATAATCACTTCTGGCTAGCTCCATAACATTTTATTTTTTGCAGTTGGCAAAGAAGCTAAAAGTGCTCAACCTTACAGGCTGCCGTTCTTTGACAAGCGCTTTCTTTCTCTCATTTTTTAAAAATTTAGAGATTCTGATACTCAGAAATTGTGTCCGGCTGAAGGAATTTGACTTTTTTGCTGGAGACTTGGAGACCCTCGTTTCCCTTGACTTGAGTGGATGTTTGTGCCTCGAGAAGCTGCCGGTAGAAGTGGGAAATTCAAAAGGACTAAAGGAACTTCTTCTAGATCAAACTAAAATAGAAGAAATTCCTTCATTTATTGGTTCTTTGAAGAAGCTGGAGGTGCTTAGCATGAAAGGATGTAAATTATCAGACAGCATCTGGTCCCTTGTGAAGTTGCGGCACTTGTCGCTACAAAACTGCTGCGGACTGGGACAGATCCATGGCTCAATTGGTAAGTTGGAATCACTGACTGAACTGGTGCTAAGTGGCACAAGCATTATGGAATTACCTGAATCCATTGGAAATTTGCAGAATTTGGGAATTCTGAATATTAGTTGGACTGGTATAAAAAAGCTACCTAGGACTATTGGAAGGTTGAGGAAGCTCCGGAAATTTGATGCTTCTTGGTGCATGACACTAAGTGAGGTAATTTCAAGCATCCGTGATCTTTCTTCTCTCCAATGCCTTGATTTACTTGGTTGCTTGGAGCTTCGATCTCTGCCAAAGCTCCCTTCCAACTTAACAGTTGTTGGTGTCACCTGTAAGAGCGACAAATTGCCTTCATTTTCTCACTTGATCCATCTAAAGCGACTTCGATTTCATGACTGCAAATCTCTCCAAAGCATCCCAGAGCTTCCCTCGACACTATTAGAGCTTGAAGTTATTGGATGTGATGCTTTGTGGCTCTTGACCCCGCTGAAAGCAGTTAAAGATTTCGAAGCATCAATAAAAAGGTTAGACATCATTCGCTGCAACTCCATGAAAGAACTGAACCTTTCACAATTAAATCATCTGAGGGTATTATATGCTCAGGATTGTAA
The DNA here is from genome assembly GCA_016097595.1 of Eucalyptus pumila. NCBI lineage: Eukaryota > Viridiplantae > Streptophyta > Magnoliopsida > Myrtales > Myrtaceae > Eucalyptus > Eucalyptus pumila. The sequence goes on from CM027853.1 coordinate 47,713,575, forward strand.
AAATATCCTTGAAATTGGAGGTCTTGACAGATTGAGTTTCTTGGAAAGCTTGACTATAGAGAGAGCCAATTTCCGAGTTAGACAAAACGTTTTAGGCCGTTAGGAAACTGGCATATTGCTTAACACATTGAAAAGCTGGACCTTCCGGATGTGGAGGGTCTTAATAGGTTTGGTGTTCTTGGGAGACTTGGATATCTTTGGTAGCACTTCCTTAAAGAGGATGGACCTTAAAATACTAGAGCGGCTGAAGATATTACATGGCTAAGAATGACGACTACTTAGTCATAATTCAAGGTTCCGATAGGTTGCAGTTTTTGGAAAAGCTGAATATTTTTGAAAGGTTACCAGATTCATGTTGCCTCAGGACCCTGAAAGAGTTGGACATCTTTTCCAACTTGATCAGTATGGTATGGTTGTAGAAATTGCTGGAAACTGAGAAAAAACAACCATTTGATTGGACAATCACATTTTCTGGATGCCAGTCACCCAAAACAATATTAACTGGAAGGTGACTCTATCAGAAGCATGATTCCATTGCTCAATGTATATTCGGATGAGTCATAGAAGTTGAGATGATCTATATTTCATAACAAAGGCATGTCAAGAAGGTAAGAGATCTTTTTTCTATTGAAACATGTTGCTCAATTTTCGTTAGTATTTCCTGTTCTCTTTTTCTTGTTAAGATTAAAGTACATACTTCTCATTAGTATTTCCTGTTTGACAGCCTTGTTGTTTTCTGGCTTTCATATTTTCAAGGAATCCTGGGGAAGATCTTAGAAGTCAATTTGATGCCTCAGCAAAATGTTATTCCTCATCACGCCAGTAACGAAAATAGATCAGAAGGCCTTCTACTGCATCACTTGTCATTACTCTTCAAGTAAGATTTTTCATCATCACATGATTTCAATCATGATCAGCATGTGCAAGTTGCAAATGCAGTATACATTTTGATTTGCTTGCAGATGTAGTACCTATTTTGTTTCTTCTATTTATGCAGAAAAAGAAGATTTTCAATGTCTGCTTGATTCTAGAATGCTGGTGGTAAATACATATGCAGGCATTTGATTGCATGAACCAAACATAACATGCTGAGAACTCATACTTACAATGGGGAACTACTACAGCAGCCTGTAGAAATATCTTAGTAAATCCAAAATGGTTGATGGCCTATCCTTTTGAGGGACATAACCACAATCAGCATGGAGAACTTGAATGTTGAACTGCTTCCAGACATATTTGACTAATTTGATGCATTGCGAGCTCAGCTGTATTCCCTAGCTAATTCGAGCCCTTACGAGTTTTGTCATGTGCTGAATTTAATCGCAAGCAAAGTAGTCATGCAATTCCTCTTCTTGCGAACAATCATTTTCCTATTTTCTGGTATACTTATTCGAGCACTGGAATTGTATGCCCCCCAAGGAAGATTTGTTTTGTTGTTGCCTGTTGACTAAACCTTCCAATGGCAAGTTGTTATCCTGCTCATCTAGGAAATGTAAGTGGAGTCGAATCTCGAAATCTTGAGGAAGGATCCTGGTTGCTTGTATGAGTTTCAGACTGTTTTCTCCTAATTTTGGTCTCCATTTAGGAATGAAAAACACCTAGAGCAAATGACTGCTGATGGTAATAAAAATCACTTATCAAACAATTAAGACGTTATAATGTGATCAATGTTTTGGTGACCTCCTGTTCTTCAGATTTGGTTTTCTGCATAAAGGACATAATGAAGTTCAAATGGGATAGTTTCTCATTTTCATTTTCTGTTGTGGTTTCATCTCATGGCCCATTGGAAGAGTCTTAACAGTGCATGTCACACTCTGTTTCTACCGAGGATATGTGGATGTGAGCTTTTGGATGACTATATTGGATGACTGATAAAAATTCCATTATGTTGTCTTCTAAAATTTAGAAGATTCTTTGGATGTAGCGTATTTTCTAGATACTGTCACTTTCACATGTACATAAATCTTACAAGCATGGGAATGCCCAGGGAAAGACATACATACTGGTTTTCGATTCATTATTTGATCGTCCAATAAAAAATCTAAGCTTTCAAAGCTTTTCTGGACAGTCTCAAAGTCTTTGAAGGACGGACGTGTCGGAAAAGCGAAACCTCATTGAAGCCTTAAATCAGCCTCTACATGCAAGAGGAATCCTTTTGGAGACAAAAGCACAGGTCGGGCCAGGGTGAGAAACGCACTTTTTGTTTTTTTGGTCATTTAGAAACGCACTTGAGTTGTTGAAATAAGGCAATGTCAATTGGGTCCATGAATAGAGCAGATAAGATCGGGCCTGGTGACTAGCTTAGCGATCTTTTTTCCTCTACAAATCCTCAATTTGCCGGATCTTGGTTCTGTTCTCTGAAATTATCGGCGAACAAAGTAGCCACTGCCTGAACTAAATGGAATGAAGCATGCTTTATTTAGCGCTAGTCAAACACACTGGATTTGCGCAGAAACTTGAAGGTGTCGAGTTCCGAATGTCAAAAGTGTTATCCAATGAGAACGTGAAAGTAAAGACTATTTGTATTTGGGATGAGATAAATGAATGATGAGTGACGATTTCAAATACTGTAATTGCTTTAAATTGTACTGGACTTTTAGGATTAGACTAGGAGGAACGTTTATAACATTTTTAGTCCTTCGTTATCGGTTGGTATTGTTATTTATGATCTATCTTTTCATATTCTGAACAGTATTTCGGTGCGCCTTGGTGGGCTTATATGGACTAGACACTTCGGCCAATTTTTCGGTTGTCATCTCACTTCACTATACTTCTTTCTTCCTTTTTTTACTTTTTTAAGTCTTATTCATTTTTTAATTGACAATCATCGGGAATGAATTGTTTGGGTTAATTTTTGGTCCATTCTTGGACGATATTTCATATAACCATGAATTTTTCCCCTAAAAACATGTGTCATTTACTAAAATGACAATAGGACGTTAGAAGTGTTTTAATTTTTATAATTATTTTAATGTCAGAATTTTTCAAGTGATCATTTGAGTGTTACTTCCGTAAAAGAAGAAGAAGAAGAACATCATTTTTGAGATATCACCGATTTTCATAATAAAAAAATTCAACATGACATTATTTTATTATAAATCTTTCTACTTAGCTCTTCAGAAATCCAATCAGCAAAAAGTACAAAGCAATGACTTGAAATAAAAAAGCGAGACAAATGCTAATCCACGAAATTGCAAAACCCAAATCAAAATGAAGAATCGCGGCCAAGTTAAATAAGCAATAATCAAACCGCCGATCTAGAGAAATATAAAACATTTTCTTGAACACTTTTTTTTTTTGGTAAAGATTTTCTTGAACACTTTAGGTTCCACAGCAATGGAAAAACCACTTATCCATTGCAGATTCTCATTCCATGAGCATGAGCCGAGTGTTTAGAGATGAATGAACGAAAATGTGATCAAACTGATCCATGAGTAGAAACAAAGCAACAAAAAGGTACCAACACTTTCAATAAATGTAGAAACAAATTTGAAAGGCTAGACTGGGGCAAGATTGCTTATTTATTCAAAAAAACCCTAACCCTAAATGCTCAAATTGGGGTAAATTACATTCTGAAATTTGTAGTTGAGAGTAGGGGTAGGAAAATCTGCTCATAATCGTGTAATGCAAAACAAATTAGACAGCCTATGTCGTTGGTTTTTTCCCAAAAAATAAAAAATAAAAATCCGTGCCTCCTCTCGATTTGTTCCACGAGCTTGCCTCCAACTTCTCTCTACACATCAGGAGGCTGTCGAGCCACCTGCAGTCAGTATTGGAGTTCTGGAACGTGATCTCATTGGCTCCGTCAACATTAGTGCACCGGCAAGAGTAGTAGAGAGAAGCACCGAGAACACAAAAAAGCGAACTGTGATCACACAGGGAAAGAAGAATGAAGGAAAGAGAAAAATGAAAGGTGGTCATTTTAGTCCGTTTGCCACGTTGTCTCCTTCATTTACTACTTTGGACTTGAATTTGTTTTTAAATAGTCAAGCCATACTCAAAAATTTATTTAAAAAGTCACATAGGATGAGTTGTCGGAATTTGTCACTATAGACATTGAAATGATCCAACGAAAAAATTTAGCATTAAAGTAAACACCATACGAAAGTTATGAGATTTCTAATGTTCTTTTCCTTAATAAAATTATATAAACCAGAGTACATATTATCCTTATATCATTTTATGTTTCAATATTAAAATTAAAATCAGTGATAAAGAAATGAAGTTGATCAAATAACATAATGATATCTAGTCTAATTTCCTGATAAATTAGCCACTATGATTGTGTATCTGGATGCCATATTTTTTGCGTAATTTAATCTCATGTGAATTGACTTTTGCTAACAAAATGAATGGTATGGTTGTTTTGCGGAAAAAATTGTAATAAAAGATCCTTTTTTTTTTTCTTGAAAATCATTTTTAAGAAAAAAAAAATTCATTTTCATTTGTTTGGTGGTGTGCTGAATAGCGCATAATACTTTATCTTAAAATAAAATATGAAGAAGCTATAAGCATTTGTGGTAAAAGAATCGTACCCTGGAAAAAATGATTTTCTCCATTTCGAACGCGAGAGTTGGTTAACCTAATTTTAAGTATGGGTCTTTTTTTGTCGTTGTCTTTTTGTTGACTAACTATTTTCAATGAATCAAATATGTAAAAATCCAAAAACTAATTGTTAGGGAGCATGAAATAGAAGTCTAATGCCTTTACTAGGGGTAATCGTCAAGAGGAAGTTTATGTTTGAGTCCGTCAATATATCCAATTGAACCAATTTTCACTCAAAAGCTTAAAGGCCAATGATTAAGGGATCAATTAGGATATATATTAATACTCATCACCACACCAATTTTTCAATATGAGATTTTTGTTTTAATACAACTCACACGTGCATTATAATAATCTCTCCCTCATATGTGAGCTCATTGTTAGGTCTACTCTTTCTTAATCTAGGTATCCTTTTGTTCAAGATATCTTAACTTAAATCTCCATTGACCCAACTTCAACACTGGTCTCTTTCTCCATACTGAATCATGGACCCTATCATTGAGCCTACATTGTCACCTGATTCACCAAACACCAGAATAGATTGAGGCTGACCAATTTATCATCGACTTTGATACCATTTGTTAGGGAAGTTCGATACATTCACTTGGGGAAATCATCAAGAGGAGCTCAAATTTGAGTCGATCAACATATCTAATTGCATACCTTCACTCAAAAGCTTAAACTAATGAATTATGTGCCAACTATGATGTATATTAATTGCTAAACACTATACTAAGTGCGATGCGAAACTTCTCTAATATAATTCACACGTACATCCTAACACTAATTCTCAAAAAAGCTTTTTTAATGAAACAAACGCACCTCGAAGTTTGAGTTGAATGTTAACCTCACGGATATCAAACATCATCAAACTAGCTTTAGGGCATAGTGAATCTAGAAACAACATTATCTACGGAATTCCTCTAAAAAAGAAAATACTAAGGAAAAATTTACTCTTTTGAGTGTTCACAAGAAAAAAATTGCTTTTTTCCTATGCTACTACGTGCTCTAACTCTAATTAGGGTGCATATGATTTAGTGTTCATAAGAAGTTTTAGGCCTCCAAAGGCCCCTTTAGCCAAAGTTTTGTGCATAGTAACACAATCTCAAAGCCCTTTGGTGCAAAGTTTTGCTTTACAAATGCTCAAAATCAAGACAACTTCCCATGCTTTGGACTTTAGCATTTTCATAATTTGAGGCTAATAATTTGTTTTCTTCCAACTTTGCCCACATTAAACAATCTTTTTTCTTTTATTAATTTTACCCTCACAAGCAAAGTAGAGATGGGGTTGTACCATCTGCAGTCATATAACCGACATTGCCTCGCATGGGTTGTGTGAACTCATAGCCTCACTTGGGGTGGCACACCGTTGGCACTGCCCGATCTTTCCTCCGTTTTGCTTTTCTTTCTTATTTGAACAATTGTTTTGCAATAAGTATTTTGCAAGGTGTTTATAAACACGATTTACTTTTCTTATTTAACAACTATAGTGTTTAGTGCGTAGTAAACACTATTAGATGCATCTTATTGAGTTATTTCGCGCACCTTTGGTTTGAAGTTGCTGGTATGTAGTGCATTGATACCAATAGAAAAATGAGCGCTTTGCCATTGACTGGGAGTTTAGCTCAAGTAGTATTTGTTCAGGTAGACACTGGTCATACAATAAAATTTAAATAGACAAGTTGTTGTACGGTCAAACCACGTCTCAATAAAAAAAATATATCGCTTCCTTACGCAACTCCTACACGCACTAGCCTGACCAACCTGTCACAATCGAGAAAATATTAAATACGTCTGGTGTTCCAGCGTGGCAAATAAGAAGGCGTTGGAGTGCGACACGTGTCTTCGTGGGACCCACATTCTTGAGAGAAAAAGAGTCGCCAATTTAAAAAAATTTCAATCCTGGCTTTCTTTTGTCACGCCTCTCTCTCTACCCATTGCTCTCTGTGTCCGACGAACTCCCTCGTGTTCAGATGCATGACTTCTGTTGTTTGATCACCGATAAACAGGGAGGGGGCTCGTGGGGGAGCCGCCCCCTTCGCAAAAAATATTTTAACGTATCGTCTGAAGATATTAAAATAAAATTTTCAAATTGCCCCTGTTTTTTAATCGAGGGCGATGCGGCCCACATGCCTAACATTCGCTAACAGCTGTCAGTCATTAAAAGCCTAATCAATCAATAGACGCCTGTGTAAGTATCCGATTTAATTAAGAGAAAAAAATTATAAAAAATCTCAAGCTATACTTACTATAATATATTTATATTAAAAAAATTGTGACATTAAAAATCCATATTATACCCGCTTATGATAGATTAATTATAAATTTAAATAAATTTATATTTATATGATATATTTAGCTAAAATAACATGTTATTTCATTAAAGCCACGAGTGAGCACCATATTGATACGGTCTTCTTTTCGGCACTCATGGAGATAGATTTTTAATAGTATTCATTGATGAAACCTTGAATGACTGTAATTTAATTTTTGGTGATTTTTTTCCTTTAATTAAAGATAAATTAACTTGTCCAAATTGTTTGGATCGATAGGCAACTTTATCCGGCAAACAAAATCGTGTTCACAATCCAAGGACGCTTTGTTTTTCGTGTTATCTTTCAGTGGAATCGAAGTGGAATTTCATTTCGTTTACATTTCGTTTGCATTTCACCTATCCTCGCATAAATCCAGAGAAGACCTTAGCAAGTTGGTGGACTAGCAAAGGTCATGTATTGTCCCATCTTCACCCTCAGAGCATGTGAGTTTTTTTTTTTTTTTATCAGTCCTACTCTATTCCTACTCTACATTCACTTGCAGACTTATGTCCTGCCTCCTGCAGGGTGTGGGAATCGCAAGCCACTCTTGAAACTTATGCGTCCCTACCCTCATCCCCTGCAATGGTGATTTTTTGCACCAAAGCAAAAGGCAATCAATGTAATTTCATTCCCACCTGCAATGGTGATGGGTGGTGGGCCAGCGTGTGCCTCCTTCGTCTTAGTCAAATGTTGGTACAGATTTATTAAATGTGCAAATCCGTGGAAAAGTAACAGTGTAGAGATGAGACACAGCTCCGTTCTGAACATGTTAGCTCCATGGCTTTTTTTTTTTTGCTTTAATATAAAAAATCATAAATTAATTTTTTTATGATATTTTTATTCCACATTATTTTTTCCTATTAAAAATAGTAAATTAGTCAACTAGTTTCTATCCAATTTTATCATTAAATTTGCCGACATGGATAACATAGTGATGTGAATTCGTAGGATAAATATAAAAAAAAATCTAAATCGATATATTTATGATAAATTTACTAATACACTTATAATAAATTTGGGGTTTTTTGTTATATTAATCATAGGGATTTCCACATGAACTTTTTACATCACCATGAGTCATCTACGTCAACAAATGTAATAGTAAAATTTGATAGAAACTAATGAAATGTTAATTTGTTGCAAGTCTACTAATTTACAGTTTTTAGTGGTCAAAATATTAATTTGGGGTAAATTTATTATAAATGTACAAGTTTGGGGTTTTTTATGAAACGATATAGTAGTCCAATTGATCCATTCATATTAGTGTCAATGGTACGAAAAACCTCAAACTAATATATATGTAACAATTTTACCTAATATTAAAATCTCAAATTAGTACATTTGTAACAAAATATATATATAATATATATATATATATATATATATATATATATATATATATATATATATATATATTTGGTGACCTAGAGAAACCCCGTACGCCGGTAGCGCGGCGGGACAAACCCTGGGGCCGCATGAGGGAACCACTACCCCGTGATAGCGGTTAAGGCGTTAAGCGCATCTACTGGGTTTTGAACCCTTCACCTTTGAAGAAAGGATCAGCAATGCCTTATTCAGCGGAACCACCGCTACGGGTGGTGTGACAAATTTACTTTTCATAGTTAAATTTTGTTAAATTTTACCGTCAAATTGTTGAATTGGATGATACGTGACAATTAATAGATGCATTAATTTGGGGTTTTACTCTTTGTTTATCATAGGTATATCGGTTTGTGGTTTTTTGTGATATTATTCTAATTTAATAGAAGCTAATGGAAAGTTAATTTATTATAAATGTACACCTAAATTTTGGATGCATTTATTTTTAATTTGCATGTTTTGCATTTTATTTATTGGACCGATAGTGGATGGATTCGAATTAATATTTCTGAGCTCTAGTTCAGCAGGCTAGGCTAGGGCCACGAAAGGAGCAAATTAGCCAAAGCCTGTTTTTTTTTTTAATTAATTATCTTGTGAGAAATTGAGATTTGATACGATATTACGGTGGATTTTGAAATTTAAGAAAATTGTATTATAATCTTATCTTTAGCAATAGGTGATAAAATTAGTAGAAGATATTCAGGAGATAAGGAAAATAAAAAGATTTTTGTGATTGGAAGGTTATAGATAATCTTCGTGTATATTGGAAAAAGGGATAAAATATTTCAGTGAAACGCTCTAGCTTGGCAAACAAGAAGGCGGTGGGAGCACGACACATGTCCTCTGCTCCTCGACTTAGCGCTTCTTTCTCTCTCCTCTCTCTTCTCACTCTCTCCCAAATAACTCGGTTGGTGGCTCGGCTCGGCTGGCAGAAGAAAGGACAGGTAATAAATGCGCAACACTCCCGCTTAAATTTTCTTTCTACTCATTTGAATTTTCTAGGTTTTGTCTCTCTTTCGCGGAAGAGCAAACAGAGAACGAGTTGCACTTACTTCCTCTGTTTCCTTCTCAGTGCATCCCACCCCCTCCGCCTCTCCAAAACGCCTCACTGGTCATCTACCTCTGGCACGTCGCCTCCTTCAAGAGCCCACCAATCGTAGCTGGTTCCTCAAACCTTTGTCTCCGATTGTTTCCAACGCGGAGATCGAGCATAAGGTTTGTGCTCACTTTGGTCTCTCGGCAACTTCTAGACCTCCATCCAATTGCCTCCCTCTGATGAACTCATCATCAACTCCGACTCCGAGCCGCCGCCGCCACTGCCACCAATGGTATCCTCCGTCTCTGGCATCTGTTCGTCCTCCCCCTCCCTTAGGCCGAAGACACCGCCAGCCTCCAGCGCGAAGCCGTCGGCCTCCGGCAGGAGGGAGACGGCCTCGGTCTCGTTCCCAAGTGGCGCCAGGCTCCTCACCGTTGACTGGGTGTTGTCCTTGTCATTGGCCCGATCGGTCGCGAGGGAGATCTCGATGGACCTGGGCAGGGCCAACAGCGTGGCGAAGAAGGAGAGGCGTGGGCTAGAGGGCTGGAGAAGGATTCCCGCTCGCTGTGGACGAGGTACGTGGACTGGCTACACCAACACCGGAGCTAGGGCTTTTCCTTGGACATGAGCCGAATCGGGTTCACAGACGAGTTTGTGGAGGAGATAGAGCGTTGGTTCCACCTATGTTCAAGGCGATGGAGGAGCGGAAGGGCGCGATCACGAACCTGGCCCAAACGAGGGCCGCATGGTTGGGTATTACTGGTTGAGGAAGTCGGAACTCGTGCCCGCCCGGTTCTTGAAGGCACAGATTGAGAGCACGCTTGACGCCGTCTGCAATTTCGCTGTTCTTCTTTAATTGCTGTTTCCTGAGTTTAATGAGCTCGTGGTAATGATAATAATGATATCTATTGCTCCTATTTTAGAGGATTCTTAGAAGAGAAGCTTGACAATTGGTTTATTTGTTGACATTTGCCGAATGCCGAGCGTCAGGAGTTCTATTGAAAGATGATAAAATTTTCATATGTTTTTGGAGCTATTATTCATCGGAGCAAGTTCAATAAGACAGGAAGCTTGTGACTTTTAACTTACAATGTTGGACACTCCTGCCATATAGGTTTGTCTTTCGGTCGACTTAGATGGATGTTGGAGCTCCTGAACGACATAGAGATAGTCAGATAGATCGGTATCCTTTGCTAATGGAACAAGTGGAGAGTAGTAGTGGTCATCAGCACATAATTGATGTAGAGAGAAATGAGGACGCCTCATTGACAGCATCTCGTGGTGATCAGCAACGCAGGGTAGACTCAACAGAGGGTGAGGATGGACTTTCGCCTAGCATGCCAGCCCCTGTGGATCAAACTGTAAATTCATCAAACAGATTGAACTCCGTGAATTCCTCTAGCACGAGAAGGAGTGATGATTACCACCAACATCGAACAAGTCCTTGAATTCTGGACTATGGTTTTCAGTGGAGTTAGTTGTCACCGTGGGTCAAATTACAGCATCCATAGTGGTTTTGTCATTGTCAAGACATGAAAATCCAGAGGCTCCACTATTTGCATGGGTTGAAGGTTATGCATCTGGTTGTGTGGCAACGGTGCCTATTCTTTACTGGCATTATCATTCTAGCAACCGTGGTAGTGATCGCAGTCCGATCGATCCCATCGAGGACTTCTCATAGCGATCAATCGGTGCCTAGATCTTATACAGCTATCTCTGTCACACAGTCCACAGATGAGGGCAATCAACATTTTGAAGAATCGGCATCATGGAAAGGCCAAATTGCAGACACTCTGAGTTCATGGTAAAGTTCAATCGTTTCTTATGTTGCTCATGGATGATGATTGCTTCTCATCTATTCAAATTGAATTTCAATTTGCACGTTGTGGGATTATTGGCATCATTCAGAATAACCTAGTCTGTACAATCTATGATAGATGGAATCAACAGCTAATTTTGTTTTTGCTGAATTAGTGGGCTGGTGGACCATTTCAAGATGGCCTTAGACTGTTTTTTTGGCTGTATGGTTTGTTGTCGGCAGTGTGTGGATTTTTGGAGGTCACTCTTCACCTTCTGATGCTCCGAAACTGTATAGGTACCAATTTATAGGGACACTGTTCTGTTCTGTTCTGTTCTGTCTATACATGTAATTGCTGTGCTTGATGAAATATGTGTTGCGGCCCTTTTGCAGGTTATGTATAGTATTTCTAACTTTTAGCTGTATTGGATATGCCATGCCTTTTATACTATGTGCAACAATTTGTTGCTGCCTTCCTTGCATAATGTACATTCCGGGCATCCGAGAAGACTTTTCGCAGACAAGAGGAGCCACCTCAGAATCCATTAATGCTCTTCCTATCTACAAATTCAAGGTGAAGCAAGACTTAAATGCTGACGGCGAGTAATTTAACACAGGAGGAAGTGAAGGCGGGGTCTTGGCTCCAGGGACAGAAAAGGAGCGTTTCTTGTTGGGAGAAGACGCGGTAAGCATAAAACCCACTTATCCCATTCCAATTCTGGAGTTCAAGCACCCTCCTGCTGAATTTTGACCTATAATGTAGGGCTAGCATTTGATTTCGCGTCCTAAAAAGAAAGGCCTCGCCTCACATCTGCTTATATGTTCCTTAACATGGTAAAACTATCATGATAGTGGCAAGTGGCAAATGCTTACTATCGGCAGCTAGGCATGATATTTATCTTCAAGCATACAAACTGATGTTGCCATTGTATTTGTGCAGGTTTGCTGTATTTGCTTGTCAAGATATGCAGATAACGATGAACTAAAAGAGCTACCTTCTCACCATGTCTTCCACGTTGAGTGCATTGATAAATGGTTAAAGATCAATGCTTCATGCCCCCTCGTAAAAGTGAGATTAGCGAGAGCGATGGGCTTTCGCAATCCGACGAGACAGCTAGAACTGAGGACGAGTTTCAAGTAGCTCAAGAATTTGCATAAGGGAGCTGCCCATGAATGTGCCGACTACAATGTTTGCTCATTGGACTTATGATGAAACAGGGCCTCTTCGCAGAGACGTGAATTGACTTGGCACAGGTAGCAAGAGGTTATATCTGCAAAGAGGTTCTCTTGCGACGCATCGGATGATTTACCATTGCTACACTACACTATGGAGAAGTGAATCTCTTGCTTGGGAGTGGTCCCACCTTCTCAGGACATGTAAACTTGAGGTCGAAGTTGAATGCTCGGCTCATACGCCGGGTCCCGTAAAACGATCTGGGGGTGCTGCAATGGCAAAGGAATCTTTGCGCACAGATCCTATCTCGGGATAATGGTAATGATGTATATAGCTTGTTCGAAAATATAGCACATGGTGTATTTAATCACGTAAATTGCGATAAACCGTAACTATTCATCGTGTCACGTTCTCCTATTTTGGAGCCCTAGAGTGGGCATACTTAAGATAAATGGAGGACCTCAGTACTATTGCTGTTACAGACAGTTACCCAAGGCTGATCAAGAAATAGCTAGCATAGTGCGTAATCAAAGTTGTAGCAATATGCTAAAAAATTGCTGATACTTGCAGAGAACAACTTAGTTTTTATCTTTCCTCTTTTAAATAAAAAGATTGAAGACAGATGAGCAATAGAATTTGGAAGAACGTGATGGACAAAAACTGATAATGGATAGAGCAATAGCAATTTAGTCTTTGGTTTTGTTTTAGATTCTGTTTGTTTCATAGATTTGCAAAATATTTTTTTAATATTAATCACTTTTATCAATTCAAATAATTAGTTCATGAAAAGTTCTCTCCATCCCTTGCAATTATGCATGTCTAAATATTTTTATGAACATTAAAAATCTCTTATTCATTAATTTTTTATAGTCAATACAAGTAATGTTCATTTTTAAAAGTGATACAAATATGCACCGTACACAGTATCAAAGATCATTCCGCACCATCCCTCACCAGATATGAGAGAGCATTGCGCAGGTGGTCAGTTTGGGACTCATAGAATGGCTTTTTCTTGAACTTAGATATTTCGTGCCATTCATGTTTCATTCTGGTTGTGGTCTAAGAGGGGAGATGAGGCTACATAATTTCAACCTTCTTATTTTGGTGCGAAAACAGCAAAAATGGCATACCATTATTTTTGCATTTTCTAAATTTATTCAGAGTTTCAGACGACTTAAAAGCAGGAGAAATTGCCAAAGGCCTCAAGAGATAATTTCTTTGAAGGTTGTAAGAGGGAAAACTAGAAGAAAGAAAAAGAAAATGAAACATTTCCCTACAATCTAGGGAAATTTCCGTACCAGAAAAAAGATCAAGTCCAGCAAAACATATGGCTCCTCTCCAACAACAACCCATTAGGAGACCACTTGTCTTCATCCATTTCGTTAGTGATACGAAAAAACCAAAGAAGAAGATAAATTGGGAGGTTCATATTAGCAAGGATAACGTAGAGCCAAGGCCCGAATCACTCACTTGCATACTTCAACCAAACTATAGAAAACTTTCATGACCTAAAACTAGAAAACGAAGAACAAAAACCAACGTAGGAGAGCATGTTTTATTGATGCAAAATCTATCATTTGTAACATCTCTCATTCCAAAACTTTTCACAGAACGCAATGTTTATACAAAGGAAAAACAATGGTGGACATAAATAAGGGAAGTACAACATGTCTCCAGAAGTAAGTTTGCAGAGGCCACTTGTTCTTAAGGCTGACGAAGCATCCGTTCTCGAAAATTTCTCCTGTGGCTCCACCTCAGGGATCTCCTATAGATCGTGAAACTAACAATTCAAAAAGGGAAACCTTAGTTTAATGCATATTCCCATGGAGCCCGCCACCTTTTCTCATTCATGCCCACAAACACACAAGGCTATGAATCCGACCGAAAACGAAAGTGGAGGAAGATTATACACAATCAGCAAAACAAATTCCAAGATGAGAGGGAGAGGGAGGCCAAAAAGAACAGAAGCAAATGCCGATCCAATAAAGCGACAGAATGGCCATGAACTGGAAAAGGCCCCATGAATGATACTTCCCCAGTGGTTGAACGAACTATCTCCCAAGCTGCGGCTATTGCTGTGAACTAACTTTCATGCATACCGATGAATGTAGAATTACATTGCCCAAAATGAGCTTTCAACTCCACTTGTTAGATAGAGGGTCCTTAAAAGCTTCCAGTTTGCCATTTGGCGCAAGAGAATCCATGCTTATGCCACCCGCAGGATGGTTGACTCCATTTTCAGGATTACTAGAAATCTGGTTGTACGAGGACTTTAGAACTGCAGAACTGCGACTTCCTTCAAAATACGTGGAGTGCGGGAAGTATTCGGCACAACGTAATTTCCATCCTGTTGAAGATGTATTTTACAAGTGTTAGAGGCTGTGGCATCCCAAAATTCAAAGTCAAAATATAAGGTGTGTTAAAGCCTCTAATTAGGTAATGAAATTACCTATGGTTTATGCTTTGGCCATTAGTCTCTTTTTAAGATTAGGTGATTTGTGCTTGTGTTTATGAAATTTTAAAATTTGATAGATTGATAATGATAATCTATGCTTGGCCATGCACCTTATGAATTAAATAAAAGTGTCACAAGACTTTGGCCATGTGGAAATTTAAAATTTTTAAAAAAAAATTATGGAAGAGAATAAAAAAAAAAAAAAGGGGAAAAGTCAATTTTTAGGTTGGGCCTTAGGCCCATTGGCTGAAGCCTTGACGGGCCAAGCTAGTCGGCCCAATTAGGCCCACAAAGGGGGCTGTCGACCAGCCCAAGAGGAGGCCCAAGAGTGGCCGGCCCAAGCCCAAAAAAAAAGCCCAAGCCCATTATGCATGAACTTTGACAAGTGGCAAGAAGGGTGGCATGCATTGGCCACTGGTGAGGCAATCTCATGATTGCTAATGATGGGGTTTAGGGGAAATAAAAGGGAAGAGAGAGAGAGGGGTGGCCGGTTGCTTCATTCGGCCAAGAGAGAGAGAGAGAGAAAGAGAGAGAGGGAGAGGGGCCGAGAGGGAGGAGGAGCCGAGGAGGAGTCGTCGCCGTCCGACCGCTGTGCTCGCCGCTGTGTGCCGCCGTCCGTCCGGTCTAGAGGCAAGTGGGAGTCCTCTAGCTGCTCTTGCACATGTGTTTGTTACATTTATGGTGGATATAATGTCGAGTTTGGGTGATTAGGTGAGGAAACCGAAGTATGGATGGGTTGTTCTTGGGTGGTATGGCTGGTTTTCGCTTGAACAGTTTGAGTCAGAATGCTGTGTGAGCTTGCATGCGTGTTTAGAGTCCGATTTTGGCTTCGATATCTTCATAAAAGATGTAGCTAACATCTTGAACTTCAACATACTAAAATTTCGTGGAAAATGATGGATATTTGAGGGGTTAAACTCTCATCCTACGGAGACCTCAGATCTGGAAAGATTTCACTGACTTTTTGTTGGATTTGTGGTTGCATGATGATTTGTGCTAAGAATATTTCTTTGATATCTTCATGAAAGTTGTAGGGGACATCTTGAAATACAACATACTCAAATTTTAAGTGAAATAAACAAGTATACCCTAGTAAATCGACTAGATCTTGAAGACGGTAATTCTGGAGATGTATTTCGGGACACCCGAGACTTCATGGACTAAAATGACGACTATACTCTGGTTATTTGACTTAGATCTCTTCATGAAACTTGTATAGGACATATTTATGTATAACATATCCAAATTTCAGAGGGAATGAAAGATAATAGGTAGGTGAAAACTCAGTATTTCGGAGAAGTATGTACTGGACGATGCGGTAATGGATCCAGAAGCTTTGTGAGACTGTAGAAAATAATCTAAAAATAATCTGACTTGGAAGTCTTCATGAAAGATGTACTAAAATGTCTTGGATATAACTAGGTAAAATTTCATAATTTTTGGAGGCCGTATAGATATTTTAATCGAATTTCTTCAAAAACTGTGCATTCTGATTTCACCCGAAAATGACATGCCATTTTGTGAGAATTGTGAAATCGTGTGAAATTCTATTTGGCCATGTGTTTTGCATGAAATTATTATTCTATTGCCTTGTTTATCACTTGCCTTAATTTTGGGGAATTTATAGATATTAAATTTAATATTTTTGAAAATGACAAAAGCTGAAATTTAAATAAATGAAAAAGGACATGAAAAAAATGGATTATTTTATTGGCCATAAATTCCATTAGATTTTATTTCATAAATAATTATACCATGTAGCATGTATGATGAGGTCTTGAATGCATGACATTAAATTGAGATGCATGTGTAAATTTCATGCCGAATATGACTTGTTTGACATCACATAATATGCCATGCTAAGTTAAGACCGAAATTGGTAAACATGGATAATGTTAAATGAGGAGATGGTTGTGGTGGAGGATAATGCCCGGAATGTATAGAGATGCATTGCCGGATGGCCCTGGGAGATTCAGGATGCCCGGAATTTTGGGGGGGGTGGCGGAAGCTGTCGGAGGTCTTTGCTCAAGGGGAATGCCTCGCGATGCCAGGATTGGGGTGCAGGATGCCCGGCCAGGGAGTGTAAATGCCGGAAGCCTTGTCGGAGGTCTTTGCCCGAAAGGAATGTCTCGTGATGTCAGTTGGGATGCGAGATGCCCGGAATGTGGGGGGGCCGGATGCCCGGTGGCCTGAAATGGCTGAATGCCGAAAGCTTTGGAGGTCTTTGCCCGAGGGGATGATGAAATAGATGATCTAAGAAATGGGTGATGTGGTGATCAAATTGAAAGTTAAAAGTGGAAATTAACCTATGGCATGATGATATGCATGATGATGATGATGATAATATGTGATGTGAAATGATGATGATCACCCATGGCATTATGATATGCATGATGACGACGATGATGATGATGATAATATGTGATGTGAAATGATGATCACCCATGGCATGATGATATGCATGATGATGACGATGATGATGATGATAATATGTGATGTGAAATGATGATGATCACCCATGGCATGATGATATATGATATGGCATGCTGATATGCACGATGATGATGATGATGATGATGATGATGATGATGATGATGATGATATATGATATGGCATGATGATATGCATGATGATGATGACATGTGTGATGTCATGATGTCATGATGATGATGACATGTATATGATTATGATAATGATGCATGATAGTATGCGCATGGCTTCAAGGTAAGTAACGCCTGCAATGCATGTATAATTTGCATGATGCATTGAGTGGTTGTTGGATTCCTTTACCTACTGAGTGGTTGTTGGATTCCTTTACCTACTGAGTGGTTGTACTCACCCCTTTTGGGGACCAACATTTCATATTAGCAGCATGCCATTTCCTGTCGTCGCGCGGGGTACATTTTACGATTTACCATCTGACGTCGAGGTAGAGTGCGAGGAGTTCAACTGTCCTTCGGTACCTGGATTGACATATATTCGTGTGCGCTGTTTGGTCGTGTACGACATAGGCTTGGCTAGGGGCCCGATTGTCCAAGAGTTCGTCTCCGTCCACGTTTGTCGCGACGGGGTGATGAAAGGGATGCTGCCACCTCCACCGCCTGACACACCGGATTGGGTGTGAGGCCCGTGCGTGACGAGTAGGAGCTGGATCTTTTTGAATTGTTAGCCGACACTTATGATGGGGGTTGTGCACATGAGATGTAGAGGGTCGAGGGTTCTTTTTGGGGTTTTAGGCTAGACATGGCTAAGTCCCAGCTTTTCCTTTTTGATGTATCGACCTAAAAGAAGTCTCATTTTGAAAATATATGTAAATAAAGTGTCGTGGCTTGTCTATAAAAATCATGGTGATTAGTGGTGTATATTTGTATCATGGTTGGTAGGGGGAGAGATGGTGATGTTTTAATTTGCTTCCGCTAATGAGTCGCGCTTGGACCGCTTTAAAAAAAAAAAAAAAAATGCCCTGTGAACTACGACGCTTTCTTTTAAGTACTATTAAAAGGGTAATAAGATGTAACGTTGGTGCCTAAGGCGACTTCCGAAGGGTTCGGGGTGTCACAGAGACACCATCTCAAAAGTCAAATCTAGCTTTATCCAATCATAATATCCCATATTTGTATTCAGTAAAATGAGTGGGCCAATAAGGAAGTAGGGATAGAAGAATGGTCATCAGTAACGACTCACACCCCAACACACACCCACCCAGCCACCCACTTGCTACCCTATACTGCTGCTACTCCAATTATTCCAACAGATACTCCACATTTTATGCATAACTTTAACCAAAAACAGTTGACAAGATCAAAACTTACTTGACGCAGCATCCATATCAACTACTACTGAGGAGAGTAGCTTGTGAACCGCAATACAATCCTTGAGTTTCCATTCCTTAACTGATCCGAGCGCTCCATTTCTATGCAACATAACGTGGACATGCTCAACAGATTATCAAGGGGATGGCAGCGTAAAACAGTCCAAAACAAATGAAATGAAGATGGTAGACCTTCGTTGCACCAAACAGTACCTTTGCACCAAGTTGTTGCTTGAATCCTCAATTAATTTCACAGCCTTGCCCTGATTGCTGGGTTCCAAAAGATACAACATTTCTGCAGCAGCTGCCCTGTGCATCAAGGAATCTGCACACACAATAAAAAAAGACCAAGCACACTTAAACATGTTATAACACACGTAAGGAAATTGTCTGATGTTGAGGATACCTTTATGCTTATCGAGGAATGACTCATTTGCCTCTAAAAGAGACTTCCCGTGCAAATGACTGCAAGATGAACAATTGTATGTTTTAAAAGACTGTCATATTGAAAAAACAAACAAGAAAGATATAGCAAGTCCAAAAGACAGGTTGTAAAGAACCTGATTTCTGGTCGTTCAGCTTCTAATACAGTGCAAATAAGTTTCTCGAGTCGTAGTTGGGGCAGCCATGGAACTAACTACGTGGAAAAAATTTAACTGCAGCATAAGAAGCACCCATCAGGAACAACACCAAGCCGTCAAAGTCTCTAGCAACCGGGGAAACAATATAGACCACCACTGAAAAGAGTTGAGGAAAAAGCAGCAGCAACACAGATCAACATACTATGACTTGCATGAAAATTTAGAGACACCCAAAAGATGCGACAAATATATCAACAGCTCAACCCAATATTAGTATTTTCATGGTGCTATTCAGAATCAAAATGGGCAGGCATTCGCATATATGACAGAATGCCTATCCCCCCTCCTTCACGAGACACTTTTTTTTGAATCGTAGCCTAACTATTTCCCATTTCATAGATGGATATCTAGGGACTCAAATCTAAATAAAATTGACTATACACAATTGTAATTTGTACCAGACATAGTTTACTCGAGTAATTACGAAAATTGAATCTGACAAGAAGATACCTGGTAAGTCCAGCTAACTTGGTGCAGAAGTCATTAAAGTTACTAGAAGGATTCTCATCATTAAGGAACTGGTGAAGTTCCTTCTCTTCACATTGATGAAGCCTTTCCAATCCGGACTCTGCCTCACCTGGTAAAGAAACCATTTCATGTAAGTAAATAGGAAAACAAGAAGGATTTGCATGGCCATTGTCTATCGACAATCCTACTCTCCAATACAAACCTTGCAAATACTAAAAAAATTGTTTCTTAGCATGATCATATTCTGGTAGATAATAACCATATGCATATGTCCACTTGAGCACTTGCCTACACTCAACTATCTGCAAACATCAAAGGAGCCTAATTTAATTTCACAGAAGCAGGTCGGGATAATAAATCAAAAACACTTCATCAGATTTTAATCTATACAACAGCTGTATTTACATTCCAGACTGAAAATCACATAAATCATATTTAAGTTGAATTAAGTAATAAAACCTATTGCCAGGCCTCTATGATGAACTTCAACTATGACTTCGGTTAGCATTGTGTGTCACTAAGCTTATTGAACTGACAAGAAGAAAAGACAAAACCTTATTTAATCAATAGCAAAGGGTAAGGAAGCATCCGCAACACAACATAATTAAACCAGATGAATAGAAAAGCCATGCATCTTGCTTCCTATCACAAGAAAACAAAGATCAATCTGTTAATTTAACATCATAAGTAGTTTATCACAACTCAACCTGCCCAGTTGCCACTTAGCATCAACACATTTACCCAGTATAGATTCTTCACACAACTGCAATCCTTAGTGTACTCAATATCCATGACTGTCAGACTAAAATGTTAGCCCAAGTACAGAGAGGCAAACACATACAGAAACAAAGATCTTCCTAGTCTTGTAGCACTCCTTACACTTGGCCAATGCCTCTGCAACAAACTGTGGCCCAAGAGCTGAACCTCTTATTCCAACTGAAAGTACTTGAGTAAAGCGATCCACGGGAAGTAGGAGGGAGCTTATCTACAAATTAAGCGTCAAACATAATCAAGTCAATCAATGTGTCTAGCATAATCAAGTCAATCAATCCGTCTGTGTCCAATGCAATCAGCTAAGCACACTAAAAGAAAACCAATGATCAAAAACCAAAATTCATGTTGACATTAATCGAAAACCTGAAGAAAATTTTGAAATTACTACGTCTCAGAGTCAAAAATTTCCATACATGGTCATTTTAAGCAAATAATACGTAAACAAGCTCTCCATCTCTTCGACTAGAAACCAATTCAATTTATCCTCAGCTCGCGCTTCCTTGAGACTAAGACAATGTTGGCATTTACTAAAAA
Source organism: Eucalyptus pumila (assembly GCA_016097595.1). Lineage (NCBI taxonomy): Eukaryota > Viridiplantae > Streptophyta > Magnoliopsida > Myrtales > Myrtaceae > Eucalyptus > Eucalyptus pumila. The sequence continues at coordinate 47,734,506 of CM027853.1, forward strand.
ACTGACAAAGGCATCTACGACAACAAACCAATTCCCAAGAAAAAAAAAAAAACCACAGGAAACTACAGACTCTCTTACCACATGGAGAGCAACAACGACCGGAATTTCATAATGACCTTACCGCTAACCACGACGGCAGCGAAATTGCAGACGGCGTCAAGCATGCTCTCAATCTGTGCCTTCACGAACTAAGCCGGCGAGAGTTCCGACTTCCTCAACCAGTAGTGACTGACCGTGCGGCCCTCGTCTAGGCCAGGTTTGTGATCGCACCCTTCCCCAGCTCCTCCATCGCCTTGAATGTGGCCTGGAATTGAGATTCTATATCCTCCACAAACTCGTCCATGAACCCGATTCGGCTCATGTCCCTCTAGCTCCCGCCTCTCCTTCTTCAGGAGCAACTGTTCATGGTCATTATGGAGAAATCCTTTATGAAGGAGATACATTAGTTACATTTATATATGAAAAATCGAGATCCGGTGATATAACGTAGGGTCTTCCAAAAGTGGAACAAGTGTTAGAAGTGCGTTCAATTGATTCAATATCAATGAACCTAGAAAAAAGAATTGAGGGTTGGAATGAGCATGTCGTGCCGTCGGCCCTGCCTAGGTTCACTGAGATCTCCCTCACGACCGATCAGGTCAGTGACAGGGACAACACCTAATCGACGGCAGAGAGCCTGACGCCGCTCGGGAACAAGACCGAGGCTGCTTCCCTCCTGCCGGAGGCCGGCGGCTTTGCGCCGGAGGCTGGCGACTTCTTCGACCTGAGGGAGGGGGAGGACGAGCAAATGCTAGAGATGGAGGACGCCATCGACGTCGGCGGCGCTGGCGGCGGCTGCTCGGAGTCAGAGTTGATGACGAGTTCGTCAGAGGGAGGCAATCGGACGGAGGCCCAAAAGTTGCTAAGAGACCAACGCGAACACAAACCTCATGCTCGAACTCCACATTGGAAATAGTCGGAGACGAAGGTTTGAGGAACCAGCTGCGACTGGCCGGGCACTTGGAGGAGGCGACGACGTGCCAGAGGTAGATGACTGGTGAGGGTTTTGGAGAGGCGAAGGGGTGGAATGCGCTAAGAAGGAAATAGAAGATGTAATAGCAGCTCGTTCTCTATATGTTCTTCCGCGAAAGAGAGACAAAATCTAGAAAATTCAAGTAAGAGAAAATTTAAGTGGGAGTATTGTGCATTTATTACCCGTCCTTTCTTCTACCAACCGAGCCGAGCCACCAACTGAGTTATTTGGAAGAGAGTGAGAAGAGAGAGGAGAGAGAAAGAAGCGTTGAGTCGAGGAGCGGAAGATAGCTTCTGACCTTATAGGTCCCATGAGGACACGTGTCGCACTCCCATTGCCTTCTTATTTGCTAGGCTGGAGCCTCTCACGTACCTAATATTTTGTCGGGGGGTCTATTCGCTCGGCCGAAAAAAGAAAACACAAAAAGAAAAAAGTGAAAAGAGAGAGAAAAGGGAAGAGAGATTTCGGTGCTTTGGACAAGGAAAAGTTAGAAGAAGTGTGCGGAGAGAGAGAGACAGGGAGGAAACGTTAAAGTGACGTCTGTGAGAGAGAGAGGTGAGAGCAGAAAAGAAAAATAAGAAAAGAGGAAAAAGCAAAAGAAGATGAACATCTTCCTCGTGAGTTCCCGTCCGGCGTCCCTGTTGCCCCCTACCTCCGCGCCGCCGAGCTGCCGCTGCCTCCCCTGCGCCCTGCACCCTGCACCGCTGCCGTTCCACCGGTCATTCGAAGCTCCGCCTTGCTCGTTCTGCCCGCGAAGCCGCTGACTCCCCCCGCGCTCGCGACCTCCGCCGATCCTGTTCTCCGCCTGCGACGCCCGCACCCGGAGTTCTCTGCCGTTCCTGCAGCTAGCCTCGCGCTCACGACCACCGCGATCCTCAGATCTCGCGCCCCCTTTGCCGTCGTGACTCGCCTCCGTCAGCCTAACGCCTCTGGACCAGTCCGCCTAGCCATCGCCTGGTCGCACCGCAACCCAGCCGCGCCTCCACCTGCAGAACCCGTGAGCCTCGCCTGCGCTGCCACTTCCTGATCTGCAACAGCCGCGACCCAGTGTGCGAAGCCAGCAGCCCGCGCCCGACGACTGTGCTCCTGCTTCCGCTGACGCCGTGCCTCCGCCTAGCCTCACCGTCGCCGTTCGCTAGCCGTGCCAGACACTGCACCGCCGCCAGTCCCCCCGCCGGAGCTCCAACGCCGGCCACCCTCCGTCCGGCGCCGAGCACCGCTGCTTTTCCCCTCCAAAATCCGAGAAAATATTAGGTACGTAAGACGCTCCAACGTGGCAAATAAGAAGGCGGTCAGGAGCGCAACAGGTGTCTCGTGAGACCCACAATTTCAAGCGCCCATTTTAAAAATTTTCCTGTACTGTAGCTCTGGAGAGAGCGTTTTCTGTCGCGGGTTCTTTTTTTGCGCCTCTTCCGTTGCGGGAGAACAAAAATCGCAGGTGCTTCTCTTCCCCCTCCTGTGCTCTCTCTCCTCCGCTGGTTGCCCGCTACGCCGACGCCGACGCCCTTTCCACCTCCGCCGACGCCCCTTCGCCTCCCTCTCGCCACCTCTGCTTTGCTCTCTCCCTCTTTCCTCTGCAGAGCGCCCTTGCTGGCAACCCCGACACCGACGAACCCCTGCTCGTTTTGGCCTCCCTCTCCGCAAACTCGCTCTGCTCGTCTCTCCCTCTCTCTTTCCTCCGCGAAGCGCCCCCTGCTCCTAACGCGGACCCCGCCAACGCCGTCGCCTTCCCAAGCCCCACCGATAGGCACCCCATTGGTGACTCCCATATGTCCGAAGGTTCGTTTTGTTTTATTTTTTTTATTTTTTTGGATTCCACTTAGTAGAATCACAATGTTTAAGTTTATAGATACATCTGTATTGCTCCTCTACTAAACCCAAAAGCATATTGAACGAAGAGCCTTATTTTTCTGTCGTCTCTGCTCGATGTGTGTGGGAGAGAGAAATGAACATGTGAAACTCTTCAGCTGACAAATTGTCTGAGATGATCAAATTCCCCTTTTTTGCCTTGCCCAGCATTTGCGTAGTTTGAGATGATCCTACGCAGGTGGTCCTTGAGAGACAAATATTTTGGGTTTTAATCCTTGAGAGAATGACTTCTAGATGGTTGGTCTGGACTAGTATTTAGTTCTTGCATATTTTGGTCACAGCTCGAATTATTAATCACTTGATCTTGCAAAATCTTTCTTTACTAGAACATGCCTATGCAAAACGTGGATTACTGATAAATTTTTGCTCGCTACATTGCAGGTGGATGGCAGCGACCTTGGTTGACTACTACATCAACGTTGTTCCGCTTGCGGTATGAACAAATTATTTGTCTCAGCTATTACAGATCACACCTCTTTACGCAACTTTATCAATTGATAAGTTTGAAAACCATCTTAACTATAACACCATATAAGAAAGCTGCGAATATTTTATTACATAACGACATATACTTAAGCCCAGTAATGTTCAAGTAATGCAGTTTCCTGTCGCATTGACAAGCTTTTAGGAATAAGAAAAACCAAAACATGGTACCTGATGTGTTTGCTGGCTGGTAGTACTTTCCAGTTTTCACTGACAAGTTTTCATGGGAGCAAACGGACCCTGATTTTATACATGTTGGAAAATTGACTCAAAATTGCATGAAGCTGAAAGCTGACACTCCAATTATGATGTATAAGGAACTAGTGATTGCACGAATTCAATCTACTTCTATGTCAATGCAAGATATATTTCATTTGTTGTTGAAGCTTTTTTTATATGGAGTTCTGTGAAGAATTTGCAATGCATGCTTACAATTAATATGTCTTCAGGCTTGGGTTTGGTAAAAGGAATCGAACTTTTTTAGCGCTTTACTTTGGACAGTGCTTCTTATTTGCCTATGCAGGTATGACTTAAATTCTCTCAATGGGATTTCGGCTTCTTATTTTGTAGTTGCAAGTGGCAGAAAAGCCACTTTAAGTTGTTTTAACAGTAAAAATGCTTTCGATTGATTTCTCAGCTGACATTTATGTGCATTATGATGCGATTCTTATCTCAGTGTCACAAGGTGCTTCTACATTCTTTTGCAATTTCTCAAGCTCTCACCTCAAGAGTCTTCTACAAAATCAACTTATTTTTTATTTTATTTTCTGAAGTGTTTGATTTTCCCTTGTTGGTGTACTTTCTGTTGTTGAGACTCTAAATTCTTGAATAGAACGAAATGAAGACATGTCCAACATATGGTTCAAGATGACCTATAACCTTGTGAATGCAGCGGTAATCAAAATAGAAGTTACTAGATTTGTTTGATGGGTTTTTTTTAACATTTGACTTGCAGACACATGGAATGTGCTTGTTGTAGTTGTAGCAACTTTACAACGTGCTGAAGGAAGCATTAAAAGACAGTGGCTTGTTTATGCAGTGGAGATTAGCTGTGTCTCTAATTTTCCCTCTACGGTATGCAACTATTCCCATACTTTTTGATGCATTACTAATGAAATGGATAGGGTATTAAGTATTGCTTCTGTTCATAAGTTGTACGTGTCTCAGTTTGCTTGAAGGCTTGTCCATACCCAGCATGTTATATTAATTGCAATTAACAATGATGAATCAAAAATGAATTCAAAAGTATTTAAGTTTTGACTTATAAATTAGAGTCAAATAGCAAAAGAAGTCGGTCCTGCCTTTTTGTTCCCCCTTAACTCTCTTAGTCCCATTCTAATTATCGACTGAAGGCACTCAAGTAATGTGCGTTGAAAGAGATGCTTTCTTGTATTCAGTGTGTTGTATTGCATCAGGATTATGAGTGATGATGCTTAAGTGTTTAGTAAACACACCACTAGCTCTTTGTTTTCAGGACAGGTTTGCCTCTATAATAAGATGTTAAGTTTACATTTTATTACCCCAGCTCTGTTGCCTCGTGATAAAATGGGTTTCTGCTCATGTGGAAAGATGGAGCAAATGGGATTCACTTATCTGTGTTGCTGCTGTAAGATTACATGTTTGTTCATCATGCTTCTATGTAACTTTCTTAATCTCTTGCAGCCAATGCAATTTATTGGCCTGCTCTCAGGAAGTTGCTGCAAATACATGCCTTTGTTGATCCTGGATCGCTTCAGTGTCTTGTCTCTCTGCTAAGGTAACAATGGTATCTCATATTTGATTAGTTTTGTGTTGGTTAGTTAAGGAAGGTGAGAATAAATTCCCATCTCCAACAGCTCAGTTTCAATGAGGCTTTATGTTTGTCTCCTTGTCTATGAGATTCATTTTGCTCTATTGTATATATTTCAAGGCATCCGAGCTGTAACTGGTCCAATGGGGTGTCTACTTATTGTCAAGGTACTTCCTTTACTTTATCCTACCACCTTATAGAGTATTTTGGCATACATGTAAACTTGTGTATACAAGGGAAAAACTAAAAATTTTGTAAAAGGCACTTTCATTGCCACAGAAATTCCGGGAGTTTATGCAGTTCTAGCAGCCGCATAGACCACAAGTACTTATTTCCCTGTGCTATGACATCTGTCCAAAACAGAAGATCTAACAGAAGAAGGATTACAATCTCCCTTTTGCAGAATTATACAGTTGATTGGTTGAACTTTGGATTGGCTGTTGGGCTGGCTAAATCTGAAGGTTACATGGTTGAGGTACTTCCCCTGTAATTACTTCTACATGTGATTGTGATTTTAACATATGCTGGAGACTGGTGTCAAACGGTTATGCCTTATTGCAGATGGTGATTGTCGGAGATGATTGTGCTTTACCTCCCCCTCGAGGCATAGTCGGGAGGAGAGGATTGGCAGGGACTATTCTAGTTCACAAGGTTTGTGGTGTCTTTCTCTCTGAAAGGTTGTGCTTTAAATGTCCCTTTTGGCACTAAACAAGAATCTTTTCCTTCCCCACTTCTCATGGTCCATGTTTGTATCCTTAATTTTTGCCACCATCACTTTCATCTATTCGAGTGACTACGTCAACTTTAAAAACTCTCGTATTTTCTTGCTGTAATAGATCTTTAAAATAGGAAGCTCCTGTTTTGGCAAATCAATTTGTAGAAAGTTTTTGAATTTTTAATTAAGAAAGTCAGAAGGACATCCCTTTCAGATTATTATTATGAAGTTTTCATGCATCTGGCAATATCTATGGTTCATTGTTGTTGAGAGACTCCACACTTCTTGCCCTACGTTTATGAGTAGTGAAAGTGAAGAATACTGATATGATTCTTTGCTTTCATTTGTCAATATAAGGTCGCCGGAGCTGCAGCCGCAGCTGGGCTCTCACTTAAGGATGTTGCAGCAGAGGCGAAGCATGCATCAGAAATGGTTGGGACGATGGGTGTTGCATTATCCGTTTGCACTCTACCAGATCAAGCTTTTCACGACTATGTAAGCAATGTTCCCTCTAATTGGATATCTTTGTTTCTCATAAGATTTCCTTTTATTAATTTTTATGCCCATCTGCACATTCTACTTCATGGCAGGATTCGAGATTGTTGGGTGAACTACATGTTGCTATTTTGAAGTCAATAATCAGAGACATCGAAGATGTTGCAAGGACACCTGCTACTGGTTTGGGTATAAATCAAAATAATGCTGCTAATCCTGAAGGTAAACTATGCTTGTCTAAACTATGCTTAAATATTGGGTGGTCGCATCCATGTTCTCAAAACGGAAGAAATCACTCTCCATGTAATTCTTTTTAAATGAATAGCCCCTGAAGTCATCCACAGATTGTTGAAGGGGTAAACTATGCTTGTCTAAACTTTGTTTAAATATTGGGTGGTCGCATCCATGTTCTCAAAACGGAAGAAATCACTCTCCATGTAATTCTTTTTAAATGAATAGCCCCGAAAATCGAATCCGTGTCTTTTAGTTTTTTTTTCACATTTGTTCGCTGTTAAAGTGACGACGGTGAGGGAAAGGAAAAGTGGATGGTACTATTGAATCTATAGCCGTACTACGAGGACTGGGTAGGTGTACCTGGCCACCTAGTTTGGCGGTTGGCTTTTCTCCGAGCTTCTCTGTGATCCCTCTATATAACGCGCGGGGCCGCTTCCTCATTTGGATATCAGACTGATCTCTCGTCTCCCCCTCTTTCGACCATCGCCTTTTTCTTCATCTTCAGCACACAGAGAAGAGACAGCTTTTGTATGGCCGCCAGCTCGAGGACTTCTGGGATCGTGGGAATCGGCAAGCGAGTCGTTGACGATCAGCGACGTCCACAGATTTGAGCAGAGTTTAGTTGCCTCAATAATTTAATGAACTACCATTAGTTTCACGGAATTTTCCTATGGTTTTGGAGTGAAGGTTCAGAGTTCACCTAAAATGTACTAGCTCTGCTATTATCTGCTAAACTTCTCAATTGCTAAATGCATTCTTTGTGAAGATTCCTGATTTTATTTTATTTGTTTCTTTTCTTTGAGAATCGATGCTCTAAGTCTTCATCTTACTCTAATATTCCAAACACTCTCTTTCAATATCATTTCTGAAGATGTGCTGCAAATTTATGTAGGATGACGAAGAGGACAATTTTGCCATAGTATTTGCAGCCATGGGAGTAAACATGGAAACCGCACTATTTTCTGAACGTGACCGAGGAAAATGGGTCAATGGAGAGAGTGACCTTTTTCCTTAATCTGGTGGGGGTAATATACCTTCTTAGGGGCAGAAACTATAACTACAAAACTCATCCCCGCTTTCCACTGATGCTGTGGAAACCTGTTACTCCTGTGTATCCAAGGTTGACTAAAAAATGGTGGAAGCAGAGACCTTCGCATTCCAGGCGGAGATAAACCAGCTCTTGAGCCTGATCATCAACACCTTCTACAGCAACAAGGAGATCTTCCTCCGCGAGCTCATCAGCAACTCCTCCAATGTACGTCTCCTCCACCTCGCTTTGAAGTACTAGGTTGCCTTGTTCAATGTCTTTTTTCTGTTAGGTGTTAGTAATGACTTGCAGGCTTGAAGATCAGAGAGATTTATGTTTGCTTGAAGTAGTTGCTCGATGCCTAGTGAAGACTTAAGAGTGTCATTTTTAGTTGATTGGATGGCTCTGCCTTAGGCATTGTTGAGAAATAATCGTGATCAAAATGCGATATTGTGATGCTAAAGGTGATATATTGATTCTGATCTGTGATCAGTTTGTGTGTGCTTTAGGCATTGGATAAGATTAGATACGAGAGCCTCATGGACAAGAGCAAGCTTGATGCGTAGCTTGAGCTGTTCATTAGGCTAGTGCCGGACAAGGCCAACAAGACCCTTTCAATCATTGACAGCGGCGTTGGCATGACTTAAAGCAGGTAATGTAATTGGCTGACAAAGATTAATCAATTTTCTTGCTCGCGTCTTTTGGCTATGGCTATGTTACTACGCGATAACGGTAATCGTTATGCTGAGTTCATTTAAGTTGTGAGACTGTTGGTAGATATTAACGTCTGAGATGAATTGGACAGATCTTGTGAACAACTTGGGTACGATTGCGAGGTCGGGGATGAAAGAATTCATGGAGGCATTGCAGGCGGGAGCTGATGTGAGCATGATCGGTCAATTTGGTGTTGGTTCTACTCTGCTTATTTGGTGGCTAAGAAAGTCATTGTGACTACTAAGCACGATGATGATGAGCAGTACATCTAGGAGTCCCAGGCCGGTGGTTCCTTCACCGTTACGAGAGATGTGAGTGGGGAGCAACTCGACAGAGGGACCAAGATCACCCTCTTCCTTAAGGAGGACCAGCTGAGTGAGATAGCTAAGTATAAGCATCTAGAGGGGGGGTGAATAGGTGTAAAAACAATTTCTCGAGATATGAAAGCGATACTAGGCAGACGATAGAAAGTAAGTTCTCTTTTGATTAACAAAATGAATTACGATCAAAGTAAAGCAAAGAGCAGGGAAGAGAAAATTGAACACAAGGTTTATAGTGGTTCGGTTTATTCCAAGCCTACGTCCACTCTTTCGCACTGATAGCCCACCGGCTGGATTTCACTATAAATAAAAAAGATGTTACAGCAAGTTCTCCCTTGATTCCTCAATGTAGATATTCTACCACACTTTCTCAAGGTTTCTTACAAATATAGATTCTCTTTTGCGTACAAGATTTCGCTCAAATGAATTGACTAAAAAACAAGGAGTTTCAGACTTTGAAATTCTTCTATCGTGCACACTCTCGAACAACTAGAATGTCTTCCTTATATACTTATTTACGTCATCATATCCGTTGGCATTTACCAAAGGAATTCCTCCAATCTACCCGTTGGACGGAATCAATTAGGAAGATTATTCGAGTTATTAAAGGAATATGTTGATAGCTCATCAATCCTGTTCGCCCATACAATCAGGATCTCGGTTTCCATAAGTAAAACCTTCCAAGTATACTTTGCCAATCATTGGATTGATCAAATAAAGGATTCCGTTATGTCATATCCAGCCAAGCGATCTTCACCAGTTGATAAAGTCACACTCTTAATGAAACATCCAGTTCTGGATAGCCTTTCTTCAACGGATTGAAAACTGTCAATGAGAATAGATCTTGAGTCTGACTGTCTGGAGGTCTTCAGACTTTAAATAGCAGAGTTTGCAAATCTTCAGACTAGATTGATGGAAACGTTTTGTCAGCTTCAAAACACTTCAAGAAGATTTCTCCAACACTGAGTTCATTTATGGTTGCTTTTATGAATTGGTGGAGAAGATTTAATATGGTCAGGAGGGTTTTCATTATGGACAACTGCAAGAAGATGAACAACATCAAGCTTTATGTTAGGAGGGTTTTCATTATGGACAACTGCAAGGAGTTCATTCCAGAGTATCTTGGATTCATGAAAGGAGTTGTCGATTCTGATGACTTACCCCTTAACATTTCTCGTGAGATGCTGCAACAGAACAAGATTCTGAAGGTTATCAGGAAAAATCATGTCAAGAAGTGCATTGAGATGTTCAATGAGATTGCGGAGAACAAGGAGGACTTAAAAATCTATTTGATGCTTGAAAGTGTTTACTTATTTAGTCATTTGATGATAATATTTCGTATTTTGATAAATTAATTTTATAAAATGTATCGTGAATATTTATTTGTCAATGATTATGGAGTTTCATATAACAATGTCCACCAATACTTATTTTTCATTAGAAAGTTTTCATACCAATGTCTACTTAAACAATGCTGATGAGGAGCACCAAGATGTGAATTAGTAGTGAAGCTGCAAGGCATGAAAAGATGAGCGGTGGACATTTCCACATTCATATCATATTTGTATCTAATTCTTATCTTTAGTAGTGAACTCAAGTGCCAAAGGAGTAGACATCACGGATTTATCGATCATTCTCCACAATTTAGTCATTGATTACTTGATGTCGTAATGATGGACAAATGTCGCATTGAATCATAATCGGGCTTAGAATTTAAGCTTTGATGTACACTCCTAAGTCAAAATGAAGAAATTAGATTTGAATGTTCAAAAAAATATATTAATACACAATTATAACGCACACATAAATGCTTGATGGCAAATAAAGGCCAATTTTACATATAGAGCAGTCGACCAACAACTCGGAAAGTTTTGAGCGGAAGGATGGTCTTTAGAATATTTTACCATTTCAACGCCGAATTCTTCGTTAAAACTTGCGAAATGAGTATTCAACATCTCAGCATATGCCCATATGAGTATTAGCAATTCGCATTAACCATACTAAACAAAACTAGATTTGTCAATGCACACATGATGATGGAAAGAGCCAAGTCCAAGCAACGAGCACGATAGATACTATTGCAAGATGAACCTTCCGCATAAGCCATGTACGCTCTCAAAATTTACATAGCCTATCATTGCCAATAGCATACATTACTCAAGAAACTCAGAAACGGGGATTCTGCCCTATAGCCATAAGAGATAATCCCGTGAAAACAGGAGCGACTCTGGCATCCCCTTAACCGTAGCAAGAGCACGGTCCTCAATCAAGAAGCAATATAGGTCAAAGTTTAATAAATGCACTGCCTCTGGCCATGGTATGGACGCAACATGCGAAAGGCACTATTGACAAGGCATGGAACCATAGTATCTCATCTTCTCAATGCACTGTAGTTTCTCGTTACCTAGGAACCGAAAACAGAGCAGTCAGTTCCAACTGTAAAGCATTGACATTGTAAACAGGCTCTCCATCTTATCCACCTTAATGAGGTCCATTCAGATAAAGAGACGAACATAGAATTTCAACTGTAGTTTTAGATGCATCATATAGGGAGACAATGGAGCTTAATGAGTGAAACGTTTTCAGCCGTACTTATATCTATCTATGGAAAAAAAAAATGTAGTTATAGAAGCGTCACATGAATCAGGTTCTTCATTCATTTATGTATCTCCATATAGTGAGAGATTGGAAAGGACATGCCATTAAAATATGAAATCACTTGGCATGCTAATGACAGCCTCATGGGCATCTAGGACATACAGTGTACAAGTTTCATCATTTTTTTGAATAAGACAGAGCTATAGAGAATGAAGTACTTCAGCTATTTAACCAATATGAGTCTCTTTTCTAAGTCAACAATGAAGATGAAATTGATTTCGGCCGAGAATTACTCAGCATTTTGCACAATTTCGTCAATCAACAATTATGAGTCTGATTATTAAGCCTTATAAGCAAACAATAAGCAAAAGACTTCAACGCTTAGGACATTCATCTTCAAAAGCAGAGGGTAGACTTCATAGCACATATAGATTATGGGAAGAGAATAAATCACTCTCAAGACCATGAGAACTACTTACCCTGGTTTGCGACTTATTTGGTCTCTTTCCCACATCATCTTCATCATCATCATCATTGTCATTATTGCTCAAGAGCAGTTTGTGAATTGAAGAATTGTCAGTTTTTCTGCCACACTTGGAAGATGCTCCTGTACCTCTACCCCTTCCCCGTGGAGCAGCTCTTTTGCGTCCTTTTCTGTGCAGATTCTCATCACTTCCCTTTGCAGACAATAATTATGAGGAAATTCACTGTTAACATGAGGGAATGATAATTGGCCAAAAAAAAGACCCCGCAACTTGGTTACAAGGCACAGTCAGACCAACAAAAGGAAATTCCAATCTAAAGACTGAATAAGCCCACCGGTCACATGTTTTTAAGATAAGTTGATATGAAATGGCCCTAGTTGGAACAAGACAATATTTACATTCAAACAGGCATTAATTTGGAATTGGTAACTCGTTAAGATCAAATATACATAAACTCAACAAGGTAAAGCAAACATAAAGATTTTCATGGTTGCCCGATTGTGGGAAACCATATGCTGACCCAATGGAAGAATCTATTTTTTAGGGAGAAAAGGCATTCTTTCTTACTAAGCTTTCCTCAGGATCCTTGCTCACACATCTTCCTGTTTCTTCACTAGAGGCAGAATTTAAATCGTCCCCATCATCAAGAATACTTCTGGCAGCATTTTTTGCAGCCCCTGCTGCAGAGGTGCTGTAGCAGGAAAAAAAAAAGACAGAATTATCCCAAGTACTGATATAGAGGACTGCAGATTCAATAAGTAGAACACTGAGAGCTAGTATAATTCATCTACTATCTGCACACAAGACATAGATCTTCCATATACATGGCTTTATAAACCACTGGCAGCAAGAAAGGCATCCCATCATTTAAAGTTAAAAACCCATGTAAACAAGAAGTTTTGGGGTACTGCAGACTCAATACAGATGCTTACGGACATCAGTCGATTTCACATCCTTGTTCTTTCAAAGGCTTAATTTAAGCCATAGGAAGCCGGTCATCATACACATACACACACAGTGAGCGAGCCATAACTTATATGCTATAATGCTGGCACTTTTCCAGGTATTAGTTTGTCCACAGATTACTACATTGCACTCTATCCAAGTTCTCTTAGTACAAAAGCTCTACACATTCAATTTAATGATCTCAGCAAATGACTGTCCAGATTGCCATTTGAAAATACCACCACTTAATTTAATCCATGCAAACAAATCAACACTATCAGAGAGCCTACCGTATCCAAATATTACGCCAGACGCTAATGCTGATTATTTCCCTGAAGCACTTTAATTGTAAAGCCAGATCACTTGAGGATGCAAATAATCTTTAGCTAGGTGATTCGAGATATGGGACAATGGAGTTTGACAACTTTAATCCATAAGCTCGAGTTCATGACTACATCCGCTACTAACCTTTCACGACGGCGAGATACCAAAGCTGAATCAAGAGTAGTTTGCTTCAAATTAGTAGATCCTCTTCCCTTGCCCCTTCCTCTTGTAGAAGTTTTCCCTCTTCCTAGATATGAAGTAGCACGGGAGGATCTACAAACTCCCAATGATCCTTTCCGGCCTCTGGTGGCAGAGTTTGAGCCGAGTATCTCTGCCGTGTCCTCATCATCGCTAAAAGAAACTGTGCTTCCTATTCCTGCAGCACTCCTATTTCTAGCAGCCTGGGCAGAATTTAACATGAAAAATTTAGCACTTAATGGCTTCACAGAGAAACTCATAAGAATCCAAGAAGGATAATCAGCGCTACAGCTAGATTTACCTCCACAGAAGGTGCACTGGATGTTCCATGTGGGGTGTCACTGGGATGTACAGAACGTTCCTTAACGCATTCCTGAATATAAAGAAAAAAGTCAATTAAGCATCAATCTTTACTTTAGACAGCACTTGGCATGAAGAAGATGAGTTAAAAAGAACTTCAGCCTATCGTTAACGGGAATTAAAACCAACAGGCAAAAATAATGCTCGAGACTGTATCCAAGCTCCTAGTTTCTCTCATTGAAATGCCCTTCTGTAACTGCTGGAAAGACCTTACAATAAGATATACAAGAAATTCCAGCTTTACTCTAATAACAGCCACAATCATAGTCGAAAGTTAAAGCCTGACTACAGATTGAAGCAAATGAGCTAAAGCCCCCAAAAATTTGGAAGAACTCCACACATTAAATGGTTGGATGAGACTAAATTCATCACAGTATAAGGATAATAAGTCTCAATAGATAACTTCTTGCCTCCAAACACTCGCCGACTTAAAGAATTAGATCCTCCTCCTCGCACTTCAAGGTGTCGGACTCCCTAGCAATTTTGTTCTGCACATGTTCATAAACAAAAAAGTATCAACACAGAAGCATAACAGAAACATGAAATTCACACTATAGCATGAGGAACTGACAGCTTAAGAGTGATGCCTCCGCAACAACAAAAGCAGGGTATGATACTTACACGAGTTTCTTCAAGATTTAGTTGCACGCAAGAATAAAATGCCGTTTTATCATCCTTATTGACAAATTCGAGTAATGCTTTATCAAGATCATTGACCGGAAGTTTCTCCATTTTCTGCAAGGCATAACAGCATATTAAACTATATATAGACCTTAAGAAAACTAAGAGACTGATAACAATTATCAGCATATCTTTCTAACATTCTACCCATAACAATACACTCAATTAAACTACAATTGAAGTTAAAATATGAGTGTGCAACAACAAATCACAACGCAAAGCACGTGTTATTATTATGGATTTCATTGGTGGCCATAAGAGATTTATACAATATGAAAAATTCATTTAGAAAGCATAAAAGAATTAGGATTACCAGATTATTCTCGGCAACAAGCGCCTCTATGTTTTGTTGATTTAGCTCCTCAGGGCGAAGTCGCTTAGAATCTTCAAATTGTGCTACAGATTAGGAAGAACAATTTCAATGGCTGGTAAGATGATAAAGAATGTTTAAATGCAATATAGCCTTGAGAATCAAAGCTTTACTAATACAATTATTTTTGAGTAGATAATTATGTCTTGCAATTAAAGAGGGTGAATAAATTGAATTTGGCATAGGTATTATACATTTGACAAGTCATTTCTTTATTCAAAGGCAATAAGAAAGGCATACAAATATTGACTTGGAAAAAGAAGGACAAATAGTGCCAAAAACATAGCCTACTAAATTCCAACTCTTTGACCCAAAAAAGAAAAATCATCGAACTCCACTTGTCAAAAGATCTGTACCACTTTCACTCCGACCCTTTCTTGAAGCCTTAGAGAAGATTAAAATATCTTGAGGATTAGCAACCTACAAAAAGAAAAATCATTACTCCTTTTTTGGTAGCGCTGTCAAAGACTACACAGTGTGCACCTTCTAATATGCATTTACCTTTCCAACATACTTTTGTCCAAACCTTTGAGGATTTATCGTCATAAATCCGGAGTAATCCACCTGCCACATGAATGAGGAGTTTAAAATTCACTCCGAGAATGCAGACAATAGTGGCAGATATCAATTCCTATCACCTTAGACAATTTGTCAGCTGAAGAGTTTCACATGTTCATTTCTCTCTCCCACATGCATCGAGCAAAGACGACAAAAAAATAAGGCTCTTCATTCGATATGCTTTTGGGTTTAGTGGAGGAGCAATATAGATGTATCTATAAACTTAAACATTAACATCACACCGAATTCTACTAAGTGGAATCCAAAAAAACAAAAAAAGAAAAACAAAACGAACCTTCGGACATACGGGAGTCACCAATGGGGTGCCTATCGGTGGGGCTTGGGAAGGCGACAGGGTCGGCGGTGTTTGCGTTCAGGAGTAGGGGGCGCTTCGTGGAGGAAAGAGAGAGGGAGAAAGCGAGCAGAGCGACCTTTCGCAGAGAGGGAGGCCAAAACGCGAGCAGGGGTTCGTCGGTGTCGGGGTTGCCAGCAAGGGTGCTCCGTAGAGGAAAGAGGGAGAGAGCAAAGCAGAGGTCGCGAGAGGGAGGCAAAGGGGCGTCGGCGGAGGTGGAAAGGGCGTCGGCGTCGGCGTCTTGGGCAACCAGCGGAGGAGAGAGAGCAGAGGCGTCGGCAGAGGCTAAAAGGACGTCGGTGTCGGCGTCGCGGGCAACCAGTGGAGGAGAGAGAGCAGAGGAGGGGGAAGAGAAGCACCTGCGATTTTTGTTCTCCCGCAATGGAAGAGGCGCAAGAAAAGAACCCGCGACAGAAAACGCTCTCTCCAGAGCTACAGTATAGGAAAATTTTCAAAATGGGCGTGTGAAATTGTGGGTCTCACGAGACACGTGTCGCGCTCCAACCACCTTCTTGTTTGCCACGCTGGAATATTTTCTCCCAAAATCCCTTAGGTGGTTTATTTTTTACTTTTTACTTTGTTTTATTTTTCATTTATGTTATCTTACTTTATTTTATTTATCATTGTACAGAATATTGAGAGGTGATTTTTAGTTTATGGATATTGTAGACATTAACCTAAGGGATTTTACCCAAAATTATTGTAATTATTAATTTGATTCGTAAGATGTCGGATCATTTTTTTAATTATATTAATGTTTGGGATTTGTTGATAGTATTTTAATTTTTATATCATTATAATTATTAATTTGATCTGTAAGATTTCGGATTAGATTTTTAATTATTTTAAACTCTGTGTCGTGATGTTTAGGGTTAGAGTAATCGTTAATTTAACCTGTGAGACAACGGATTATTTTTTTGATTATTTTAATCATTTATTTATTGAATATTTTGATTAGTTTAAGTATAATGTTTATCTGATATTTGCTTGTCTTGAAAAAACACTAAAAAAATAAGAAAATTAAAAAAAAAATCAAAATCATGCATGAGCATGTAGGTTAGTAAATTAGAAATGTTTTATGATTACATTTTTAGGATTGCACTTTTAGATTTTTTTTTTTTTGTAATAAATTAGGATTGATTTTTTATAGACAAACTTTTAAATAATGCTTGCATATCTTGATAATCTCATTTTTCTAAAAAATAGTTTTCTAAGATAGGATAGGGTTTAAGTCAAATTAATCATTATCATAGTTAAGAAAATTACTCATTTTAGACAGTTTAATTAGGACTTTTATTAATTTTGAATTTCAATAAAAAATACAAAAATATTAGGTGCATGTCAATTAGTTTGCATGTTAGTTTCATTTAATTAGAATTTGCTTGTTAGTAAAGTTAGATCATGAAGTTAAAATGCACGTTTCAATTTCAAGATAAAAGAAAACCCAAAAAATGCTTTGTGTGTTTATTTCTTTTAACGGAAGTCTTTTGATTGTTTAATAGTGACTGAGCATCCGTGTGATCACCCTTTTGCATGATAGAAGTTTAGGTTAAAATGAATCCAAGTTGCATGCAAAAGCATTTTTTTGAAAATTAAAAGAAATGGTACCGAAATGGCATTATAGAAATCTAGTGTAACAAAGTCCCTATATCCTTAGTCTCTGATTCGTAGGAGTAAAATAATCATCCCATTATTTTACTTAGGTATCTAATCGACCTACCGTATACCGATTAGTGGCAACTCCTAGATAATAATCAAAATATTTGAACCTTAAGTCGCGAATTGATATGGGCTTGGGAGAGCCCGAACTAAATCTAGACTTAGCAATCCATTAGCCAAATCCTTGGTGGTTCACCCGGAATTTTAGGTCACGACAAAATGTATCAGTTTATGATTTTTATTTGGGATAAAATTATCACATATGTACTGATTTTGGGTTATTCGTGATATTATACTATTTATTTTTATTTGTTCACTAATATCAAGACACACTCAAATTTATCAAAAGAAAACTTTATCAATGAACGCCTTGAGAATAGTAATTCAACACTATTCAAAGGAACTTTAATTCTATGATTTTTTTCTCCTGTTATTTTTAATCATACTTTTAGGGCCTGTGTGTTAATGTTCTTTGTTTATGTTTATGAACAAAATTTCTGTTTTTTTTGTTCCAGGGAACAAAAAAAAAGCAATGCGTTTGTTTACGTTTTTGTTCTAAATCTATTTTTTTGTTCCTAGGAACACATTTGGAACAGAAACAAAAAACAAGAAAAACGTGTTTCTTATTTCTAGAACAATTTTTAAGGACAAATTTTCTCTCTCCTCTCTTTTTCTTCTCTTTTTTTTTCTTCTTTTCTTTTTCTTTTTTCTTTGGCCGGTCACCGGCCTCGGCCATGGCCGGTGACCGGCCGTCGAGGGCCGACGATCTCGCCGGAGAGTCGCCGGCCCCTGGCGAGGCTCGAGCTCGCCCAGCCACCGGCAAGGCTCGCCGGGCCGACGGTGGCCCGGCGAGGCCGAGCCTCACCATTGGTTGGGCGAGCTTGGGCTTGCCAGATCTGGGCGAGCCTGAGCTAGCCCAGCTAAGGCGAGGCCGAGCCTCGCCTAACCACGGTGAGTCTCGCCGCGGCTAGGCGAGACCGCGGCCCTCGTCGGCTGGTCACCGGCCATGGCCGAGGTCGACGACAGGCCAAAAGAAGAAAAAAGAAAATAAAAATAAAAATATTAAAAAATTAAAAAATTAAAAGAAAAAAATAACACAAATTTGCCAAACGTGTTTGTTCATTTTTTATTCTTGGAATAAGTTTACCAAACGCGTTTTTTTATTCAAAAATTATTCCCTGGAACATAAACATTTTTTTTTCTATTTTTGTTCCCTAGAACAATTTTTAAACAAAAATGTTACCAAACGCGCCCTTAGTAGCTTGACAGAAAAAAAAATCATAGAAAGAAGAGAAATTGATACTTGATTTTTTTTCAATCAGGAAAAGAACTAAAATTGTCCAGGTAAAATGATTGGCTCGAACTTGGAGTTAATATAACGATGATCCAATATTTTACATTACCATTTTATCAGTTATTTAGTAAATAGATGGTTATTATTCATCTTTGAGCTCACATGATGGTGTTTTGTACCTATGAAGTTGTTTTGGTTTGTTCTTTGCTACGGATAAAATTAAGGTAAAATTATTGGCTTAGTTCTCTAAAAATTGTCAACTTTAGCTTGGATTGTAATTCTGCCTCGAACTTATTTCCAGCTCTCACTCTAATCCCACAGCTATTCACGCATAAAAAATTAGCACTATTTTTTTCAAAATGATGAATATCAATGCCAGTTAGAGGTTGATTATCAAAATTTGTGTCTTCATTAATACTCTTATATTCGTATGAAACAATAGTCTGATATTGATAATATTGAAGAAATTGGTGGCGATTTATAGACACCTAGACATACTTGGGACTAGCGTGAAAGATAAAGAAAATTGAGTGCAAAACCTAAAAATTGAGGTTTTTATAAATTAGTCTTAATTATATTATATTTATTTGCATTCTAGTCTCTATACTATTGTCCCGTGACAATTTAAGTTCTCTCATCAAATTTCAATTTGAAATTTCATGGAAATTGTTGGATATGCAACCCTCTCAAACGAATTATACTTAGGAGTGATGATGGTCTAAGTTGGGCCGATCTTGCATCTAATCTAGGGATCAACCCTCTCATTGTTGGACCACAATTTTGGGGACCAAGGACTGACCTTGTTGAGTTTAGGATCGAGGATCAGACCAATTCTTTGGGTTCAATCTCATTCCAGGATTACCTTAGGATCAACCAATTTTTTTTTTTTTTTTTTTACATTCCTTAAACAGATAAATGTACTATTTGAAGTTATATATCCATCAAAACTATGATATTAAGCAACCCAATTTTGAACACAATACAAATCACACAAAAATATAAAAATCTAAAATAAGGCAACAGAAATTTCCACTTGCCAAAAGTAACAAATTATATAAGACGAACACATGAAATAAAATTAAATAATAAAAAGTTCAAAATATGTAATATAAATCATGAATTATACAGCTTCATATCTTCTTCATTCATAAAAGATTACTTCAACTTCTGGATACTTTAAAACAAAACAAACAACAAACTTAATTAACACTTAACAATAGTTTTAACTTGGATAGTTAATACCATAAAAAAAAAATCCAAATTGGTACACAAGAAATAAATTTGCCACAAACTAATTTTTTTATTACCAAAAATCTCAAATTGATATATTTGTTATAAAAACTTTAGACTAATATATTTGTGATATACCATCCGTTGGTTTTCATTAAATTAGATTAATACAACAAAAAATCACAAACTAATACACCTTTGACAAATGAATGGTAAAATCTCAAATTGGTACACCCATCAACTATTATATGTCATCTAATTAGCAATTTGATAGTAAAATTTAACAAAAACTAACGAAAAATAAATTTATCATAAGTATATTAATTTGAAGTGAGTAAATTTATCACATACGTATTAGTTTGAGGTTTTTCATGATATTAACCCTAAATTGACATTACTATTAGTGCAATTGAAAGGAACATCTTAACACTTACATTCATTCAACTTCAATATGTAAGTTCTGTCAAGTACTAGCTTGAAACTAGTAATTACCAAATCTTCACATCATCATCATCATCATAGTTCGGCACAAACCGAGAAAATCATGGGAACTTGAAGCTCTCTGATCAAGCGCAAAACATAAAGCAAAAGTGGAGAAAATAAATACCCAGCACAAATCGAGAACTCATACGAGCTTAAAACTTTCAAATCAAACACAAATCGAGAACTCACCATCTAAATCACTTTCATGGGCCAAGGGAAGAGTGGTAAGCAAGTTGCTTTCGTGAGGTGGGCCAAGAGAGGTGAGCGATGTCACCAGTTGAACTGCATTTGTGAGGCGAGCGAGGAGAGGCAAGACGAATGAGATCTAGCAAAGAGCCGTAGAGAGGAGAGCGGAGAGAGGCAACGGGGTTTTTTTACGAGGTTGGTCTAGATTGGACTAACTCTAAAGTCGTAGAACTAAGGATCAACCTGCACAATATAGGTTCCAAGGACCTTAGGATTAGTGACTAACCCTCCCCCTAAGAACCTAATTAAGGATTTACCATTGACCGATGCGTAGCCTAATTGTACCTTTTTGTCAATACTTTTAAGAACTTTTCTTATATTTTCATAGAATTTTTTTAACATTGTCAAATCAAGACCACTTATTTATTGGTGATTCGTACCTCTACAAGTGTCCTTAGTCAAAAAAGTTATCAAAAAAGTCTCAAACATATTGTACTTATACTAATTCAATCCTAAAACTTTAAATTTGATCAATTTAGTTATAATCTTTTTGATAATTTATCAATATAATCATTCAAACCAATTTTTCTTGGAATTTAATGGCGTGGACTTCTTTGATGTGGAAAAAAATTATAATTCTTTTTATTTTCTTTATTTTATTCTTAAGGGCCAATGTTGACCAAGGGCAATGAACCTATGCTAGCCATTGGGTGTGGGTTTGTGGCCCTTGCTAGCCTTGCGCGAGGGCGGTGAGTCTTGCTTCAACATGGGGGAGGGCACACAACCCTTGCCGGCTACATGTGAGGGCAGGAAGCCCTTGCTAAGCTCAAAGTGAGGGATGCAACTCTCGCCAACGGCTTATGAGGGCTCGCAGGCCCTTGCTTGGTAGGTGGTGGGGTCGCTAGGCCTTGGCCGATGGCCAACGGCTGCTTGCTTGCTCTTAACAATAAAAAGACAGAAACAAAAAGGAAAAGAAAATTAATAAAAAAATATAAATATAAATATAAATATAAATTTTCAAAAATTTCTATGTTAGCATTGGCTGTGCTATGTCGGATGACTGATATTCACGTCATCAATTTCCCATCAAAATTGACTGAAATAACTACATTGACAAATTGTGAAAATGTTAAGGATTATATTGACATAATTAAAATATTCATGACTGAATTAGTACAAATACAATATATCTAATTTTTTAAAATAATTTCTCCATCCCTGATCATATTAAAAATCCCATTAAGATTATTTTTACACTGTATGCAAGAAATGCATACTTATTTTCAGTTTATACCCGTATCCGGATTATTCTTAGACAATAATAGATAACTTTTAAATCTTCTAACTACAACTTTAATTTACTGTTTAATTAAAAAAATATCTTGAAAAGTTTACAGGAATTCTTTCGAATATAGCAATATTAATACGTCCGCATCAGATTAAATTAATTGGGAGGACTTGTTCGTATAGCCAGGTGGCTCTTAGAATCGAATATCAATCTCGAAAAATAATATTAAGTGCCTTTAGAGAAAGTTCATTGGATAATCAGTAATGACACCAGGAAAACTAAATATAAAGACTCACCCATATATATATATAATTAGAATGGAAATGTGAACAATGGTACCACAAATCTCATCATGGATGGTGCATGGACATATATTGTTGCAAAAGGAAAGTACATGGATTAAGGCCCCATTTGGCTCAGCTTTTTCAAAGGGCTTTAAAGCCTCTTGGAGAAAATATTTTTCATTTGACAAACATTTTTTAAGGCTCATTGGCCAAATATCAGTATTGGAAATACTGAAAACCTAATGTAGGTCCGAACCTGCTATGAGCATTTGGTATTTTGGAAATGCGAGTTCACTGTGCATCCGCGTCACTATTCATCTTCTTCCCCATTCATCTTCGTCTTCCTTGCCTAAGAGTCGGGCTTCTTTAGTAGCCGCCATCGCCACCTGGGGGTCGTGCGTACCTGGTGACCATCGCCTGAGGTGGTGTGACCCGCGACCTTGGTGGCGTTGCCTGGCATGCCTGAACCAAGCGACGCGCGACCTCAGGCCACCCGATCTGGCCATTCGGTGGCCTTAGACGACGGCGTCACCAGAGGTCGCAACCTCAGGCAGCCAGATTTGGCCGTCCGGTAGTTGGCCGGCCGCTGGATTTGATTTTTAGACTAATAAAAGAAAAAAAAAACAAAAGTCCATTACAAATGTGAGTTTTGTTGAATAGTATTTATGCTAAAACTATTTTCAATACTATTTGAGATTACAATTTACCAAACGGTGTAGTATTCCCAAAACCCCTTTACCTCAAAGATATTTGCATTTTCCTAAAGTCATAAACTGGTCCTAAGAGACATGAGTAGTGATTGAACAGTGACTTCGCTGTCTATAATTTATGTTTTCAGTAATCATATTTAAAACTATTGACACCAAAAATAATGATCTTCATAAATACATGCCTAGTACGTGGGTGAGAACAAATATGAGAACATCACATGAACATGGACATTCACGGGTGTGACACATTGGTGCCATTGCGCATATACCAATTTATTGACAAGCATAGAAATCAACATGCGTTGATCGATAGTGGTAATCATCAATGCCACGTATTTAGTTATTGAAATACGATGACGAATAGTTGGTAGCTGCTGACATGAGTATTGGCAATGGATGGTTATAACAGGAACATTGAAAAGCTGTATTGAAACTTAAAATCGACAAGGAAGTTAGGGACAAGGACACATTATTGGAGGCAACAGTTAACACTGGAAGGCAGAATCGTAGAACAACCATTGCTATGAGGAGAAGAGCATGGAGCAGTTCGCATATGACGAGGTTAACCGTTTAAGAACATGGGTGCAAGACTTGAGGAAATATAGGAACATGAGGACCATCGACGGGAGTTATTCGAGGAAATACAACTGCTGGAAACCATCATAAGGCAGTTAATTCAAAACCATTACAATTATCGTCAATCATCAAGTAGAAAAGCTCTCTCGCACGAATTAAACAAAATGTCATCTTTCAATTAACTTTAACTTTCCTATATTGTACTTTAAATCCCCTTTAGCTGTAGCTCTTTAGATTTCACATTGTCCGTTAAATTCTGGCATGTTCTCTATTCTAGGTGTTGAGTCGTCAATTAGATTTAGATGCAGTATCCTAGTGTTGCCAAGCTTTGTCATTGATTGAATTCCGATAAAGTTGGTCAACTCTTGGTTTGGTTATATCGATTGTACTTTTTAATTCTTATCATCGATTAAATTCCGGCACGGCTTGTGACTGTATAATTCTATTGGGAGTAAAACGTTTGATTTCTATATTTGCTTGGAAATTTTAGTCTAGGCTCACCATAGAATCCGGTCTCCTTCAATTAAAACCGAAAAACTACTTTTGGTGAAAGATATTTTGTCTTGGAAATAATTCAGCAAAAGAAAAATTACAACACATAAAAATTGTGTGGATCTACAATGGAGAGTGTACCGGACGGATTGTAATTTTGAGTACTTCAAAAAGTTCATTGACTAAAATGGTGATTAACGTGAAAACTTGTATACGTGTCACATGTTAGTAGCTAATGTTGACTCAACAATTTCCAGCATATTGTGAATAGATATTTGACAAAAGTACTTAAATTAAGGTGCGGGAATAGTGGGATTAGAACCACAACCAAACAAAATAAAAAAGGGTAAAAAGTACGGGGTGAGCAATCAGATCAGGTCAACCTCTGGAACCGATTTGAACAGGAAGGTTGGTTTAGATGAGGATTGCTTTGGTTTCCATGTAGGAAAGAAATGGAAACGGCCTTGACCAATTTGATTCCTAATTCTACATACTAAACTGGTTGGTCTGGCTCGGCAAGGCCGAATCTATGGTAGAATAAGGAATCAAACCGGTTTCAATAAAAAGAGATCTTGGGATTTCTAAGTAAATATTGCCATATTGAACCTTAATGCCTAGTGGTCACGGTGTTTTGCTGGAAAGGAGTGTTCCTTTCTAAACTTTTTGGGCTCGAACAAATGGTACGGTTATCGATGGTTTATGATTCACTTCCAAGTTTTGGAGTTGGTGATGGTGCCTACAAAGGAAGAAATTTTGACAAAAACATAAGCCCAGCCCACTACCAAGAATGATTTTCATGCCGAATCAATGACGAGTCAATGGTCACTGTTTTAAAGTCAAGGCGCGTTTCCAAAAAATATTGGGTTTGCTGTTGACGTGTCCAAGTATAAAATATCAGACCTCACGGTGTTGCCTTTTCGACCGCACAGCTGGCGTGTGTTCGAATCCCCTGCGGCGACGCCCACCAAAACCCCCCACCCCGGGGCGGGGAATCAAAAAAAAGAAGAAGAAGAAGAAGAAAAGAACAAATATCTTGCTTTGGGTGTGGCAGGTCGCTCTCGCAAGGGGTTCACTACGGCAAGCAAAGACGGTACAGGTTCTCTCGTGGTTATAGAAGAAATTATATATGTACAAGGAAAATCATTCGCCGGCATGGGCACATAAAACGGCATTTCGTAATTTCCAGAATCATTTCGATTTCCTTCAGACTTTGAGAGACCGACTTTGAAGGAGAGACTAAAGAGCAGAGTGAGTCAGAGCGAAGGAGAGATGCATCGTCTCGTTCTTCGCAACCCTCTCGCGGCGTTTGTCGTACCGATCCTTCTCGCTGTGGTAGCGCACAAGCTTCTCAACAAGAGGAGAGCGAGTGCGCCAAGAAACGCGGAAGATCCGAACCCTGGGGCGCCAAGAAACGCGGAAGATCCGAACCCTGGGGCGCCAAGAAACGCGGAAGATCCGAACCCTGGGGCGCGAAGCCGGTCGATCTCGGCGATCGGAAGCCACTACGACGTGTTCTTGAGCTTTAGAGGTGTAGATACTCGAAGAGGCTTCGTCGACCACCTCTATTGCGCCTTCCATGATGCCGGAATCGATGCCTTCAGGGACGACGATGAGCTCCGCCAAGGCGACAGTATCGGTCGAAATCTTCTGGAAGCCATTCAGAACAGTAAGATTTTGATCCCGATTATCTCTCCGAATTATGCTTCCAGCAGATGGTGCCTTCAGCAACTGGTATATATGATGGATTGCATGAAACGCTCGGGGCGCATCGTCTGGCCTATATTCTACAGAGTGGCATCCTCGGATGTGCGATTGATGAAAGGTAGTTTTGGAGAGGCATTTCGTTATTACTGCAAGCGTTTCGTCCTGGAGGATGTGGAAAAATGGAAGCAAGCGCTCAGAGAAGTCGCTTACTTAAAGGGATGGGAATCAGAGAAAGTTGCTAATGGGTACTTCATTCTTTTACCAACACCTTGTTTAGTTTGATGATATCGACACCATTCAAATCATAGTTATTATTATTATTATTATTATTATTATTATTATTATTATTATGGATATGATCCATCAAGTTTGTCACCGTAAAAGTTTGCTTTTGTTTGTGCAAGGATTTTCTATCTTTTTCGATGTCATATTTTGCTTATTCATAAATGCAGCACGACTGTGTATGTTCTTACGAAAAAGATTTGGATTGTTGATGATGACTGACGTCTCTAAAAGAAAAAAAAAAAAAGGAAGAAGGAGAAAAAACGAGACCGTCTTAGTGGTTTAGCAAAACATTTTCCCGTGCATTTTTTCTATCTTGAAGACATAATTTCTATCTCATTCATCTGCGTCAATTAGAGCAATTTTCTTATGCCTGAGAGAAAAATGTATTCTTCAACTTCCCTTCGAACTGCACATTAGATTGATTAACATAATAGAACATTACTTCCTATAATGATCCACATCCTTAACGAACCACAGATTTTAAAGTTCATTTCGAATCTTTAAATTGTGCAAAACTCACAGCTTTATTGGCCACAAATTTTTTTTTTTTGGGGATAAAATGCGTAAGAGTAACCTTGAAAAGAAGTTATGGGTGCATCATGTGGAGCAACCACGGGATTACTTTACCCACTTTTGTCTTATCCTATGAGATAAGAAATGGAGTGAGGAAAATCATTTACAAATTTTCCAAATGATCCCTAAGTTCAATTATCAGTGCTTTCTCTAGTTAATAGTTATACCATTAAACTCATCTTATTTGACAGGTTTGAAGGAAAATTGGTAACAATGATTGTGAGAAAAGTTTTGAATGAGTTGGAGAAAGGACATTTGGTTGTCAGTGATCACCTGGTTGGAATTGATATCCATGTGGAGAACGTTATGAAATTGATAAATTATTCTTCTGGTGCTACCCGATCCGTGGGAATTTACGGACTGGGTGGCATTGGTAAGACGACTCTTGTGAAAGTCATCTACAACATGCTTTCCCATCAATTTGAAAGTTGTACCTTCATTGCGGACATCAATGAATCATGTAAGCGCAATGGTATTTTGTTCTTACAAAATAAGTTAATCTTTGATCTACTAAAGATAGAAATTCAATTGTATGATTACCACCAAGGAATCCAGATCATCTCATCCAGGTTGGCATGTAAAAGAGTCCTTCTTATCCTGGATGATGTGGCTACGTCTGATGAGATAAAGGCTTTGGCTGGAAATCCTAACTGGTTTGGACCCGGAAGTATGATCCTCGTTACCACTAGAAATAAGAATGTTCTTGATTTGACTGGAGTGGACATCAAGTACCAGCTTGAGGAAATGGATGAGGAGCAATCTCTGGTCCTATTTTCTAGGCATGCATTTCGAAGAGACTCTCCACCTGATGAATTTTTAGATCTCTCTCATCTTGTGGTATCTATAACAGGAGGGCTTCCCTTAGCTCTCGAGGTCATGGCTTCACTTTTGTGTGGAAAAGGACAATCACTATGGAGGGATGTAATACAGAAGATGCAAAAGGTTCCTCATAGGGCAGTGCGAGAAAAGTTGAGGATAAGTTATGAAGAATTGGATTTCACACAAAGACAAATATACCTGGATATTGCTTGCTTTTTAATTGGGAGTGATGCAAGAGTTGCATCCTATATGTGGGATGCTTCTTGTTATCATCCGATGGAAGGAATTGAAGTACTGAGATCTTTGTCGTTCATAAATATTGGAGATAATCATGAGCTCATAATGCAAAATCAAATGAGAGATCTTGGTAGGGACCTTGTGTGTCAAGAAAACTACACTAAACCTCACCAACGTAGTAGATTGTGGGATTATGAGGAAGCCTTGGAAGTGCTAAAAGGAGAGGAGGTAAGTTTATATTTTCCTTTGCTCCTGCAGTATATGTTTCCTTGTTTTAGATTATGTTAGTCCTCTAATTAGTTTCAGTTGAGTTCTAATGAAAAAATGTGCTTCCAATTTTATTTTGTTGACGTGATTATGATCAAGGAGGTTGCTCCGTCTCAGTAAGTGTTGCAGTTTCTCCTCAAGTTTCTGCCCTTTAAAGTTTAGGAAGTCATGACTATGAACAGCGAACCCATTCATGAACATAATGTAGAAAACTGACCAGCGAATACTTAAAGTTGATTTTTCCAGTTTCTGTTTTGAGAGAAACAAAATAACTGAGCCAGGAAAGCCTGTTTTATGATTAAGCCTAATGTAACTGAGGTAACTCTTGTCCTGTATAGTTGTCGGCAAACATATATGATCTTGTTAACTAGATCCAATATAGTCATCCTCATTTATTTTGAGATTTAGTTAATGCAACTGAAATAGAATTCTAATCATCCTGATTGATTTCATAAATTGTACGTCATTTGTTTTACTTAGGTCACTTGTTCATTCTCATTTATCTATCGTCTTAAAGACTTTGATTTGGGTATTCAGGGAAGCGAAAGGGGGAAAGTTCCTAAAACATAAAAACTCCTCTTCCTTTATGTGTCGGTATAGATGTGCACGCTCTTTTTTCTTTGCAACTACACTTTGTTTATCTCGATAACTTTTAATGAAGAAATTAATAAATTGCATGGACTTTGATGGAAATTTTTTTTTTTTTTTGGTATAAGTTTGAAACTGAAATTTTATATCGAGTTTACTATATAATTGATATTAATTCGCTGAGTTGGCTAGATACAATATATGTGATCCTTGGGTTTTTGCTCATAGATAACTCTAAATATTGAAGCCATTTATCTAGAGAAAGGCTACTCAACAAGAATTGCTGGTGAGGGCGGCTCTGGTTATGTAAAAGATCAAGGGAGCTCCATATTTAGAGATGAACAATTTAGAAACTTACCGAACTTGAGGTTCCTTCACATGAGTGATGTGAATCTTATTGGAGATTTTAAGAACACATTCTCTAAGTTATTATGGCTCAAATGGGGGAATTGTTCCCCAACTTTTGAAGCAGATAACTTTCATCCCAAACGATTGGTCATACTTGATTTGTCCGGAAGCTTGATTTCAGATCACTGGCTGGGATGGAGTTCAATGAAGGTATGATATAAAAATGCATTCTTTTTTTTTACATTTCATGTGTGTAGTCCCCTTTGTGCTAACCCTCATGATATGTTACTTCCTACAGTCAGCAGAAAAGCTGAAAGTTCTCAACCTTACAGGCTGTGGTTCTTTAAAAAGTACTTCCTACCTCTCAGCTTTTCAAAGTTTGGAGATTTTGATCCTCAGAGATTGTGGCGCATTGGAGCAAATTGATCCTTGTATTGGAGATGTGGAGACCCTTGTTTCTTTGGACCTGAGTGGATGTTTGCGTCTTAAGGAGCTGCCGCCTCAAGTGGGTAAACTAGGACAATTGAAGGAACTTCTTCTAGATAAAACTATGATACGAGAATTTCCTTCCTCCATTGGTTCTCTAAAGAAGCTAGAGATACTTAGTGCCAAGGATTGCAAATCCTTGCTTGAACTTCCACTCTCCATAGGACGTTTGGTGAATTTGCGGTGCTTATCATTGAGATGCTGCTGCCAATTGAGAGAAATCCCCGACTCAATTGGGAAGTTGGAAATGTTGACTCAACTGGACTTGAGTGGATGTTCGATAGACAACATTCCTTCCTCCATCGGTTCTCTAAAGGAGCTAGAGACACTTAGTGCCAAGGATTGCAAGTCATTGCTCGGACTTCCGGACTCAATAGGTCCTTTGGTGAATTTGTCAACCCTTGTTTTATCAGGCTGTGTTAAGCTTGTGGCACTTCCAGACAGCATCGGGCACCTTGTGGATTTGCAGTGCTTGTCATTGGGATGCTGCCAGCGATTGAGAGAGATCCCCAACTCAATTGGGAAGTTGAAATTGTTGACTCGACTGGACTTGAGTGGATGTTTGTGTCTTAAGGAGCTGCCAGCTGAAATGGGTGAACTGGAACAATTGAAGGAACTTCTTTTAGATAAAACTATGATACAAGAAATTCCTTCCTCCTTTGGTTCTCTAAAGAAGCTAGAGACACTTAGTGCCAAGGATTGCAAGTCATTGCTCGGACTTCCGGACTCAATAGGTCTTTTGGTGAATTTGTCAACCCTTGTTTTATCAGGCTGTGTTAAGCTTGTGGCACTTCCAGACAGCATAAGGGCTTTGCAGAATCTAGAAATTCTCAATATTAGTAACACTGAGATACAAGAATTACCCATTGGTATTGGAAGGCTGAGAAAGCTCCGAAATTTAGATGCTTCAAGGTGAACAAAACTGAGAGGGGGAGTGACAGAAAGCATCCGTAATCTTTATTCCCTGCAGCACCTTGATTTTCATGGTTGCAAGGAGCTCTTACTGTTGCCTGCACTTCCTTCCAGCTTAACATATTTGAGCATCACTTGTCAAAGTCGCCATGGGAGTTTCTTTCCAGCTTCCTTCAAGTTGGAGATCTTGCAAATCCATGACTGTAAGTTTATGGAGTCACTGGATGTTTCGCAATTAGAACATCTGCGGGAATTATATGTGGAGTTTTGCAATAATATACTTGAAGTTCAAGGTCTTGACAAATTGAAATATTTGAAAAGTTTGACAATCACATATGACGATTTAATTGAAAGGTTGGATCTTTCAAAATCTGAGGGTCTAAAGAAATTACATACTAAAAATTGCAAAAAATTAGTTGAGATTCACGGCATTGATAGGTTGGAGTCCTTGGAAGAGCTGAATATCTCTGGATGTGCTTCAATTGAGACGTTGCACCTTCCAAAATCTGGTGGTCTGAAGATATTAGATGCTGGAAATTGCGAATACTTAATCGAAATTCAAGGTCTGAATAGATTAGAATTCTTGGAAAGGCTAAATATATGTGGGTGCACTTCCTTTGAAAGGTTACCGAATTTATGTTGCTTTAACACCTTGCAAAAGTTGGCAATTAACAACTGTGACAAACTCCATGATATTCAGAGCCTAGAGAGATTCATGTCATGCACAAGTTTGTGGATTGAGGATTGCACGTCCTTGGCAAAATTACCAAACTTGTCAAATTTTCATGCCTTACAAAAATTGTTCCTGTCAAATTGTCATGAACTTCAGGAGATCCCGGGGCTTGACGAGTCAACATCTCTAAAACATATTGCTATCCCTGGATGTTCCTCAGTTGAGATCTTACCTGATTTGTCATCATGTACCCACTTGATCAGTCTGGTTGTGCGAAATTGTGAGAAACTGACTGAGCTTCGAGGGCTTGAGAAATTGGAGCAACTAGTGGAATTGGACATTTCTGGATGCAAGTCACTCAAAGCAATACCAAAATTATCTGGAACACAGCTTTATCAAAATTACGAGAAAAAGCCATCTGAATCAGATCATGGAATGATAGAATTTGGAGAAGACAATTCGGATGAGTTGTTTGGAAAAGATGACTTGAATGATTCGTTTGGTGAAGATGACTTGAATGAGTTGAAATGGTTGACATGATCTGCATTTCCTTACAAAGTTAAGGTACCTGTTCTCTTTTGAGATCTATCGCACAGTTTTCATTTGTATTTTCTCTTTGCACTTCCTTTCAAGATTTATTACCTTTTTATTAGAATTTCCTTGTCGATAATGGTATTGTTTTCTTGCTTGAATTCAAGGAGTCCAGGGTAGATGTTCATGGAAGTTAATGTGTGCTTTGGCAAAATGTTTCTGCTCATCATGCCAGTAATGGAAATAGATCAAAAGGCCTTCCAAGTGAAACATTTGTCATCAGTCTTTGGGTAAGATTCTTCATCCTATGCAGAAAAACTAAGATTCTTTGTGTTTGATTCATTCTAAAATGCTGGAGTTATTGAATTACTAAATAAAATTGATGTATGCAAGCATTTGATAGCATGCCAAGGGTAATCGTATAGGTCAAGAAATGCCAAAAGATCCTATATGGTCCTTCTAAAGTGAGGTTCCAGTTTGCTCTGTGTTCACCAAGTAGTTCATGACTGCATGTTTCTAAGGTACATTTGAGAATGAATTTACAATGCAAAAGAGGGCATCCCTTAGTATGCATACGCTATTAACTTGGGACAATATTTGTCCAACCGTTTGGTTCCATGCATTTTATCTCATGGAATTGTCGTCATTAGCTGATTAAGGTAATCATATTGGTCAAGAAATGCTAAATGCAAGAATAGACTCTTCTCCCAGTGGGGTGGTTGCGAATAAACAAGCAAACAGGTCAGAAGCAAAACCATTGTGAATTATTTGGATCAATTGAGAAAATTGCCAACTGTGTGCATGTTGTTCTGTTTTGAATCATGGTCGTTCCTAAAAGTCCAAGGTGAATGGTAGATTAGCCCATTGAATACTTCTTAATGGTTGTGAGGTTAGTAATGCCATCTGTCATTTACCTGAACTTGAGTCAAGCAAAATATTCAAGATGGCAAATATGAACGAGAATGTCTTCTGCAATAAACGACTGCACTGCAAGATAATCCTTTATATGCATAACCTCTTATTAGTGCATTTACTTGTCGAAAAGAAAAATTCCAGAAGCATTTCCATGATTTTTCTGAGGAAAATTTCCTTTATCCTATATGCCATTGGAAAACTGTCTTGTATTCATTCTGATATATGAATTGCAGATAATGAAAAGGAAAAGAATCATACTATATCCCACAAAAGCAAGCAACTTAAGTTGAATTCACTGTACTTATATGATCAATGCTTCTGCAGATGCTGATGCTAGATGCCTATTGGTTGGATTGAATGAGTTTGTAAAGGAATTAATATTGAGTTTGGCAACAAAGATCTGTAAACTTTCAGCTATTATTAGTACGTAGTTCCCTGATATTAGTTGATAGATTGATTTCATTTCACTCGCTCAGAGGATTTGGTTATTATTCCACTGGTTGTGTGGTAAATGCTGGAAATTTCAAAAGAGCTTTTGGGAGGCACTTTCAAAAAGATACAAAATCATGAAAGACAGGAGCTCAAAGTTTCTAGGACTTCTCCAAAGGCTGACTGTAATGGATTTTCGCAAATTGTCATCCCACATTTCCCTGATTATGTTCAACAGAAGCTCTGCAGAACATGGCGGCATAATTCATAAGGAGTTAAATTTGCTTTCTCCCGTCAGACCATGGCATCCTCTGTCATCGTCACTGATTATTGTCGCCCAGATTCTCATTCCATTCCTTTGCGCCACTTGCTTCTCTGTCTCGGTCATGGTTTGTCCTCTTAATTCTTTTCTCTTGAAGATTTTGCACTGGTTTAATCACTGAAGGGTTCTGACCCCAAAAAAAGAAATGACTGGAGGGTTACTCTTTTCTGATCAGAATAGCTGAGAACTGTCAACCAAGAAAACTATGTTCCACATATTGTTAGGAGCATTTATTGGATTTAGAAAGAAGCATTCTCGCTTTCTGTTGATTAATATATGATGCACCAACTTGAGGCCCTGGTTGAGAAGGTTGAAATACATGGAATTGAATTTATTGCAAATTGTTAAATTATGTCTCGAGTTTGAGCCTGTAAGAAACCTGATCCGAATTCATAATGTAAGAACGTTTATTGGAGAAATAGTCATTGGTCAGATGTGAGGAAAGAAGTTACTCTCTTTTTCCTATTTTGATTAAATTTCTTTCCTTGAATGGCCTATGGTGGACATCTCTGATGAATCATTCTCTGAATATTGGAGTTTGACCATGAAAGGTGTTGTTGACTCTTGCCTTATAGATATGTACATAACAACAATAAAGCACGGAAACCTAGGGCTCTGTAAAATAAAAAAGGCTTGACCGTGGACTCAATCCCTTTTGCCGCCGCAACCGTATGAAAGGAAAGGAACCAGCTTCCACATTATAGTATAACATATATTATACAAAAATACGTAGTGTAACATGTACTTGAGCACCATCCTGAACACCTTGTTAACTTAAAAGGTTCTTTGTTCGCACTCGGCACCAGCTTCTCCAAACAGTGATGATTCGCATGAATCTTTTGAAGGTATGAATTGTAATGCATCAGTCTGAATTAAACGTCAAGAGGTCAAATTCCTGCTGACTTGTTGTTCGGAGCTGCTACTTCCGCTGCACAGGTACATATATCTTGTTATTATCCTGAGATATCTCAGATTGTCATTTTAAAACTCCTTAATGCCATGGCATCATGACTGTCCTCTGGCATCACAATCCCTAACTGTTAATTTAATTCTTCAGCTTGCGTGGCAATGCAGCTTGAGTGAATTAATCCCCAACAAGATATCACCTATGACTGACACTAATCTGTACGTTACTGTGATTGGTGCAGGTAGAAGGATCAGCCAGAGAGAATGGGAAAGGACTAAGTACCTGGGACACGTATGTGCGAGATTTCTCGGTAGATTACAACCCCTGTTCAATTGTTCTGTCTTGTGATCTGATCACACTAAATGGTTTGTGACTAAAGTTTTAAGTGGCACCATTGGTGCATTCACTTCGGTCTTTTATTTACGATGATCTTGTTTTGTTGATCAGGAAAGATTGTAGACAAGAGTACCCTAGAAACTGCAGTCATTCTTGTAGATGTTATAAGGTGGGAATTCCTTAACATCACACACACACACATTCCTGGCCTTTGATGTCAGAACTATATATTCTGAGAGGGTTAGCGACTGTTTCTGGGTGATGTATTGATTTATATGCTGTTGCAGGAGGATGTGAAGTTGCTAAACTGGGTGGGGATGCTTACAGATTCTGTATTTCTTGGATGAGGATTCTGCCTAGTAAGTCATCATCCCTATCATTTTGAAATAAAAATTCGGACAATTGTATTCAATTGTATTCAATTGGATACCACAATTGGCACCTCCATGGAAGTCTTTTGGAGTCTTTATTTGAAGAGAGTTGGTTGTGATTCGGGTTTTGTTCTTCATGCTGAAGTGCAAGCCATTTGATGTTAGCGTGCTAGACTTTGTTGGGTTAAAGACCTCAGGAAGGTGCTGTTGTAGTTGACTTGGTATGGATGTATCCACTATCCACTGTGGTTGGGAGTCTCAAAATCTGAGTTTTGCGAGGTTGAGATCTTGTTGCAGTTGATTTTGCTTTTAGAATGACAGTGGTTGGTGTTGAAACCAAATTTGAAATTGTTGCTGGGGTGAAGACAAGGTTGCTAGAGTCTAGTGATGTGCATTTTAGATTGTGCTCTATTTGGGATGTTGAAGCTCGATCGATGTTGCTTAAGCTTGTAACAAGGATCAGCTCTCATGAACATGCGATTTTGGAACCCAATTGACAATTTGCTCTTCAAAGACCAAGGCCCAATAGGTTGTCATGTCCCTTGTCTTTAACTGAAGCAGTCTTCATGTGATCAAAATGCTTATCCTTGCAGTTGCGTTTTGATCAGTTGAGTTTGGTGCACTTCCTATTCTTACGCATTTCTTGACGTGTCTTGATTTTGATTCGACAAATTGTTCACGCTTTTTCTCTGTTTTTTTCCCTTTGAAATGTTATATGTTGAAATTTTGTTACAGCATTTATCATATCAATTTTGATACTAACTGTATTAACAGTAAGAGGCCTAAAATTCAGTTCACTCATTTGGCATCAGCTGATAAAGTGCATAATATCAGCAATATTCTTCAGATTCTTTTTTTTTCCTTTTATAACCAGCAAAAGTGGGAAGAAAATTTAATTGCTACCTGAAGTTTAAATAGTATAAAGTCCTTATCTTTATCTTTTTATTGTCCATATTTTATCCAACTACTTGATAATAGACTCAAAGTACTGGGCATGTGGGAGGATTTGGAATGCATGACTACATTTGATAACCAATTAAAATTTTAGTGTTCAATATATTCTTTTAATGTGATTTTTTTCATATTATTTCTCCCATTACGGACAAGGAAACATCGGTCTGGGAGAGTGATCGCCTAATTACAAAATTGGGGAGAAGTGTCAGAGAAGTCCTAAATCTATTGCCTTTGTGTCAATTCAGTCATAAACTTTTTAATAGTGTTAATTTAGTTATGAACCTTTTGATTTGATACCAATTCAGTTTTAAACCTTTTAATAATGCCAATTTATTTATAGAACTTTTGAATTAGTGTTAATTTAGTCTTAAACCTTTGACCAATTCAGTCCTTTTGGCTAATTTTGGTCGAATATTGCTTAAATGGACGTTGGCCAGCTTTCGTGGTATCATCTGTGCTAACATAGACAATTTTTAATAATTTTTTAATGATTTATTATTATTGTTGTAACCAACGGTTCCTGGTTCGGTTCCCGGTTCTTATGGGAATCAAACCGGAGCTGAGAACCGGAACTGGGAAGGAACCTAAAAAGTAAAAACCCTAACTTTCTTCTCAGACCCATGAGTTCGCAGTTGTCCCTCTGTCTCGCTGAGTCCTGGGTTGATTTCCACTTTTCTTCTCCAAGCTTTAGCTCCATCTCCAAAGCGAGGCTATTCTCTTGCATCTCCAAGCTTCAGCATCTCTCTCTCGCTAATCAATGCACCTTTGACCGTGAAATGAGGGAGAAAGCTCAGCATCTCTCTCTCTGATTGTATGCACAGATTGCTTCTTGTTTGTGAATTCGGATAAATTTTGATTTCTTTTCGTCTTCCAATGTTTATCGTTCTAGAAGAAGAGTTGGGTTCTTTTTTCCTTTTGTTTGTCTTCTGATGTCATTGACTTAGAAGACGAGAAGGGTTCTCCCTTTGTATTTGGGTTTCTTTTCGCTTTTCTTTTGTTCTCATTCTTGTTCATTCACTGGCTGCAGATTGTTGTTGTTTTTTGAGACTGATTTTTGTCCTGCTTCCTTTCTTTTTCCTTGAATTTGACTGGCCATGTTGGGAAATGTCATGTGCCGGAGGAAAATCAATGTGTGTCGCAAAAATAATCCAGTGGGAATTTGATTGAGTAAATGGGCTGCTGTTATTTGTTCTCGCATCAGTCAAAACATTTTGTAATTCAAGCCACCATTTTTGAATAGATCTTTATGTCCAACGAATCAGCTGATGTTTACATGTTCTAAGGCATTTCAGGGTTCAGGGAAATGTTAGACTGTGTTGTGCAGCTGTTGTGCCAATTGGCTGTTTTCAAAGCATAAAATTGACGAGTTGTATTTGATTAGTTTTGTTTATGCCCCTAAATTTCCGAGTTTGGATCAATGCTACACTTAGAATATGGTCAGATTGATCGAATTTCCTCGTAATTGTTTGAAACAAATTCGATTATGCTGTTTTTCTTTGGGATAAAATATGTTGGGTGTCTCACAGTATTGAATATCAGCTATTAAGCTTTTCTCCTGTTGAGTACTACTCAATGAGTTCTGGATTGAAGCTGTAGGTTTTACGAGAGTAGCTTTATGGAAAGGTGGAGCCTTATGTTGTTTGCTTATTCCCCTTTCGTTGCATTGCATTGGGTATATTGTTCTTTAAGTTTGTGAAAAAGGAAAAATAAAATATGCTGAAATATTGTTTTCAGTTAATATCTCCTCAAAGTGTTCCCTTCCCTTGATTTGTGGGAAACAGCCAACAAGAGACATAAGAAACTTGCTTCATTGCTGTATGGGATGTTACGGTTTGACCCATATCTTGATGCTTAGTAAGAATGGCTTTTGCTGTTCTCTTTCCTGCCACTTTGTAGGAAATGGTATCATCTTTATAGTTGGTCATGCTGTCTGGATGTTACAAATCTGGGTTTTGTAGAACAGTTTTGGTTTTGTAGAACATCTTTATATTGTTCTATTCTTTCGTGTTTATCTTTTTCGTGTTTATCTTTTATAGATTGTTGTTATTGACAAATGAGAAGCTTTCATTTTTGTCGTTGCATCGATTTTCGTTTTGCTTAACTAAAAATGAAACCATTGAAAAAAGAAGAAAAAGAAAAAAAAGAACCCATTAGGCCTTGGAATGAATCCTGAAATATGTGATAGGGTAGGTTCTAAGTTTTGATGGGTAGGTTCTGAGTTGAAAAAGGAAATTATACCCGATTGTAAGCTCTAGGTTCCACTTGGAACTTGTAAAGAAACTTGGAATTGTTCACCTTTAAGAGGCTCCCCTAGCCCAGGTATAGGTGACGCCCAATGAGGTTGCCTTGGCCTGGGCGAGGGTTGGCCTCAACATGGCCAGGCGAGGCTAGCTCGCTCGTCCATGGCTGGTGGCCAGTAGTCGGCCACTATCTAAAGGAAGAAGAAAGGAACGAGAGAGAAAAAAAAAAAAAAAGGAAGAAAAAAATTAGAAAAAGAATAAAAAATCGAAAAATTATTAAATATTATTAAAAATTATGTAAATTGGCTGGCGTCTACGTCAACGATATCTGGCCAAAATTAGCGGTAAATACTGAATTGACACAAAGTCAAAAGATTTAAGACTAATTGACACTAGCTCAAAAGCTTTAGTACTAAAATAGTACTATTAAAATGAAGAAGTACTATTAAAATGTTTAGGATTGAATTGACACCCAGTCAAAAACTTCTGAATTACATTGATACCATTAAAAGGTTTATGATTAAATTGACACAAATGCAATAAGTTTTTACAACTTCCTGACATTTTTTATCTACAAAAAAATAAAAATAAAAATTTGACCAGTTTGATTGTGAGAGCTCAATTTAATTACTGACGCATTCAGGAAGGTGGCTTAATTTGATTACAAGTTAACCCAACACTGCGGTGCTATTACAAATTGAGCCACCTTCCTAAATGCACCAGTTATCGAAGTGCGGTTAGGAGGTCGAACTAATACTTAAGTCCAAACGTTAGGAGATCTTTTTCATTTCCGTGTCTCTACTATAGTACTTCACAAGCTACAAAGCCCATGCTATATGCACATGAGTTGAAGTATTGATTGCAGTTATTTTTCAAAATAAATGAAACTGATAAAGCTGGATATAATCTTTTCCAAATCATTCTAGTCAGTTATGAAACTGAGTCACTTTACAATTTGTATATTAATCGAGTAGAGCAGTATGGTTGTTTAAGGTCCAGCAATAAGAGGGTATATCGAAAACTAATAACCAAGGCATAATCCCAGTAGCTACCAACCAATCACAACAAAAAATCGTATGAGCACCCAATGATCAAGAGGGGAATGGCCATCGCCTTTGGTTCCGTCCTTACTTACCACTGATACTCCACATGTTAGCAGTCCATTAGTAACCACCTGCATAGGAAGAACTAAAATCCAAAAAACCGTCAGCTCGAAAAGATAATGAAACTTATTACTCAAGACGCATCAAGGTGTCCATATAACTCCCCTAGATGAGTCCATGTATCTGATGCATGGATTGGATTCTTTTGGTTGCTCTTCACTGCAGCCGATATTAAATAAAAAATAGAAGGCAAGGGACTGCCTAGGAATGAATTATCACCAGAAAAAGACATTTTGATCTACTTCAGACGGGGAGCAGGGGAGAGACCAGAGTCAGAGACAGCGCTTGTTGCTGTGATTCTTCTCACTATGCTTACTCTCTTCTTAACAAGAAGAAAACGAGCACTGCACTAGAAGCGGGTCTGACGTGGTTTTTTGCTTCAGGGGAATAGACTAATTACAATTAAACATCACAGATATCTAATTGTCAACCCTAATATTTTTAATGAGCCACAATCTGTAGAGCTACGCAAGAGTCATGTGCACTGGTTTATTCTCAGTCAACTAAATCAATTAAATTCTCAACAATAATGAGTTAATGTGGGTTGCGTCATTAAAATCACACGAGTTCTGTATGCATTTTTCCATATCAGCATACATATTCACATGAGTTGAGATATGGAGGTGGGGAAAACAACGTTATACATTGGCTCAGTTAATACTCAAATCTGCTTGTCTGTTAGCTCTAACATTAACTAAAATACGACTGAAGTGCCATGTATTCGATCTCTAATTCTATTTGGTAGGCACCGGCTGTTATGTAAATGCACTTTGATGTTCTTTCCTCTATTCAGTTACAAAACTGCCTGATTAACGAAGATAAAGAAAAGTATTCACTGTTTGCTGATATGTCCAAAAGAGCTTTAAAAGGTACTCGCTTGTAAGAGGAAACGAAACAACCGATGGGACCAGAAGCTGAGCATATAAGCTCGTGGTTGTCCTACACTCCACCGATTACATTCAGCAGAGGCCTACAGAGCTCAAACTGTTCACAACTTGAGTGGTTTCTACATGATGAAAGTCTAGACAAAATAATATCTGAGTTTTGTCATTTTAACGTTAAGCTTTTACCCATCGCTCAATGAAAGATTCGCTAGCAGTTCTAAATGTTTTAATGCAAGTTTTAATCCATTTTTTGGACACATCGTTTCTCCCATGCATATGAAAATAAAAATGTATGTGAACCGGTATGGGCACGGGAAAGAACATCATTTTGGTTCTCTCTATGATGATTCAACTAGCTACAAAATCAATTTCGGCCAATCTGATTTCGAGCTCAATTTGACAATTGACGCATAAGGAATCCAGCCCAATCTCAGATGCGGATAGCCCCAATTTGGTTATAATTAGGCCCATTATGTCGGAACTAGAAAGAACATTGTTTTCGATGTCCTGTCCAATTAGGATTTTTGAACTTCTATTTAGTATACTTTTTGCTGCCTTCTTTTTTTTTTTTTTTTTCTTAATCTATTTATAATTTGGTCCTTGGCATAGCCTTTGTTTTTGACCAATACCACATTCTAAAGAACGTATCGATCTTATTAGAACAGGGAAAATACATACGATGATTATCTTTCTCTCGCTGTGTTATAACTTCTCCGTATTACTGAGGCGATTTTTGTCGAGCACGGTCCTGTGCTTACAAAAAGTACGATATGGCCAGAAGTATTATAAAAATAACAGCAGTCTAAGCGGATTCATGTCAACACTTCATTGTTAATATGATTAGCAACCCACGTTCTCACCCCCCCCCCCCGGGCATATCGTACTTCGTTAATAACTAGTAATTGATTTACAGGCACTTGCGTAGGAAGAATCAAAGAGTTAGACAATTGTAGGCTCAGAGGTAATTTAACTCTACATGTTCGGACGCGTCGGGGTTAGATAAAAATAAAAAGAAGTTAACAGGGCGAGGTATGCGGAGCAACCATGTGATTGGATCACCCACTTTCATCTCAGCATATAAATTAAGACATGGAGGTGGGAAGAAGAACGACAAGTTTCCCAATTAATCGACAACTTTTATTAATTGTCATGCTCTCCTCGGATATAACGTCGTCTTCTGGTTTTATTTGACAGGCACGGAGGAGAATTGGCGAAAATGGATTTTCAGAGAGTTTTGATCAAGCTAAAGAAAGCGTTTGAGCTGGTCGTTACTGAGAATCGGTCACGATTGATGGTCCCGCGGAGGAGGTTATGAGATTGGCAGATTTGGTGCTACCCTCTATGGAATTATTGGAACGAGTGGCGTTGTGGTAAAGATAATTCTTACTAAAGTAATATACAACAGACTCTCCAATCAGTTTGAACGTTGTAGCTTCATTGCAAACATTAGAAAATAATGTAAGCATAATGTTATTGAGTATTTGCAAAATAAGTTGATATCTAATGTACATGGGAGAAATATTCAAGAATCTAATAAGGATAAAGAATCAAGTCTATCTAATCTTTTTTTTTTTTGAAAGAAAATTATATTCATTTTTCAAAAGGATACATGAGAAGCAAATAGAACTTTTATGGCAAAGCAAATCGAAGCATAGCAAAGGCCCGAATACTACAAAATAAAACCAATTTCAAAAAACAGTAAGGATCAATGGAGCATTGGTAGGGTTAAGCACACACTTGTATTATAAGAATGAATATGTCAAGCAAAATGATCGGCAACCGATCATTGGGTTTTGTATCATTGTTAGTGACAAGCACACACAGAAAATTCTTTCTCCAATATTCTGGTGTTGCCAGTTGGTGGTACGCGTCTAGATTTGACTTCCTCTACAATATCACCGTGTAGAGATAACCAAAATAGGTTGAATAAATATAGATCTAACCTTTGAAAGAGCAAATCTTTGTAGTTCAGCAAGATGCAGAGCTCTTGCAATCATCATTAAAGGTGGAGGCGGGGGACTTATACATAGACAAAACATGGGGATATCAAATCCCCGAAAACATTATTAAACTCCCAAGTCTAAATCAGGTTAGAAGAACTCCTATGTCTAAAACTTAATTAGGAGAGTTCAAACTCTCAGATCTAGAATGAGACCAGGAAAAGAGAGCTCCCAGATTTAGAAAGTCCTCGTTCTTCTAGATAATATGAATACCAACAATCACTTAGACGATTTGGCTGGAAATCACAATGTATTTGGTTAGGAAGCAGTAGAACCATTACCGCTAGAAATGAGAGCGTTCTTGATAGGACCTAGAGTTGATTGCAAATAAGACCATGATGAAATGGATTTCTTTGATACTGATATTCTATTCAGTAGAAATGGACTCTCCTCCTAGCAAGTTCAAGCTTCTCTCTTGTCGTGTTTATCCATTACGAAGGGTTTCCCTTAGCTCTAGAGGTGAAGGGGTCCCTTTTGCGTGGAAAAAGCAGCCTTGCAGCATGG
Source organism: Eucalyptus pumila (assembly GCA_016097595.1). Taxonomy (NCBI): domain Eukaryota; kingdom Viridiplantae; phylum Streptophyta; class Magnoliopsida; order Myrtales; family Myrtaceae; genus Eucalyptus; species Eucalyptus pumila. Next base: position 47,776,685 of record CM027853.1, read on the forward strand.
AAAAATACACCAAAGATGGTGAGAAAGTGCCTAGTCTCTAAGTGCGAGATAAGTTGAGCATAAATTGTGAAGCATTAGATTATACCTTCTGATATAGCTTTGCTTTTTTTTTTTTTTTGGCTGATGCTGATCAAAAGTCATTAAGCAACAACACCAGCCATAGCCAACACTAACAGCTAGAAACTTCAAAAGGAAATCCAGAATTATTTAGATCATATAAACGATCAAATCAACAAGCTTATAGCAAACTGCACTGCAAACACATATACTCCAATTAGAGCAAAGCTGCAGACGAAGATCCATCTAATCTTTCCTTGTAGTGTTGGAAGGGTTTTCAACCGATGCTTAATGTGATATTTAGTCAGGTAAAGCACGATGTCAAAAGAAACTGCTTTTCAGAGTGCAGTTTATCATTGCTTGGCTTCCAAATGAAGTAGGTAGAGGTATTTCAGACAAATTTGAGCAAATATTTGTAGGCTAATGTATTACATTCATGTCTGAAATCAGTAATTTGACATCTACAGAAAAACAGGTGAAGCTCCTCGACTCCTCATGAGATAAGAAAATGCTCTATTCCTTATGCACTTGAAGGCACAGTTGGCCCGTATTTTCCAGGTCAGCTGTATTTTTAAGTGTTCGTTACAGTTGCCACAGTTGCCACGGTTTATCTGTGACCAGAGCACCACCCCACGCTTTCATTCCCAGACGGACGAGCACCGCATCGACTTTGAAGGCGACTAAACACCCATTCACGTCAAGGGAAATCTGCGTAAGAAGAATAACATAATCGAAGTAAGAAGAATAACATAATTGAAGACGAATGCCACGGCTATAGTATTTGTCCATGTGCCTTCCATTGTTTGGATTTGCTTGGAGTAGTATTTATAGATCCCGAGGATGTAGTGACTTCCATCAGATCAAATTAAGAGTTCATCTCATCTTCTGATATCACAAGACTCGCAATCACCTAATCAAGACTCGGCGTTTCCTCAGAATCCCTACCATATCTCGCCCAAGCTCTAAAACCCACCCCCGCTTTGCCATCCCGCAGTCCCTCTCCGACTGGCTCAAGCCTCGGCTCCCCTCCACTGCTGTCGCCTCTTGGGGCGTCGAGCCCAGCACCAAGAATGTCCACAACCTCTGGCTCGAGATCTCTGAGGGTGAGACCTCGCTCGCTGGCTCTGTTCCCCCAGTCCACACAATCGATGTCGTCGAGCTCTGTGTCGCCGGGGCCAACAGTTGGGTTCTCATCGAGTCAAGCCAGGAACTATCCAATGTCAACGTCCACCATCAATGCAGGCCCTTGTCAGAGAAGATGAAGCCGAGCGAGACGCCTGAGATGGCGGTGATCAGGGCCATGAGGGAAGAATTGGGATCGGTGATTCGGGTGGAGGTTGGGAATATAGAGGATTCTGGGAGGATTGTTCCGGGATCATATAAGAAGAAAGTAGAGGAGAAGAATTCGATGTCTTATCCAGGATTGCCCGCGTTACACGTTCCACTCGTTCAGTGTGAAGGTCGAGGGACTGCGCAGGACACGGAGTTCTGCAGGGAGGAGGAAGAGGAACATGAAGGTAGCGGTGGTGCAGGTGTTGCGAACTGGAAGGTTTCTGTGAAGAGGCATTACTGGAAATGGGTGAGTGCTGATTCTATTCAAAGTTGACAATTCCTGCGCTTTCTGCTTTCCTTTTTTTCTTTTTCTTTATGTACAATAGAGAATAAGACACGATTCGATAACGTACCAGGTAGAGCCTTACCTCTGAGCTCGTCAAGATGGTTGTGCTCTGGTAAGAACTTGCATCTTCAGATGGAGTGATGGTTTGTACAGAGCTTTTTTAGCTCATGATAAGCCTGATGTAAATTCGCTCGTGACATCTTATTTAGTGACCTGATGAACTTCAGTAATGTGATTTCATCGACTTGGAAAGCGCTAAACGAAATGTTGCCATCATCTCTATCCTGACGCTTGTATGCCACTCCCTTGATGCATGCTCTCACAGCACTTGTCTTTTATTTTGCTTTTATTTCTTTTCATTGCTTCCGCATCGCAATTTCCTAAGATGTTTTCACAACTGACCTAGCCTAACAACAGGCAATTCTTTTCAAATTTTATTTAAAAAGAGTTTGTATATGCAGACGAGGTTGTCCAATACAAAAAACAAATGCCATGTTGATTATTTTCTTGCATAAGTGATAAGAGTATAACACAACATTGCACTAGCAACAGGGAGTTTACGGCTTGAGCTCTTGGTATGCAATGTTTAAGCACATTTTCAATTTTTATAGTAGAGATCACAGGATCGAAGTGAGTAGGCGAAATCCGAATGGCTTCAAGATAGGGAAAAAAGGAAAGCAAAATTCCAATAAGAACTGACGTTGTTGATTGTACATCGACTATGATTTCGAATATAGTATTAAGTTGGGAAATTGTTGATGAGGAAGTGCAAGAGAAGACAGAAGAATCTCTTGAGTCAGACCATAGCAATAAAGCAGAGGCATTGACTAAATAAATTAGTTCAAGAGTGGTTTAAACTCCTACGCCCTGCAAGGAGGCAAGACAAAAGTCTAAGAGTGTGAATTAGAATAGGAGTAGAGCATGATTGATTAAAAAAAAAAAAAGGAAGTAATAAATACTACGTTGGCCAGGCCGTGTAATCTAAAATAGAGTAGACGATTAAATAATATCATTGACCGTGAGAAGCCAATAAAATTAAGTTCGCAAGAGGGGGGATCATTTTCGTCCATTGATTGATAGCCGAATCAATATGAGTCGAGTCGAAAAGTATTGACATTGATTCTTGGAGGATCATTTTCGTCCATTGGCTAATAGCCGAATCAATATGAGTTGAGTCGAAAAGTATTGACATCGATTCACTAAGTTTGAGTGAAATCAAGTCAACTAGAAGGACAAAAATAATTGGAACAATTATTGCAGTCAAACTCTTACCAGGGAACAGTTATCAAAGGTTTGATGGACAATTGTGGTCAAACATTAATTGAAGTTGAGTCAATTAGTTATTGCAGTCAAGCTCCCAAGGGGATCAATTATACCATCAAATATGGAGCTGAAATTTGATTTCACTGAGTGAGAATGGTTATTAGGAGAGGGTAGACACCCATGGAGTTCTTTGCAATTTATTTTCACTCGTTTCACAGCCATTTAATTCTAATAATTCTGGTTGTTTATTTCTATTTGTCCATCCAACTCTTGCCCTCATTCTTTTGGAAAGAGTTGTGTTGTCATCAGTGGATTCATTTCATCAGTTTTAAAACCCATTCATCAAGTGTTTTGTTCTTTTTTTGGTGCATAATTTTTTATTTATTTGTGACCCAGGGAAACTTATAAGCCGACAGCTGGCGGACAAACCCTGGAGTTGACGCAAGCCAACAGTTGGCGGACAAATCGTAGAGCTTACGCAAGCCAACCATCACACTTATGCCAGCGGGTAAGTCACCAAATGACGCCGGGGATTCGAACCTCTCCCCTTCGTGAGGGGGAGAAGGCCCGAAGCTAGCTACGCCACCACGGCGAGTGATTTTTTTGGTGCATAATTGTGTGTCAATCCGAAGTACAAGGACTGTGATGTTTGATTAGGATTTGTTGGGATATAATACGCGGAAACAACAGCGACAGGATTTTGCAATTTATGTCAACGCGAAATCACTAGAGAAATTAACAAGTAAAATAAGGACACCAGAAATTTATTGGTTTGGTTCGAGTATCGACTTACGTTCACGATGAAGCAAGAACAAATAATTCACTATAATCGGAGAATTAGAGTTTATAATCGCTTAATCATCAAGTGTTTCCAATTACCTAGATTTAACCAAAAATTTAAAGTATTTATAAATAAATAACTTAATTAGGTATAAATTCACAGCACAAAAATACACACGTTTAAGCTCAAAGTTTAATGAGCTACGTATGCCTGATTCGCGTACGTACGGATTTGCAAAACTTGCTGCTCTTCGGAAGCGCGTGGACGTGCGGCTCCTTTCTTCGTATAAGCTGCAGCGGTTTCTTACGAAAAAGCTTCGGCGGCATCTAAACGCAAAGAAGAGAAGACCTAAAAAAAATATTTCCTTTTATACGCATGTGCCCAGGTCAAAGTTTGACCTGGGCCCACCACGTTTTGTCTTCTTACTCGTGGAGGACTTCACGTGCGGAGGTTCTTTCCTCTTTTCTTTCATCGGCTAAAAGAGACGAAAAAACATGCCGTGGAAATTGTGTGCCAAAGGTTTGGGGCCCCACCATGGCCAACAAACGAATTTGGCTCTGTTGGGAATGTCTGATCCCCGAAAACCGAATTCAACACTCAATCGAACCCCTAAAACGAATACGAAGTCGGGGCTCTAATTACACGATAACCGATCATCAAGACACCAGGTCGAGCGTCGCTGTTAGCCCATGATTAAACACCAATGTCGAAGATCGGGAAGAAATTTCGATCCGATGATGCCAATTTGCCTTGAAGTGAAGACGGTGTCGCGTAAACGTTTTCTTCTTTTTCTTGGAGGGAGAGAGGGAGAGGAACGTACGTACGTTCTTTTTGCCAAAGGGTGCCTTCTCCCTCTCTCTCCTCCTTTATATACGTTCCTCCAAAAGGAATCGTACCCCTTCATCCATGGGCCCTAATCTAGTGGGCCGGGCCTTTAGGGCCCAACTTAGGCGGAGGGCCAACCAGGCCCATCAATAAAGAAAAAATCCATCATCTCCCACTCGCACATGGTGGTCCAAAACCAACATGGGGGGACATGCTCTACTCATCCCCATCGAGAAAAATCCATCATAGACTCTCACTTAACATGGTGGGCCGAACAGAATCCTCTTTTCCTCTCTTCAACATTCATACTTAGGTGAATAATCCGTGCGATCAAAGATACTTTGAGAGCTCGTTGCCATACATGTTTGTAGGAATATATAGCAGCTCATAATGGGCATCACACTCGAGTAGATTTAGTATGCAGTACCCTAGATCGATTGATCACATTTATATCTCTCTTGATCTCTTTTAAACAACGATATATATATATATATATCGTATTCACAATTATGATTATCCTAAAGACAGTCATAATTGGTTAACCGGTAAATACAAAACTACAATGTGATTCTCCAAAATCGATCTTCCTCTTTCCTTCAGACTCTCAATTTCAGTTCAGCTTGCTTTTCTAGAAATGCCCCATTAGATCGAATCAAACTCATGACCATTGGCAACATCCTAAGATAGCAAACACTAGATAGAAATCTCGAGAATAAGTAAGAGTCATGAGGGGACTAAAAAATTGAGGAACTCTTTTCCTCAAGAGTCTCACACGATATAAAGAGTTGAGATCAAACTTTTGCCACTCTTATTGGTCGTCTCATGCATACGTAGAATGAAATACGTATTACGGTATTAACTCCTTTCCCATGGAGCGTATGTCTACACCTTTCAATACCGTACAGATGATAGTTCAGACATACCCAATGTCTAACTTGAGTTTACGTATCTACTCATTTACTAAATTCATCGAACTCACATCGGCATCATAGACGAGATAAAGTAAAATATGTGGGGTATTTTACTTTCGGACATAGTTAGTATTATGTCCTCATCTTAACACCAGATTAAGGCGACATATGTGTTTTTAAGCTTGAGCTCTCGATTATCACCTAGATAATAAGCTTAAAAACAGTCTCATCTCTATTTATCACACAGTAAATAGGCGATTACCGTGTGAGTGGGCTAATCTTATATCTGTTCGACATACTTCTAAACTTAAAATAATGCACTGAGCATTAAGATGCATAAAGATCAAATAAAGATTTATAGGCATTAATGATGAAAAAACACAAATTCATCAAATGTGAACACTTAAGGAAAATAACAATATTCAGTACATTAGCCTCTACGCAATCCTAGAGATTTCATATGGCCACAAAACACATCTCTAGGTATTGGCTTTGTCATAGGATCTGCTACCATTCTATGCGTAGTATGTACTCTAAGTTCAACTTTTTTCGTGCAATCATATCCATGACAAAATTATATTTGGTATCTATATGTTTGGTCTTGCCATAATATTTTGGATCTTTAGTGTACGCTTTTGCTGCTTGGCTATCATAATTAACCAACAATTAATCTACAGCACTTCCAATAACATCTAAATGATCCAATAATCTCTTAAGCCAAACATCTTCTTATCTTCTTTCTTTGATAATGCCACGAACTCGAGTTTCCATCGTGGACAAGACTATACACTTTTGTTTCTTCTTTGCTCCAACACATGGTGCCATTATTCGGTAAGAGAACAAACCTAGAGGTAGATTTCCTTTCATTTAAATCTCCTCCCCAATCAACATAAGAATAGCCTTAGAGTCGCAGATCCTTTCCATAATAACTCAGCATATAATCAGCAGTCCCCTTTAGATACCTTAGTATTCTTTTAACGGCTTTCCAACGTGCTTGACCTGGATTGGATTGGTATCTGCTCATCATTCCAACTGCATAACATATGTCAGGTCTTGTACACATCATAGCATACATCAAGCTCCTAATAGCACTAGCATAAGGAACATGTTTCATTTGTTCCTTCTCTTGTGGAGTCCTTGGACATAGTCTATGGCTCAATCCTTCACCTTTTGCAATAAGAGTGTTTATGGGTTTACAATCCCATATCTTTCATCTCAAAGTTGGAAGACAACCAACTTTTGACAGTATGAATAAACTCCATATTACTTCCGGCAATTAGTATATCATCAACATATAATGATATGATTACAAATTGATCCTTGGATCTTTTGATATATATACAATGATCCTCATCTATCATTGTAAGATCATATGCTATTATGGCATTATGAAATCGTATATACCATTGTCTTGATGACTGCTTAAGGCCATATATCGACCCCTAAAGTCGACATACCTTTTCTTCTTGGCCTTTCACTATGAAACCAATAGGTTGTTCCATATATGTTCCTTCCTCTAATTCTCCATTGAGGAAAGCAGTTTTTACATCCATTTGATGTAACTCAAGATCCATACCAAACACTATTGCCAAAATTATGCGAATCAAGCTAAATCTTACTACAGGAGAGAATGTTTTTACATAATCAATTCCTTCCTGTTGATTATACCTTTTCGCCACAAGGCGAGCCTTATGCTTTCTATCGAGCCATCAGCCTTTCGCTTTATTTTGAGAACCCACTTGTTCCCAATAACTTTGCGTCCCTTTTGGAAGATCAACCAGTTTCTAGACCTGGTTTGACTTCATTTACTCCATCTCCTCTTTCATTGCATAAATCTATTTTTCCTTACTAGGGCAATTCAGAGCCTCATTAATATTTCTCGGCTCATCCTCATCTTGCGGAGCAATCATAAAAGTTTCCCCTTCAATGTCAAAATGTCAATGGGGAATACTTTGGTGACTTTTTCGCCGTATGGAAGATTGTACACTTAGCACATCATTCCCAATTATGCTCCCACTCGGATTAGATAATGACGATATCATCTCATCATGTGGTTGTAATTGAGAATGAGTTGAATTCAATTCATCACTTCTCATATTACTCCCACTTGGATGAACTCAACCAATATCATTATCTAGATCCAAGGTTCAAATAGGAAGTAATCTTTCCCTATTTCGCCCTTCTTAGGAAATTCATCCACTAAGAATGTGATATCCCGTGATTCAAATTCGGTTATTCTCCCACTTTCCTGCTCACCTATGAACACATACCCAATCGAGTGTTCGAAGTATCTCATTAAAATACTCTTCCTTTATCTGGGACTCAATTTCCCAAACTTGTGAGAGGATTCATGAGTATAGGCAGCATAACCCCATGGCTTAAGTAAACTTAAGTCCGGTTTTCTATCTGTCCATGACTCATATGAAGTGGAACTAACTGATTTGGAAGGCACCCGGTTAAGTATATAGGCAGCAGTTAACAACGCATCACTCCAAAAAGTGATATGTAAGTTAGCATGCGCCATCATGGGCCTAACCATTTCCAGTAGGGTTCTGTTTCTTCTCTCTGCAACACCATTTTGTTGAGGAGTATATGGAATAGACAACTGTATTTCTATTCCTTTTCACCACATAATTTTCTGAACTCATCAGATAAATATTCTCGACCTCGATCGGATCTTAATGCTTTTATTTTCTTGTCTAATTGATTTTCTACCAAGTTCATAAACCTTTTGAAAACAACTTATTGCTTCAGATTTATGAGAAATCAAATAGACATATCCGAATCGAGTATAATCATCTATAAAAGTGATGAAATAAACAGCCCCATGCCTTCCTCTCACATTCATTGAACCACAGACGTCAGAATGGATTAAATGCGGAGGAAATTCAGCTCTTTTACCTTTTCCAAATGGTTTCCTTGTCGTTTTCCCTTCTAGGCAATGCTTACATATAAGCAAATCAACTTTTTCAATATTGCCCAACAAGCCCTCTTTGGCTAGTCTTTTCATATGTTGTTGGCCCATATGACCAAGTCTAGCATGCCACCATATTCACATCATTATCATATAAAGTAGAAGACGTGAAACAAGGGAATAACATATTGACATCACCACATTCAACATTTAGTACAATAAAACCATCCAGAAAGTGACAAAAAACGTAGTAGTTTGTATCCAAATACAAATCTACACATCTATTATGGAAGTTTATACTAAAAACCAAGCTTAACCAACACTAAAACAGACACTAAATTTTGACGAATCTCCGGAGCATATAGGACATCATGTAGGAACAAAGTGCGTCCACCACACATATTCAATTGGCAGGTGCCAATCCCTTTAACTTCAACTTTGAAATTATTTCCCACATAAATCCACATAGTTCCAGTTGGTATCGTCGGAATTTCACAAAGGATCCTCTATCCTTCCTTACATGGTCTGTCGTTCCTGAATCTACAGTCCACAAAGGATTGGATTCAGCCAATGATGTAGAACTCGACACATAAGCAAAGTTCTCAAATGTGCAAGAGGTGTTTAGCTACTTTGGCTCACGACAGTCGCGAGCATAATGACCCTTCTTGTCACAGTTGTAACATCTCACCCTTGACATTTTCTTCACTTGAGGACGTTTTCTTCTCTTGTATTGGTTAACTCTTGATTTCTTGCAACAAGGACTTGATCCTTTGCATTTCCACATATTGAACGAATCAATACGCTTGCGCTTAGAGCACAAAACCCTTTCTGAGCTAGAACCAGCATTGCAAATGTCTGTTTTCGACTCAAATGCCGTTAGGCGGTCCTCTGCTAGCTCAAAGTGGCGCACGACACCCTCAAGATCTTCCATAATATGGTCAAGAGCTTCTAGTGCTTCTTGCTTTTCCAGCACATATTGAATCTTCATATTCAATATTTCACAATAGTTACCGTTCATATCGGCAATCACGTTCTTAGTTCTTTGAAACCATCGATCGAACACATCGGACATACATGCACGAATAATTAATGCCCATCATTTATGCATCCCTATTTACATAGACCCATCATATTAATGAATAATTTTAAGTAAGGCTTCAGAATCAAAAGGTCACTACGTTTCCAATCATCCTCCAAAAATCCTAACTTAAAACTATCATTAATATGATTGTCATATGCAAAATCAATTCTATGAAGTTACAAAAACTTCTATAACTACCCTGACTAACTACTCACAGCAATCAGCGATGTGAGAAAGCAAATATTATCTAACATCCAATATAATAACAGTGCTTTCACATAATACAACTATACATTACACTAAGCAATATATACAAAGAAAAATATCAACATATAAAGAGATATTCACACAGAAAAATCTCAAACTAATCTAAGAAATAAATAGGGAAAGTCCCTTCTAATCTATCAGTCAAAATATCTGAGAAAACTGAAGGCACATTTGCCAACCATGGAAAAACTTTTGGAGAGCTTTCATGTCGCCACCAATGCGCATTTACTTTGCACCATGTGGCGCTCAATCTAAGGGTTGAAGTTTTGGCCAACTCAATCCTACAGTACTCTCTTATAAAAACATCCACTAGATTCCTATAATTCGGGACCACGTTGACCTCCCATAGCCGACCTAACACTGCTTGCCATTCAGGTGGAAGAGTGTTCATCAAAGCCGGCACCTTCTCAAAATCCGGCATAAGATAACCATTCCGGATGATTTCTGTATCATCGATTGGCCGTACCATGTGTGATACTAAATCACCATCAAGCCACCGATAATCAGCTAATTCTTTCATTAGCCTTTTCAGTCTAGCTCTTCCTTCGTCCGTTCTCGGGATTGCGGTATCCGTGCATAACGCATCATAGTTCACGCAACAAATGCGAGAACTAAAATGGATCACTTATAATCCACAATAAACAAAATGGAAAATACATAATTTTCCATGATTCATGCAACAAATGCAGAATAAAAAATGGATTACCTATAACCCACACAGACATAATTGAAAAAGAAACAATTTTTTTTCCGGGTCAACGGTCAAAGTCAACGGTCAACGGTCGTCGGTCAACGGTCGGTCAACGGTCAAGTCGTCGGACTGGTCGAATCGGTCGGACCGGTCGGGCCAGTCGGGCCGGTTCGCTCGAACCGCTCGCACGTGCCGCGCGCGTGCGCGGGCGGACGTCATGCAGACGTTAGCTGGCACGTGCCACACATGTGCCGGGCGTCCGCGGGTCGGGTCGGGTCGGGTCGCCCAGTGGTCGCGCCCGGCTGGTGACCGCCCGGCCAACCGGCGTCACTTGGCGGCGTCATCGATGGCGTCACCCCAGCGATTCTTGGCCGTTGGGTAGCGTCATCCTGGCGTCAGCACGCGTCGGTCCGTCGATCGGCGCGTGCCGGTTTGCCGACCGCCGGCGCCCATGCGCCGGTTCGCCGCCGGCGCGTGTCACGCACGTGCTGGCCGAAGCCAGCGCTTCGGGCGCGTGATGCCCACGCGCAGCGGCTTGTGGCCGCGCGTGTGGGTGCGTGCGGCGTCGTCCGGCGACGCACAACATGTCGCCGGACTCGTCTCGACGACCTCTTTCACCCAATTCTTTCAGAATTCAATTTCGACTTACGAAAACTCAAAAAAATTGCCGGACAGCGCTTGGGTGTCGGGATTTTCGCCCCGATCCGTACGACCGAAATTTTTTTTTGCGAAAAATCAATGAAAAAACGTCAAATAGGTCGGGAAAACGTGAACTAGGGCTCTGATACCAATGTTGGGAATGTCTGATCCCCGAAAACCGGATTCGACACTCAATCGAACCCCTAAAACGAATGCGGAAGAGAAGCCTGGGAATTACACGTATCACCGATCATCAAGCATACCACAGATTCGAGCGTACCTTGTTAGCCACAGATTAAACACCAATGCCGAAGATCGAGGAAGAAATTCTGATCCGATGATGCCAATTTGCCTTGAAGTGAAGATGGTGTCGCCGTAAGTGTTTTCTTCTTTTTCTTGGAGGAGAGAGGGAGAGGAACGTACGTACGTTCTTTTTGCCAAAGGTGCCTTCTCCCTCTCTCCTTCCTTTATATACGTTCCTCCAAAAAGGAATCGTACCCCTTCATCCATGGGCCCTAATCTAGTGGGCCGGGCCTTTAGGGCCCAACTTAGGCGGACGGGCCAACTCAAGCCCATCAATAAAGAAAAAATCCATCAGGCTCCTCCTGCAGGAAATTGAAATTCGCATCTTCCAATCCTTTTATTTATTATTTTTCTTTATAAATCTTCATGGAGTCCCATGAACTTTTACTTGTTCAAGCAAATTGCGTTTTGCAAATACTCAAACTCGAGACATAATTTAACAGGATTATTAATAAATCAAGGCGCGATAATTCTCTCTGTTTAGTCAATGAACAGAGCAGTTTTCGAGCTTTGAATCGGATTGGCACAGAATTGGTCTCACTATAATTCCTTCTTACTATCATATGAGCAAGTGGTCTCATGTAAATTCTCACTACACGTCATGCTGATAGGTTTTACAGCTTTGATTCATCAGTAAAGTTTCGATATTTGCCTGCAAAACTTTGTCGGGTTGATAAAGAACATGAGGTTCTTATTGATGGAAGCTGTCGCAAGAGTTGGCTTGGGACCGATATATATAGTGCGGTTGGAAGTCACGGAATCACGTTTATCTTGGTGCACTTCCTCTTTTAAGATTGTCCGTCTATTTCTTTTTCCTTTCGAAATGTTACTTGTCGACGTTTCTGTTACGGCTTGTTTGAATCGAATTGTATAATTAGGTGTACCAACAGTGGAAGGTACAAAAATCTGTCGATTCACTTGGCATCAGCTAATGATATGCATCATTTCAGCAAAATGGCAGCTTAGAGTGAATGAACGCTATGGGAAGATAGAAAGACTATCAAACCCAGCCCATGTTCTTCGGATTCAGAATTTTCTCTTTTTCCTTTACAGTTTCAGCAATAACGGGAAAAAGAAGAAATTGCTAACCTCAAGTTCAGACAGACTGATTTCTGACTTGTGTCATCTATGAAAGACCCACGGTACGTATTACGACTCCGTTGGAACTCGGAATCTAGCATAAGGAATGGATTGACTATATTAATTTAGAAACTTTATAGTGTTTCAGTTACGAATTGTAATGCATTTTTTGGACATACTTTTCTCCCAGTATGTGCTGGGCCAAAATATCATTCCAGTTTAGAGAAAATGATTATAAATTCAAACCAATTGGATTTGGAGCAGCTAAATTCGACAACTGATGCATAAGGAATGTGGCCCAATCTCATTTAAGGTTAGGCCCAACTCGTTCACAAACTTACAAAGTAGTCCCGCATCTTGATACTGATCCATCGTCTTTATATGTCTAGCTAGCCCAGTTAGGAGTGTTTTAGGACATCTTTATTTTTTTTTTCCCTAGGTTTGTTTCTTATTACGGTACTTCATGTAGCTCAAGCAAAATGAAAAAAAAAAAAAATTGCTTCATATACCTTCTTTGTTTTTTTACCAAGATCAAAACTTATCAATTTTGTACCACACTGGGAAATGCATATTTGATTTGAATTCCTCGCTCAACCGTCATACTTATGCATTCTTAGGTTAGTATCATCTTTATGAGTACAGCGTTGTGAATTAATGATTGTGAGACGGTGTATTCCTTGCTTGTTCATCTTTATACATTAATACACTACAGAGTTTATGTAATGGAAGATTCTTCACTTTAAATCATTAGACGAGTCATGATTTCTTTATTTGGGTTGAATATAAACTTCGTTGCTTTAGAATATGCTATTGGGCTTTGTCTAGAAGGAATCGAGGCAACGACCCATCTTCACCAACATTCAAAGATACAAACTTGGGCAACTTTTTCAATTGGAATGGCAACGATATATTCATCATGAAAGCACAAAGGCAATGGTCCCACATCATGTGCTTCATCGTAATCTTTCATATTATGGTCAACATTCTACATCAGGGGAGAAGGAAAGGATAGAAAGCTACTTGCAACGGTTCCCTAAGAAAAGTCGATCGCTTGGAATCACCAAACTTTGCTTTCTTTTTGCAACGTTTATTTTAACAAAGCACCACCCTTTCCCCTTTTGTTCTTTCATGATGCTCCATAAAAAGGGGATTGAATTGCAGTTGAAATTAAAGTGAAGATAGTGAGAGCACAATAGGATCTACATGACTATTTTTCAATAAATTTAGTTATGAGAAAAAGAGTCTTGGCTTATGCAAGGAAGACAAATATCAACTGATGATGAATCGAATCGTATAACAAAAGTGATTTGGAATCATAGAATCAGAGATAAATTTAGATAGTGAAGAAAAAAGGAGACATTGAAATCAGAACGCAAAGGAGATGGAGAAAGAACTGTCCGAGCAATCTTAAGTAGATGGGAGAAATACCTATCTAATGAAAGCTTTGCTGAGAGAGGAGTAATATAACATGTTAAAAAAATGTGAAACTTTGCTCCTAAATAAACATGTTAAAAAAAATTAGTCCAAAAACTTTGTTGGAAAACATGCGGTTGAACACAATAATATTTTGAATAATGAAATAGATCAAACATTAAGTTTATGTGTTACAATCAATGTGACACTTCACGTGGAAAGCAACACAGGATTTCACATAAATTAACCATGATAACAGAGATTACAATCATAATAAGTTGCTCAAACTATCTTGGTGTATCGCAGCTCCAATTACATCAAATAATTCATACGGTGTGTAGCCCTCACATTTTGTCATGAAACAATCGGTCTATGCTTACTGCAAGACTTTCACAGCTTCAAACAGGTTGGATGTCACGTAGGATGTTATTGATGAAGAAAGCTGCCCCAAAAATTGCACAACATGGTAACCTTCTCCACTAGGTACAACATCACAAAACTCTATAGAAAGTACCCTGCACAATCACGGCCTACTTAAACTAAGAATCCAACTCCCAACATCCGAGATCGCACAAACCAAGTCAAATTTCATATGCAAATTTCGGAAATTTAGTGCACTTGGACTTTCCTAAAAGAACGCCACATCATAGATTCACGCAATCCAAGCCGAATTTCCATGCACTTTCAGATCAAATCTCACTCACGATCACTCACGATCACTCAAGATGTAATCTCAACAAAGCTTCACATTGTCTAGATATTTGAGCCAAGTTACAATCAGATCATTGGAATTTAAGCTTTAGTGTGGCTCTCCCACATCCCCTCAAGAGCTCTTCAACTGCCATAGACATCTTTCAAATTTAAATCGTGCTTAAATTTCATCATTACCTTGGATCTCAACAAAATGCCAACTTAATATACCAACTCCACATAGCCAGTTGCATAAACACCTTTAGCTATCCACAATGTTTGTCATATACAATCTCCTTTTCTACAAATAAAAGAAAGCCAATGTTGTATCCATACTTATCAAGATATCAATCTCAGGACTTGTCAAATTCATTAATTACATTAATTGTTGATTCTACAGCTCCACCTTATTAAAAGCATTGCCCATATAGATTATCATGCTAGCACTCGCCATCTTAGGAGTTTCTTGTTTGCAATTCAACCTTAAGTTATTTAACTTCCAAATTTGTATAAGCACTATCACAATCGTTCATACCCATAAGTACTAGAGACTCGTTGATTATAACTTTTTTGCTAACAATAAGTGAATTTTATTCTGGGCATTACTATCAATAGCACTATTCACCTTGTGCATAGTCTAGAAATATGCACCTTTTTTTCTCTTGTCAAGTTTACCATCACTTACTCGAATATGATACTAGCAACCACATTTTCTCACAAGAGAATAGTTAATAACACTACTTGGCCACACTTTTTCAAGATTCCAACATTTGATCGCAATAGATGAGGATCTATTCATCAAGTAACTCATTACAGGATTCTTCTAGCCATACTAACACTAAATGTATTTTATGTGTTCACAACCTATTATGGTGCACAGGCCCCGGTATGGTGTCTCACTATTAGGAGTGTGCATGGTTTGAGTGGGTAGTTCTCGACCTAGAACTAGGAATCACCTGCTAAGGACCCAATCTGAAAAATTGGAATTAGGAATCACCCGTTAGTTGCATGGATTCGCTTGAAAATCGAATCGCTAGTCCAGTCTGGTTCTCGGGTGGATTCATGGAATCGGTCCAACCTCTGTGCCTTCCCTTTTTGCCCTCCCAAATCTGCTTATTCCAGCTCTCCTGACCACGGTAGCTTTTAGCCTCCTCAAGTATTGGCGTTGGGGTGGCTGTGACCCTCGCGCCACTTCTGTTCCGACCACCACCACCATCTTTGCCATTACCTCTACCTTTGCTGTCTCCTACTCCTCCCTAAAGACCAACGATGAGGAGGATGACAAGCCGTTCTTCGACTAGGAGTTCGCCCCTACCCCCTAAAGATGGGGATAACGGGGAGAAGCTCGAGGAGGGGGAGGAGGAAGAGTGGAGATAGAAGCGGTGCGAGCCTAGTAACAATGAGGACGACGGTGACAGTGAATGTAGAGGTGGTGACAAGAATGGCGATGATGTGGAGAGAGAGTTCAAGTTTGAGAGGGGAAAAGAGAATCGACTCACTATTTCATCGAGTTCGGACTAGTACTCGAAGGGAGATGAGCAGATTCGAAGGTGTATCGGAGATGAAGAGGGAGTTGGGGGACAATTTGAATTAAGAGAGACGAGATGGAATGGGAGAGTAGTAAACTAAGACAAGATGGAGATTGGAGCACTAAATTTTAGAATTGCTAATTTCAAAATTATTTTTAATATTAAAAATGAATATATTGATAATATAACCGGTTCGGTTTGGGCGGGCGAGCAAATTCACCCATGGAACTAGGAATCGGCTCGGTACCCACCGGTTCCCATAAATTGGAATTTGGAACTAAATAGGTTCCCTTAAGAACCACCGATTTCGGGCAATCTGAGTGGGTCTCGGTTCCTTCGCACACCCCTCATTAGTATGCTTTTTTCATGCCTAATTCATTTAATAGCTCCAACCAAAACTCCACACTACCATTAGTCCACGCATGTTTGATAGTATTATTAGTCTTTATTTCGATCAAAACTCCCAACTGCTCAATCCTAACATAAACATTAAACTTGTGCCTCAATACAAGTACCTAGGTCCTCCCTGAGTAGTCATATACAACTAGCAGAGTAAAACTGACACTTTTCCTCGAAAGAAATTGCAATAACTCAATTCACATGGTTTCTTTGATAATTGAACTGAACTTCACTTTTCACCATTTACTCCATTTACAGCATTTGCACACGTTCACTTTCTCAACCTTCGGGTTTCTCTTCCATTGGATTGATGCATCTAGTGACACCGTGACAAAATATGTCACCATCTTCCATTGAAACTCATATTAATCATGGTGTTTGATTTCTCTCATTTTCATTAGAGTACCTTAAGTGACCTTCAGAACTCCACTTTATAAAGTATACCTACATGCAGTCGTATACATGCCACTCAGGAAACTGATATTCTTCTTGAACTCTAAAATAAGTCTCACACCAATCAATGTCCTTGTCCAATATTGTCAAACATTCTAATTCTAACATGGCCAACACTCTCAACATTACATTCAACGTTATTCCCAAACTGCACTTTATCGCTATTCATGCACTAATAAGTAGAAAACTATATTATATTTGATATAACATGAAGTGAATAGCCAAAATCCATAATTTTTTTTGGCAAAAGATAAATCCATAGTGACAAATAATATATGATCAACACTATTGAAATTGTGAGCTACAACTACAATATCATTTGTATACTCAATTCTAATTCCCTTACCATTCTCATTTCTCAGCTCTTTAGACAATCCCTTCTAAGATGCCATCTTCTATCATTATTTTAACATATAACACTACCAATACTAGGTTGACTACGGCTATCCAAGTTCACACTATTCTTGCTAAGATGAGAGGAAATTTGTCCAAAAAGTCCTAAACTTATTGCATTTTTGTCAATTCAGTCATAAACTTTTTAATTTTGCCAATTCAGTCATAAACATTTTCACTTGCCAATTGAGTCCATCTAGCTAATTTTGGCCAAAAATGCTAATGTGGATATTGGCGATGCCACGTAAGACTATCAGCGCTGATATGGACAATTTTTAATAATATTTTAATATTTTTTTGAATTATTAATATTTTTTCTTTTTCCTCTTTTTTTTTTTTTCTTTCTTTCTTCTTTTCCTTTTCTGATGGATGGCCACTGGCCACTAGCCATAAGTGACAACCGACCATCGGCTACGGTCGACTGGCTGTCCTCGCTCACCAAAGACAAGGCCCTGTTGGGCTAGGGTAAGCCTTAGGGAAAGGAGCCGTCGCCCAAGCACGGGCCAGGCGAATGTTGGCATCACCAAGCCAAATCTGGCTAGGTCGACCCTCACCTAGGCTAGGGCAGCCTCGCCAGGCATCGGCCGAGCGACGGTGATGTCGGGAAAGGCTACCCTAGCTCGAGTGGGGGTCAGCCTCGCCAAATCTAGTTTGAGCGAGCCCTAGCGAGGGCTCTACTTGCCAAATTTGGTAAGGCGGCCCTGACTTAGGCTAGGGCAACCTTGCCTGGTGTCACCGGTTCTTGGTTGACACTCAGGTGAGGCCACCTTAGCCTGGGCAAGGGTTGGCCTCACTTGGTTTATGCGAGGCAAACCTCGTTGGGTGTGGCTTGGGTAAGGGCTCCCCTCGCCAGGGCTTGCCTTCACTTGGCTAGGGCTTACTTGTGGCGGGTGAGGCCAGTCGGCTGGGTGTGGCCAGTGGTTGGCCGATCGTCGCTTGTGGCCAACTGGCCATCGAAAAAGGACAAGAAGAAAGCCAAAAAGAAAAGAAAGAAAATAAAAAATAAAAAATAAAAAATATTATTAAAAATTGTCCAAGTTAGTGTCAACTTGGAGATTCTATGTGAGACCGCCACATCCACTTCAGCATTTTCTAGCCAAAATTGGCCGGATGAACTCAATCAGCAATAAGTGAAAATGCTTAGGATTGAATTGGCAAAATTAAAAGGTTTATGATTTAATTGGCAAAAGTGCAATAAATTTAGAACTTTTTGGACAATTTTCCCTAAGATGAGCACTAGTTCTTTTTCTACCTTCACTTACTAAAATAGTAGGCACAAGCTTACTAGATCCCCTTCTATGAATATCCTCACTCAGAATTGAATCACGACCCTCATCAAACATCAAGCTTTTTGGCTCAAAGAAATTACTAACAGCAGAAACAATAATACTCCAACAATTAGGTAATGAGGATTATATAATCAAAATAAGTATTTCATCATCAAAGTCAATCTCTATCGAACTTAATTAATGAACAACCACAATTGAACTCATTGATATGCTAAGCAATTGATTCATATTTGTCCATTTTTAAGTCAAATAGACATTGCAACAAAAATACCTTCTTTAAATCAAAGAGGGCTTCCCATACACATTTGACAAAGCATTCATCAATCTTGTAGTAGTCTTCTCTTTCATGATGCTAAACAACATTACAAAACAACAACGACCTAGTAACACTCAACAAATTCCAATCAACCTGCTTCGTCAACTTTGGTTCTCTCCGGACAAGGATAATTGTAGATCCTCTTGTATAGATAATCATTAATCTACATATTCTAAAAACTGAAATCCTTTCTATCAATTTTGTTGATTCAACCTTTCCTTCTTTAGTCGCAATCGGTCAGTTTCAACTCAGCTTAGCCTAGACTTGATACGAATTTGGGCAGAAACAACTAATCAAATACCATAGTAAATAGAAAAAAATGAAATAAATTGGACACCGGATATACATAATTTGGTTAGTATAACCTTTTCCATGAGGAGAGTAGCATAAGATTGCACTATAAATTAAACGATACAATGGAGATTATTATCAACTAACACTTTCAATGTGTCTCAACCCCAATAACACCTAATCACTCACATAATATTTAGCCCTTACAATTCCTTACGTACTCAAATTTTCTTCTAATTCACATGTCATGAGCTTTAACTATGTGTTCACATATAGTACAGGGCTTGCATGTGTCATATTTTTGCTATCCTTTCATCCTTCGTCGAATTGTCAATGATATCAGGTATATCTTATTTCAATTTTCTCTTTACATTTGGTTATCCCTTAATCATAAATCCTTCAACAAACCAACAATCGGAAGAAATATTAATGTAGTGGGTAAAAGACGTAATCTTGACATATAAAACAATTTTTAGCACTCACTCGTCATTGACAACCAACCACTTTTCAAATGGGAAGTATGTCAAATTAATGTGTGTGTATGTGTTGTTCTATCAATGCTACATTTAAGAGAAACAAGACATTATAGTGAAAAAGAACACTAGGTTAGGTCATCTTTGACATCTAACTACGTTGAGCAGTAAACTTAATTTAATTCTCGTTTCAACCTATCCTATAGCATAAGGACCGGATGTAATTTCTCCCACTTTCCAAATTCAAAAAATTTCTAAAAAGTGGGGGAAAAGTATCACATTTGTGCAAGAGAATCATGGCGATTAACGATTTAATGACAGTTATCATTTATATATAAAAGAGTGAAGTGAAGTATCTTTTTTTTTTTTTTTTAATTTCTCATTGTATCTAACTACTATAAAATAATTTAATTGGCATTAGTCAAATGAGAGTGATTGCATATCCTAGAAACTGAACTGGCATGTGGTTTATCAACCGGAAGAAAGCTTTTCTAAGGATTTGTACTGATCTTCACCATCCTCTTTAACAAATTTACACTTTATATAATCTAATTGTGGCACCCCTCGACGGCCCCCGATCCGTTCGAGTCGTCACAATTCGCTTACCTTTCTCTTACTTAACTTGAAGGTCTATCAATCCTGGGGGTTTATATCTTTTAGGTCGGTCCCTGCGCAATTTATATGGCGGAAGCGTATCCAACAACTCCCTTCCCTATATTCAGAAAACAATGCACACCAACTAAACATTTTATATAAGTTAAAGCTGAACACTTTTATTTACATAACTTGATGGACATCATTAGTCGATACATCAAAATGCGAAGGTTTTCTATACTCGGCTATATTTCAAAAGATGACCGACATCTCTTCCAATAGTCATATACTTAAAGTCCATCGATCAATGTCGGCGTCCAAAAGTTCCTTCCTCTGTTGTCCTCCTCCTCGCGGCCATATCCAACCACTCGGTCCATTTGTTGGTGGCGGCGGCGGCAGAGGTATCTTATCTAGTCTGAAATGTTAGTCTCCAAACGGGGTGAGTACAACCACTCAGCAGTAAAAGATTCATCAAGCTATATCAAGCATTACTATTTATATCCAGATTCAAGTATGGTAGACAAAATAGGCAATCCATGAATGAGTATGCAACCAAACCATATAACTCTTCAATGCAATGACCAGTGCATTTCCAACCAATAAGATGCATCGTGTTCAGTCACACAAGTCCCGATCATGGGGCTAAACTGTAATGACACGTCCCATTCCATGCCATACAATTTAGTCCCATAACCAGACCACACTTACACTTAATATAATTGTCCGTTTTATCATTCAAAAGGTTTCATTCCCCAGAGGACCAATGTTTGCATCCTTCTGGGATTCCGCACCTAACCTGGCGTCGCGGAAGCCTCTGGGCATGTATTCAAAATACAACCGGGCATCCAAAGGGCATTGATTCATTCAAATCTCTGGGCATCTCGACCCCCAGGGCATCGTTGACCCGAAGGTCCAACGGTAACAATTAATATCTTAATTTCCAAAAACACTTTTCAGTGCAATGACAAAATGTCTCTTGAGTCTCATCACATCTCAATATTGCATGATACGCCAATTCCAGTATCATCATATCACATAACCATTACAAAACATATTCGCTTTTGGGACATTTTGTGAAAATTCAAAAATAGAACAACTCGATTTTACCATGCACAGTTCTGGTAAATATTTTGAAATAAATACTAAATGAGCTCGGAAAATTGTGAAATTTTAACATGTTATCAATGATACTTTAAGGAAAATGTTTTGTGAAGAACACCATGTCAAATTCCTTACGTTTCAAGAGTAAAAATTCCGGTATTCCTTATTGACGTTTTGTAAAATTTCCAGATTTAACATTTCCTTATAAAAATCATTTTGTCGACCAAATATTGTCCATTTATGCTAAATTTTTGATATGTTACTCCTAAAGATATGGTCTCCAACTTTCATGAAGGACTCAAAGTCAAATTTTAGCTATAAAGTTACAGAAAAATCAAAAAGTCACCGAGGGTCACACTGTCCTTTACAAAACAGTCCACTGATCTATCTAGAATTTTTCCTACTCCTTGAATTTCGACCTCCAACATCCACAATCAAAATGTATACAAGTGTATTACACTATAACACAGCCTTATCACTTTCAAAAATCCTCCATAGTTAGATCTTTAAATTCTTGTTCCATCACAGAATTTGAAATCTACAATGCATGCCCTGTCTTTACCTAGTTTTCTTGATCTAGCTTCATCTTTCATATCCAAATCCAACATGCAGCTCTAGTATTTCACCTTTATCGCATCTACCAGCTTCTCACTAGATAAAACAGCAAGCCAAACATAGATTGAAGAACTTCTACTTGCCTTAAACCTTTCTACTCGATTGCTGGCCAAAAACAGGGGTTCGGGAGGGCCTCGGCTTGTCTCAACGGTGACGGGGATCAATGGCGTTAATGGCGGCAGCTTGGACATGGCGGAAGATGGCCTTCCTCTTCCCCCTCGTGGCTCATGCCTGTACGCCTGCTCACCCTCTCTTTCGGTCCCTCACTCGACCCTCTCTCCCTCTCTCGGTTTCACTCTCTCTTTCCCTCTCACTCTCTCGATCAATCCGCCTCCCCCTCTCCCTTTTGATTGCTGCATGGCTAGCAATCATTATCTTTTGCATGCAAGAGACACTTGGCTCTAAAAGGAAGACAAGTGTCTTCAACAAGGAGACAAGTGGCTGCATCAAGAGGACAAATGGAGGAGGTGGCGTGGCCTCCATCCGGTTCTCCTCCATGGGCCGACAACTTTGTGGGCCTCTTGGCTTGCTTTGGGCCCGAAAAATTGAGGCCTAGTGGTCCAATTTAAATGGCCCTTTAGAAAATAATAATAAGCCCATAATTCCTACACCACTTTAGGGCATTTTGATTTTTACATAGGAATCAATATTATATTCCCATAACAAATTTCACATAGGGGGTTCGGTCCAAGAGATAAAACAAGGTAGCCGATGATGTAATTGTCCATATGGCCATTCAAAGACAAATCTCCTTTCCCTCAAAATTAATATTTCGGGTTGTCGAAATTCTCGGATGCCACACTAATTCAAGTGTTCTTGGTCTCTAACAATAATTGGATTACTAATTACCTAGGACCATGAATGACCATCTCTCTCATATGAGAAAAGACTGGCAATAAACTCTAATTTACTCCACGTTCTTATATGGGAAAAAAAAAATAGTTCCTCACACTTTAATGATATTTAGCCTTACCTTTCAATAAAGCATTAATTATTCCAAACTCGTATCGGATGCCATCTTTTTTAATTAATGCCATAACCATGATAAATGGAGGCATGGATTTTTATTTCTTCCTAAATGATACCATGTAATTTCAATTTTTTAAAGTATGAGAGATGCAGAAAATCTTACTAACTTCATAAATTAGTAAGAACCCAGCTATTCCATCCAAGCATAGAGACGATCCACATTGTTTTAGGCAATGCTCCTTGCAAAGCTTTATTCACATCCAAATATATTTCAATTTTTTTTTTTGGGTCTGAAACGATGATGCTTTTCATTCAAGGAGGACGAAAGTTACAACCCATAGAAAGGGCGTTGATACATAGTAAAGTCATTAACTCTGGAGGAGGAGATGTAGACCAAGAAGGTGAAAGTGGAATATGGGCTTGGGCTTTAGCGGCCCAATCAGCTGCAGCATTGGCTTCTCTTCGGCAATGTTGAATACGCAGGTGGGGGAAAGAGAGACGCAACGCTGAAACGTCTGCAACAAGCGCTCGGATCTCCCATGGTGACGAATGGTGATCGTTGAAGATCTCCACAAGAGTCAAATAGTCAGACTCGATGATGAGGTGAGCTTCTTCCTTCCCCTGTTCTAGCAAATAAGTGAGAGTGGATATAAGGGCTTGGATCTCACATTGCAGGGGAGAAGACGCACAAACTGTGCAAGTGAATCCGTCGATCAAAACACCGGTGTGATCCCTGAGGACACACGCGATTGCACCCATGTCAGTAGCAGAGGGAAAAGCCCCATCGATGTTGGCCTTGAAGCTGCCCCGATCCGGTGGATTCCAAACTTGATTAGGGTTGAGCAGAGCATTTCTTGCTCTGGTTGATTGCTGCATCGAGCTACTGTACAGCTTCGCTTCAGCAAGCGCCACATCTACCAGTTGGTTAGGAGTGGTCCGTTGATGCTGAAAAGTGAAATGGTTCCGCGCCTTCCATAGCTGCCAGAGGATGGAGGCAATGATCTCCTTGGAAGGTAAGCCTGACTGATTTTCAAAAACATCCTCAAGCCACGCATCTATTCGATTGCTCCTGTAAGCTAAATGATCAATTTGTATTCTAGAGTGAGACTAGATCTTCTTAGTCCATGGGTAAAATAAAAGAATATGTTCAGTAGTTTTAGGTGTGTGCATAGAACAGAATTGACATATTGGTTCCTGTATGATGTGTCTTTGGAAGAGGTTAGCTTTTGTAGGGAGAGCATTATGACATAATGACCATATAAAAACTTGAATCCTAGGGGGAGTCTTTAGATTCTAGATATGTCGCCAGAGAGTGGCTGATAGCTGATAAGAGGATGAGGCTAGATTGCTGTTTTTGGGGTGGCTTGATTGTCTGAGGATGTGGTAGGCAGATTTAACTAAATATTGACCTGTTTGTGTGCCTGTCCAGATGAGATGGTCTGATGTAGGAGCATGACTTAACGGGATATTGATAATCTCCTCAACTATGTGCTGGTCAAAATTGTGTCGAAGAAGAGGGATATTCCAAATCCGCTCATTCGGGACTATAAAACCAGCAATCAGTTTTGATTCTTCTCTAGGCGCCGGTCCACCGATGATTCCACTGGTGAGCCATTTATCCTCTCGAATTTTGATTTGCTGTCCATCACCAATAGACCACTGTAGCTTAGAAAGGATAGCATCTCGACCTAAGAGTAAGCTTTTCCATCCCCAAGAGGAATTAGTCCTAGTCCTTGCTAGCCAAAAGTTGCTAGAATGGTAATATAGGCCTTTAAAAAGTCTACCCCATAATGAGGATGGGTTTTGGAAAAGTCTCCAGGCTTACTTCCCTAAGAGAGCTCTATTGAAGGTTAGTAAATCTCGAAAGCCGAGGCCTCCTTCTAGCTTCCTTTCTTTGAGTAGATCCCATGCCCTCCAATGTATACCAGATGTAGTGCTGCTGGTCTCGCCACCGAATTTGGCGATTTTCCGCTCAATAGACTTACATATGGAAACAAGAAGTTTGAATATGGACATTGCATATTGCAGGAGTGCCTGCACTACCATTTTTAACAAAATTTCCTTTCCTCCTTTAGAAATAAAGTGCTCTTTCCAGCCTTCAAGTTTGGCATTGACACGACCCAAAATCCAAGCAAACATATCTTTCTTGGACACACCCCAATAAGATGGAATACCCAAATACTTGCCTATCTTATATATAACAGGAACTCTTAACTCTGTTGCGAGGTTTTGTTGTAAAATAAAGGGACAGCCCCTACTATAGAATAGACCAAATTTGTTTCTGTTTATAGACTGGCTCGTGGCAACACAGTACTGTTGTAAATTATTAGCCATATTTTGGCTTTCTAGGGTGCTTCCATTCAAGAAAAATATGGCATCGTTCGTGAAAAATAAATGGGAAAGGGTAGGGCAGTATCTATTCAGTTTAATTCCTTTGAGAGTGCCAGAGTGTACAGCTTGGTGCATGAGAGTAGATAACAGGTTGGCTAAGAGGATGAACAAATATGGAGATAGTGGATCCCCCTGTCTTAGACCCCTTGTAGGATGGAAGTATTCAAATGATTCTCCATTAAATTTAACGCTGAATGTTGTTGTGGTGACACATTCCATGACCCACCTAACCCATTGATCATGAAACCCCAGTCGTTTAAGATAGTCCTCTAAAAAATCCGACTCAACCCGATCATAAGCCTTATGCATGTCTAATTTTAAAACCGCCTGAAAATGTTTCTTTCGTTTTCTAATTTTTAAATGATGCAGAACCTCTTGCACAACCAAAATATTGTCTTGGATCTGTCTACCTGTGACATAAGCACTCTGTTCTGTTGAAATTAGTCCTAGGAGCCATTGCTTTAAACTATTTGCCAACACCTTTGAAATGATTTTGTATATGAAATTGCATAGACTAATAGGTCGATACTGTTCTAACATTTCCGGGTGCGGAACCTTCGGGATGAGAGTAATGAGAGTTCTATTGAAAGTAGAGGGCATCACTCCTGAACTGAAAAAATTGTTGACTGATGTATATATGTCCTCTTGAATGATATCCCAGTGGTTATGATAGAATAACCCATTGAAACCATCCGGTCCTGGGGCTTTGTTGGCTCCGAGCTGGAAAGCAGCTTGTTTAACTTCCTCCCTAGAAACAACTGCTGTTAAGCTTGCGTTCATTTATGCTGTAATGACCTGGGGGCATTGCATAAGAACATGCACATAATTTCGATAGCTAGTCGAGCGATAAAGATTTTGGAAATATGTTTGTGTTGTGTTCTTGAGCTGAGTAGAATCTCGGATCCAGCCAAGGTGCTCGTCTTTTAACATGCTGATGCGATTCTGTTGTCTGCGTTGAATTGTCGTTGCATGAAAGAACTTGGTGTTCTTGTTTCCCCCCCTGTTAGCCATTGGATCCTTGAACGCATTGCCCAATATGTTTCTTCTTGCTACCATATGTTGTGAATTTCTTCTTGTAGACTGGATACAAGTGCCTTATCATAGGTATGACCTGGTTGATTAAGATGATTTTGAATATGTTGTTGTAACAGGTAGACTTGATGCTGATCTTTACTGAAAAGGGATTTACTCCACTTGGCGAGAGCAAAGGAAGTACGTTGAAGCTTGCTGGTCAAGGATTGAGCCCGCGTTGATGATGAAGCCCACGCATTGCTAATAATCAATCGACAGGCTTTCTCTTGAAGCCAAAAAGCCTCAAAGATGAAAGTTTTCTTTCGTTTTAAAGAGTTTGGTTTGGTGAGTAAGAGAAGAGGACTATGATCTGAGGCTAAAGCAGGACAAGCAAAGACTTCCACCCCCGGGTAAGTTAATCTCCATTCAACTGTGCATAGGGCCCTGTCGAGCCTTTCTTTAATAGCTTCATCACCATCTCGTTTGTTCACCCATGTATAAAAGCAACCCTTGCTTTCAATATCCATAAACATGCAATCATTCACAAATTCTCGAAAGGAATGTAATCTATATGGCTCCACTATCTTTTTGCCCTCCTTTTCCCAATGATATAGTATGTCATTAAAATCGCCTATACACACCCATGGAAACATATTTGAAGACCTGATTTGTCTGATATATGCCCATACTTGTTGTCGTTGATGGCATATCAAAGGTGCATGAAGACATGTGAGTCTCATGGTTTTTGCACTTTGATTCTCTGTACAAATTGTGTCAATAAAGTGGCTAGTAGAATGCTCCACAGTTAAAGTCACCTCCTGGTCATCCCAAAAAATTACCAAACCTCCGGCCAAACCCATAGGATTCACCACAAAATAACTTGAAAACTTCAGCTTTCTCTTCAGATTCTGGATCACCGTTTCTTGATTTTTCGTTTCCATCAAAAAAACAATGTTAGGCCTTTCACTGGCCACAAGGGCCCTTAATGCTTGAATTGTCAGGGGGTTGTCCAACCCCTGACAATTCCAACTGATGATCCTCATTTGTCATGTGGTGGCTTTTTTGGGCAAGCCACCACGGCCCATTTTCCAACCCTTTTAGTGGAAAAGATAGGGGTATCCATGAGGTTTGAGTCATCTAGAACTTCGTTTGCATTAGAACACATCCCATAAGGATTATATCTTTTGGTTGTTTTTAGTGGACTAGACTTTGAGGTCGACCTTGGAGTTTTGATCTTTTTACTGATCGAGGAATCCTCAGCTGCACTGTTTAGTAAAGTTAACTGGTTAATCACAGGGGATTTCTGTTTTGGGTCAGCAGGAGGAGAAGAAAGCTGCTGCATACTTGTGGCATTGCAATGAGGGGGTTGTTCTGCGCTAGTCTCCACATTTGCTGGTTGCTAAATATGAATCTGAGGTGCTTCAAGGAGTAAGGGAGGTACTGCGGTTGAGTTTCTGGTATGATTTCTTCAACATCTTCTTGATCCAAGTGTTGCTTATAAAATACAAACCAGAATGGGCTATGTTGATTGACCTCTGCCCTCAACCACTTACCATAAGACAAGTTATCATTTCCATCTATTTTTGTTGCATCATAAGGGATGTCGTTGTAGTACATGGCATAATGGCCTAGGATTCCGCATGAATAACAATAATGTGATAGGCGTTCATACCGAAAGTCGATCCATATGTGTTTCCCATCCAATCGATAAGTTTACCATATTTCAGAGGTTCTTGTAAATTAAGTTCAACTTTTGTCCTCACTGATCTAACTGAAGAATTGTCTTTGCTATCAATTCTCACTTCCTGCACTGGACCAAGTTGTCTAACAGCTTTAATGATCATATTTTCAGTACATCGTTCGAGAGGAAGTCCGTAAATTTGCACCCAGAATGCACAAGTTGTAAAGTCATAGCAGTGCAAAGGAGTGTTGGGCAGCCAAGGTTTCAGAATTATTCACTTTTTCTTCAGTTTTGGATGCCGAGCTCGCCACATGACCGAGGTCAGCGCTATCATTTTGAACTTTTTTGACGGGTCGGAAGTGTAATGATAAGGACAGCATGGAACAACTCTCCACAGTCAATGATTGCATCTGTAGAGATGAGATTATTGCCCCATAAAGTCTCGAAAGTGCTTTGTCCCCACATCATCAGTTGGTGAATGGTTTCCCCTCTGGCCATCGGAGATTACTGTTGCTAATTTTTTTTTTTTTGTTTTGTTTGAAGCATCACAAAACATGTATTATCATCTTGGGCAAATGCTGGGACTCATGCGGTCTACAATCACAAAAATATTTTTTTTTCCTTTTTTTTGCACATTGTTGGTATTCAAACCTAGTCTTGCATCCCCACAATCATTTTTCAGTCCACCTGATCGGATGTCTAGTGGTTATAAACACCAAAATGTAATGAAAATATAGATAGAGACTCAAGTTGCTTAAAGAACATCGCATACTTTTGTATAGTACAGCTCCAAATTTAGGAGAATGTCATTCTAAGTTGGAACAAGTTGATACAATTCCCTTTTCAATGTCTCCATGCCCCTTCTCATGTGGCGACATGGGAGCAAAAAAGAGAAAGATGGGATAGGGTTTCGCTTGTTGTCACCAATAAAAAAGATGAACGCATTTTTGTTGGCTAATCAAATATCGAAAGTCAAATGATATGATATTTAAAATTATGGTTATCTCATCAATCTCTCACTAAAAAGACTCACTAATATTGAGTCATCTCCTATTCGAGTAATGGCTAGATTTTCCTATTTCCCTAGTTCTTGTATTGGGCCTTAACCCATTTAATATTCTTGATGGAGTATTATTTGAGGATCATTCATTTACTTAACCTGTTGAAAAATTCTTTGATGATTATTGTATCAAAAACCATATGAAGGATTTGAGAGAACCCGGCGAAAGGAAGGTTCATCATGTTGCTGCATGGAGTCCAGCCATTCCAAAACGAAAGCACAGTGGAGATTATTCGTACATTATTAAGTAAAATAAATGTTAAAGAAAAGGAACAGTAATTTGTTTTATTTCTCGCTTCTTCTCATTTGGCGACCTTTACTATTGTTGGAGAAATCTTCTTAAAGTGTTTTGAAGTTGACAAAACGTTTCTATCGATCTAGTCGAAGGCTTGCGAGACTCTATTATTTAAAGTCGAAGACTTCCGGACAGCCGACTCAAGACTCAAAGTCTATCCTCATTGACGAGTCTCTAATCCGTTGAAGAAAGGTTATCCGAACTGGATGTTTCGTTAAGGATTTAACCTTATCATTTGGAGAAGATCTCGTGGCTGGAAAAGACGTAACAGAATCCTTTGATTGATCTAGATTGATTCGATGATTCGATGATTGTCTAAATATTATTGGAAGGTTCTACTTTTGGAAACCAAGATCCTGATTGTATGGGCTATCAACACGTTCCTTTAATAGCTTGAACAATCTTCCTAATTGATTCCGTCCAACGGGTAGATTGGAGGAATTCCTTTTGTAAGTGCCAACGGGAATGATGGCATAAAGGAATATATAAGGAAGACGGTCGTAGTTGTTCAAGGTGTGCGCGATAAAAGAATTCCAAAGTTTGAAGCTCCTTTCTATTTAGACAATTCATTTGAGCTAATACTTGTATACAAAAGAGAGTCTACATTTGTGAGAAACCTTGAGGAGGTGTGGTAGAATATCTACACTGTGGAATCAAGGCAAAGCTGTGCTGTAACTTCTCTTTTGATCGTAGTGAAATCCAGCCAGTGGGCTGTCAGTGTGGAAGAGTGGACGTAGGCTTGGAATAAGCCGAACCACTATAAATCCTGTGTTCAATTTTCTCCTCCTAACTCTCTCTACCTCGATCATATTTCATTTTGTTAATCAAGAGAGAATTTCCTTTCTATCGTTTGCTAAGAATCGCTTCCGTATTTCGATAAATTGATTGTGCACCTATTCACCCCCCCTCTAGGTGTTTATACTAGCTATCACAACTATGACAAGATTGTCCTTCAGTTCCTATGCAGATGAAGTCACAAGAACGAACAAACAGGTCCTACCCAACCCATTTGTCCATTTCTTACCCTCATCTCACTTCATCCTTTATTATTCTAAGGAAAAGTACTGTTTGAAGAGAGTTGCGTACGTTCCCAAATGAATGATCTACATCTTTCTTTAAAAAATTTATTTTTAATTGAAAAAGTAATGATTTATTTGTCTCACCAATTATACTGTGATGGACCTCACTAGCAGAGACATAGATCATGGGAGAGGGAGGGTTATGTTTCAAAATTTGAAATGACACTATTATGGTTTTAAAGGTAGGTGGGATTTAGGAGGAAAGTTCATAGGACAACTTGGGACCATGTGGACATAAGATTCCATGATATCCAACATTATAATTCCCTAAAGTCATCATCTCTTTCTTGACCCAAGTAGGCTGTAGCCAGCCAGAAAATAATTGGTGCAACTCAAATGTGAAATGCCCCTGCATTTACTTAATAAAAAAAGGGGAAAAAGTACATGTGAGAGAAAGAGCGAGTAAAATAAAGAAAAGAAACAGCGAAAACTTAGGCTGAGGTTAGAGAATCTACGATACATATGAATGGGGACAAACGAGAAGCTCTTAACCTTGGAAATCCCAAACTTAGCTCAGCTTAAGTTTCGTTCAACACTGTTATGCGACGAACCCTCGCTTTAATATTCATTACTTATGTTGTCCAGGAGCGTATCAAGAGCGTGTCGTATTTACACTGTCGAACAAGATTTAAAGAAAAGATCAAGAGGCCCCGAACAAAACCACGCTATCGAACTAAGATAGTCTGAATTAGTTCATGATTTGGGCGGTGCATGCGATGAGATTCGAGGAAAAGCTTTCCTCTTCGACTTTAGTTTTTAAAATTAATCTAGAAGCCTTAGTTAACCCCGAGGACAGAAGCTCAATTTTTCTTGATCTAGAAACCTTGAAAAGATAAAATATTACGTCTCCACTAAGAGGAAAACAAGAAAAAGCTTAATAAAGTAAGGGCTATGTTGATCGATTTTATGACACGTGGAGAATGTCGGTGAATTTATGGTGCGATACCAAGTATGAAAAAGAGATGAAAAGTCTCCGCCGTGACGACAACGGGATTGAGCTTCTTTTCTTGGTGTTTGGAGAGGGACGATTATCAAGGTTTTGACCATGGTGGAGATTATGCGTAAATATAAGCATTAAAGTATGCGGTGAGTCTTGTGCTTGAGTACTATATTTAGCTTATTTGTAACTTTCTAAGTCATCGAGAATGACCAGCGCAGCATAATTAGCCTTTGATTATGGCTATATCAAGTTAGCATGTTGATGCTTAATAGATATTTAGGGGAAAAAAGTTTCAAAAAAATCTTAAACCTTTTGCATTAATGCCAATTTAATTTTAAATATTTTCCTCTCCTCTACCTTACTCTAGTCGGTCGACCTGAACTTCACCGGCCACTGGTGAGGCTCAAGACCTCGCTAGGGCAGCCTCGAGCCTACCTCGCGCTGGGCTGGCAATGCTTGTCCTTATAGACCATGGGTGAGGCTTGACCTCGCCAGATCTGACGAGGTCGAGCCTCGCCCAGCCACTAGCGAGGCTCGAGCCCTCATAGGCTGACCTCATGCTGGACTAGCGAGGCTTGCCCTCGTTGACCATGGGTGAGGCCCAACCTTGCCAAATACGACAAGGTTGAGCCTCGCTTGGCCACTAGCGAGGGCTCATGCCCTTGTAGGCATGACCTTGCGGCCTTTGGCGAGGGCTCGAGCCTCGCTAGTGGCTGGCAAAATCAACCTTGATCTCATCCATCGTCGCCTCTAGCCAGTCGTTGAGGTTCGACAACCGGCTAGAGTAAGGGGGAGGAGAAAGGGAAAAGAAAATGAAAAAAATAAAAAGAAAAAGAAAAAAATAAAAATTTCGAAAAAAATGTTAAAATATCTTTAAAAGTTGTCACGTCAGCTATGGCCGTGCCATGTCAGTCAATTAGTGTCTATGTCGGTAATATCTTGCCAAAATTAGTAGAAGTGACTGAATTGGCATCAAATCAAAAGGTTTAGTACTAAATTGATATAAAATGTTTAGGACTATATTGACACAAATACGAAATATTTAAATTTTTTTTGACACTTTTCCTGATATTTGAGTGTTGTCAAGAAGAGGTAAATGGCAAAATAAAGTTGGGATGGTCGTGGAATCACCTAATCTTACATTGGCCATATTTCGAAAACTATGCAACTAAGTCCATTTGCAAATCTGTAGTGCGATTGAACACACCAAATCATTGGCCTACTTTTTTTTTTGGTTGAAATATAGAATATTATTTATGAACGCAAAAAGGAACAACCCTTGTACAGGGCTTCGGAGCAAAGAAGGTCCAGAAGGTGTTGGAGGGGGGGGGGAGGGGGGAGATAGTCCAATTTGCAGGAAGTAAAGAACACTCATGGGCTTTGGTAGCCCAAGTCTGCAATGAAGTTGGCTTCTCTTTGATAGTGGTGTATCCGGAGGTTAGGGAAATAGGGGAATCACCGCACTTTCAGCAAACAAAGCTTTGCTCTCCCATGGTGTCGAGCTAGGGTTCTACATGGCTTCCACAAGCACCAGGCAATCCATTTCTAGCAAAAGGTGTTCCTATGCTTTCCATTTCTGTAGCAGATAGTTAAGAATAAGATTTAATGCCCACACCTCTGTTTGCAATGCCGATGAGGCGGTGATGCTGCTGGTGAATCCGTCAAGTAACTGGCCAGAAGAATCGCGGCACATGCACGCCACTATGCCTTCATTATGTGTTGTTGGGTAAGCACCGTCGATGTTGATCTTCATTACTCCCGGCTCTAGAGGGCACTACATCTGTTCGAGATCTGGTGGTTGCAAGCCCTAATTAGTAGCACCCTGTTGTAGCACCGAGCGGACCTGGTGTTTGCGAGAGCTACCTGTACAACTTGCTCTAGATCAGGCCTCTTCTGGCAGAAGACAAAGTTGTTGCGGGCCTTCCAGATCTGCCGCAGGATGGAAGCAACAGTCACCAGATTAGGTAAGGCATCGCTTTTCTCGATTAGATCTGCTAGCCAAGCGTCAATTCTATGAACTCCATGTGATTGGATCATGATCTGGACTTATGAGTGAGACCAAATGGCTTGCGTCCAAGGACATAAGAGGGAAATATGTTCTGTAGATTCTGGAATTTGATCTTGACATAGCTGACAGACTGGGTCTGGTATGATACGCTTGTGATAAAGATTCTCCTTTGTAGACAAGGCATTGTGGCATAAAGACCACATGAATATGTGCAGTTTGGGGGCAGTCTTCTTAGTCCAAAGTTTGCTCCACAGTTTCCGAGGGCTTTGATAGGATGAAGATGCACGGCTAAGTGTGTCAATGTATTCTCTTGATTTGAGAGAGTTGTAGCCGCTCTTTATTGTATACATACCATTAAGTCTCCCTTTCCAAATGAGTCGGTCGACAGTGCAGTGTGGTCGGATCTGAATTGTAAGAATTTTTTTGACAGTCTGATCATCGAAACTGAGGTGAAGTAGGGGTACATTCCATGTATTTTGATATGGAATAATAAAATCCGCCGCCTTCTTAGGTTTGCCTCTAGGTGCAGGTCCGCCGATTATGCCTTTGGAAAGCCATTTATCCTCTTAGATTCTGATCCGCTGTCCATCACTGACTGACCACTGGAGTTGATTGGATATGGATTCCCGGCCTAGCAGTAGACTTTGTCATCCCCAAGAGGGTCTAGTTCCTTTGTCGGCATGCCAGAAATCTTTAGAATGGAAGTAAAGACCTTTGAAGAGTCTCCTCCATAGGGAAAATGGGTATTGGATTAGACACCAAGTCTGTTTGCCTAGTAGAGCTTTATTAAACGCGATGAGATCTCGAAAGCCCAGTCCCCCAGTGTCTTTTTGACTCTTGAGGGTGTCCCATTTCTTCCAGTGTATGCCGGATTTGCTGCTATGAGGTTGCCACCAAAATCTAGCAATTTTCTATTCTATAGACTTGAAAATAGACACAGGGATTTTAAATATACATGGCATATTGTGGGAGTGCTTATACAACTGTTTTGATAAGAGTTTCCTTATCGCCTTTAGAAATTAGCTGTTCTTTCCACCCTTCCAACTTGGAGTTTACTTGACCCAGAATCCAGGCAAACATCTCCCTTTTAGATTTCCCCTAATCTGATAGTATGCCAAGGTATTTACCAGTCTTCGCTAACATAGGTACTCAGAATTCTCTAGCCAAATTCTCCTGAAGGTTATTAGGACAAGCTTTACTAAACAAAATCCCAGATTTGTTGCGGTTCACTGCTTGTCCTGTAGCTAGACAATATTGATTAAGTATGTTGGCTAAATTCTGGCATTCCAGGAGTTTTCTTTCTAAGAAAAAGATAGCGTCGTCTGCGAAAAAAAATGAGATAGAGTAGGACACCACCCGTTTAATTTAATGCCTCTGATATTGCCCATGTCCACAACTTGGCTAATAAGTATAGATAGGCCACCATAATGAACAGGTATGGAGAAAGATGATCTCCTTGTCTGAGTCCCCTAGTTGGATGGAAGTAGGGAGGGGTTCGCCATTGAATTTGACACTAAGGGAGACCGTAGTAGTGCTTTGCATCACCCATTGAACCCAGCGTGAAAACCCAGTTGAAGGAGGTAGTCTTCCTAGGAAATCCCATTTCACCTGATCATAGGCCTTTTGCATGTCTAGCTTCTAAATAGCTTGAAAAGTCTTTTTTTGTTTCCTTATCTTGAGTTGATGGTGAACCTCTTGGACCACTAATATGTTAACTTGGATTTGATGGCCACTAACAAAAGCACATTGCTTCGTGGATATCATCTTAGGTAGCCATGGTTTCAGATGGTTTGTTAGAGCCTTTGATATTATTTTGTAGACGAAGTGCATAGACTGATTGGTTGGTATTGGTCCAGCCTTTCTGTGTGAGAAATTTTGGGTAGCAGGGAAATAAATGTCCTGTTGAACTTGGGTCGCATCACTCCGGAAGTGAAGAATTCTTGCACAGAGAGGAATATGTCTTCTTGTAAGATATTCCAATGAGATTGGTAAAATTGTCTATTCAAACCATTAGATCCAAGTGCTTTTATTGCCCCCAATTGAAAGGTTGCTTTCTGGACTTCCTCTCGAGTGACCTCACCTATTAGGGTAGTGTTCATTTCCTTTGTTACCACTAGTGGCCACTGTGCTAGTATAGGCCCATAGTCATGATGTCCCACTGATGTGTACAAATTTGCAAAAAATCCCAGTGTCATCTCCTGCAATTTCTTTGGTTCGCATACCCATTATTGATGTTCATTCTGCAGCATGCTTATTCGATTGTGTAGTCTCCTTTGGATAGTGGTGGCATGGAAAAACTTGGTATTCTTGTCCCCCCATTGAAGCCAGTTGAGCCTAGATCGCATTGCCCAATATTGTTCCTCCTGTTGCCATAACTGCTGTATTTTCTCTTTCAGACTAGCAACCGTTGTTTTGTCATATTGACCATTGGGTTGATTTATTAGGTTTTGGAGCTGCTTTTTGAGGATGTTGATTTGATATGGCCATTAGAGAACTTAAATTGACTCAGTTAGCAAGGGCTTTAGAGACAGCCGTTAACTTCTGAGGTAAAGTCAATGCGCTAACCTGGAAAGATCCCCATGATTCTGCAATAACTATGTGGCATTCTTGGTCCTGTAGCCAAGAAGCTTCAAAAGTAAAAGCCTTTTGTCTTTTGATAGGGATTGCTTTAGTTGTTAACAGGAGTGGGCTGTGATCAAAACCAAGGGCTGTAAGGCAAAAACTTCAGTGTCCGGAAAGGTTAGTCGCCAGTCCATAGCTTATAGCACCCTATCCAGTCTTTCTTTCACAAAATCCTCTTCGTCTCTATTATTGACCCACGTGAATGCACAGCACTTGCTTTCCACATCCATCAAAGAGTAGTCATTTAACAATTCACGAAAAGAGTGCATGCGATGTGGTTCTGCTGGCCGCTTACCAACTTTCGCCCAAAGATAAATAATTTCATTGAAATCTCTAGCACAAACCCACGATAAGGTGATGTAGTGACTCATTTGTCGCAAGTCTGCCCATAAGCTTTGTTTGAATTGGTACACCGCCAGCACATGAAGGCATGTGAGGCGCATTGTAATTCCACACTCAACATCCGTGCATAACATATCGAGAAAAGCCG
The DNA here is from genome assembly GCA_016097595.1 of Eucalyptus pumila. Classification (NCBI taxonomy): domain Eukaryota; kingdom Viridiplantae; phylum Streptophyta; class Magnoliopsida; order Myrtales; family Myrtaceae; genus Eucalyptus; species Eucalyptus pumila. The sequence goes on from CM027853.1 coordinate 47,813,217, forward strand.
AAGTCTGACGGTCTACAGTTATAGAAATCCGATCATTCCTAAACACCGCTAAGCCACCTGCCAAGCTAATAGGGTTTTCAACAGTGCTACTTGGGAATCTCAACCTCTTTTGAATTCATTGAAGCATGACCTCCTGGTTCTTAGTCTCCATCAAAAAAAGAACGTCGGGCTTTTTTTTGGGCCACAATGGCCCTCAGTGCTTGAAATGTCAGAGGATTGCCCAAACCCTGACAGTGCAACTAACTAGCTTCATTTGTTGCTTGGTGGCTGATTAGGACCAGCAACCAAAGCCCAACTTTCAGGTCCTGCCACAAAGATTGGAGTATCCAGGAGATGAGTTTCATCTATCCCCTCTTGCATTTGAGTACACAGTTCATATGGGTTGTACTATTTAGCTTTCTTGATGGGTTCCGCTTTTGTATTCAGACGTGTGTTTTTAAGTTTCTTTGATTTGGATGATCCTTTTGCTGCTTCCTTAGTTGCTGCAGTGTGTTCGGATGCTAGGGAGCTTGGCATTTACAGCATCTGCTCCTGTAGTTCCCCTTATTTGTGGATGTCACTTGAGTGGTTTTGCCATAGTAATAAGTTATCCCCTAGCTGGTAGCTCCATAACTTCCTTATTTTTGCTATTTTGTGGCTAATCCATAGGTATCAAATTAGTGGGGATCTGAGGGGTCTCCGGGATAATCTCTTTTGCCTCCTCCTAGAAGTGTGGTGCCAAAATGGGCTATGTTGCTGGACCTCAGCACGGAGCCATTGGCCATAATACATCTTATCCTTTCCCTTCATTTTCTCTTCATCAAAGGGGAAATCTTTACGGTACATAGCATAATGTCCTAATTTGCCACATGAGTAGCAATAGTGGGATAATCTTTCATAGCGCAAATCCAACCAGATATTCTTCCCTTCCAATCTGATCAGCCGTCCTGTCTTGAGCGGCTCCTGCAAGCTGATTTCAACCCTTGCTCTCCCTGCTCTAAGAGTTGTACCTTCTTTATTGTCTATTTTAACATCCAACACCCTAACTACATGACGCACAGCTTTACTAATCATGCTTTCAACACACCGTTCCAAGGGAAGGCCAAATACTTGGAACCAGAAAGCATAGGTCGAGAAGTCATAACAGTGCAGAGGGGTGTTGGGTAACCAGGGCTTTAAGATGACTAGGTGATTTGAGAAAAGCCAAGGTCCATTATCCAAAATTCTCTGTTTTTCCCCTTTCGATTTGAATTTAACGACATACAATCCAGCTTCACGTTGGGATATATCTACTTGGTCAGTGTGCCATGCTCGCTTCATAGTATTCTAAAAAGCTTGGAAATTAATTGATGGATTGGAGAGAATCTTACCCTCCAAAATTAGTTTGCACTCCTCTATTTTTTCCATTGGTGCTGCATCATCCCATACTTCAATTTGCTGTTCTGACTATAGGCGGCCCATCCGATTGCACAGGGTGGCGAGGCGAGCATCTTTTGCGTGGTTGGTGTGGTCCATCCGTGAGCGGGTAGCAGCTGAATTGGGAGGATCCTCATCCTGATCGTTGGGGGCCATCCACGAACGGGCACCAGAGGAATTGACAAGATGGCGAGCTTGGCGAGCATTTCCGCAGTTAGTGCGGCCAAAGCAAACAGGAATTAGAGCAGCGCGAGACGTCGGAACGGAGCAAAATGTACATGCTAGAAGCAATAGATGGGAAGAACTAAAAGCAAATGGCAATTGTGTTGGTCTGTTGATAGGCGGTGAGAAGGGTTTTAGGAAAAAGATGGGTCCAGGGGTAAGGCGGTAAGTACGAAGGGAGAGATGAGATGTAAAGAAAGGAGATGAAAGTCATGGTCTGTCATCAGAATGAAAGCATGGTGGTGGGCAGTAATGGAATTAGGGTTCGGGAAAGAGACGACTACCATTGAGGTAGAGAGAGCTCTGCATATCGAGAGAGAATTGGGGATTCAGTCGATCAAATCGCAGAAGAGATTTATGACACGGTGGATTTAGACTATGATATCATCAGCCTACTTATTTGCTACTATATCATAGATTTCGGGATTGGAATTCATCTTTTTTATTATTTGAGTGTTAGTATTTCAAATTACTCTATGTAAACAAATTATCAAAATAGCTAAACAAATTAGGATTGCCAAATCGAAGCCTCTGTTAACATTCCGGGTGTCCCCTTGCCTTTTTTTTTTTTTTTTTTTTTTTTTTTTTTTTATCGACTCTATTCTCATTCCATCCCCAAGGATGGAGCATTGCGCATTCTGATAAACAGGGAATGAGAACCTACTGTTACATTCCACTCTTTTACTCCTACTGTGTACTTCTACTCTAAATCGAGAGTCATGTGAAAAGGACCGCACCCAAATTTTTACCCGGATGAAAAGGACGGGTAGAAAGAAATTAAAAATTGCAGAAGTACGAAATTGCGACAACATCACAGCATCGAATTTTTACCCCGACTGACCTAGACTAGCTATAAAAAACTATTCACCATCCTCTCACACGGTAGTGTGTCTGGAAAACATTGAGTTCGTGTAAGTACAATGCAAAGGAAGAGGTGGGAATTTGCAATGACGATCTGAAACTTCTAGGAAAATGAGACACGAAAGTGACTTCAAGAAAGGAAAACAACACTGTAGGGGAAAAAGATAAAGACGGTAACAATCCCCCAACTAGATGAGAAATTTGCTACGGACGGGACACGTTAAAAACCCAAATTTGGACCGATTCTCCCGAAATATCCGGTTCACGGATTAAAATCCAAAGGGGTCCCCATCATCACCTCACAAGGTTCCCGCCCACATGATGATCACACGTCTGAGTCTTCTTCAATCGTACCTGAATTCTTAACAGGTCAAGATCCTCATCATGGCCATCGTAGCATTTACATCCATTAATTATTATGATGTACTCGATTCAATAACTGCAATTGCGTTCTTCTGTAGTCCTTTCACAGCTCATGGTCCACTTCCATATCTTACTAGCCTTGACGGCTAGTGATAGTACCCAATGGACATAAATATATTTCAACATTAATCTCTTGAGGAATTAGAAAATGATAGAAGGGGCTATAGTGATATTGCATCTACTCTTGACATTTGCCCTTCACATACGATGGACTACTCTACTATTCTATTGGAGCATTTGATTCTCGAGTTCTCACCGTAGCAAAGTAATCACCAATTTACTATGATATGGAAGCCCTAAAAGCAGTTTACCTGAAAAAGGAAATTGTCTTGGCATTTATTCAAATCCATAACCATATTTGATTTGGCATAAGTTGACGTTGAATCTTTATCAAATGATCAATCTAGCTATCACTGTAAACAAGGTTGAAGTTGATAATTCTGTTGATAGCATGTGTGATCCTTATTAGAGCTATTATATTGGCCAAGAAATCTTTTACAAATTGTTGGAACTCTAAAAGTCAATTTTTAATATTGGCATGGAAGTTGACCATCTCATATGGCATTTAATTTGGGTTGATATAGATAATTTTTTTAATTTTTAGATATTGTTATAATTTTTATAAATTTTTCATTTTTCTTTTTAACTTCGTTAGAGCTAGCAAGAAGTTATCGAGCCAAGGCTTGACCTTGGCCTGATGGTCATTGGGCGAGGGTTGCAATCGCACGGCTGGTTGCTATTTCGAATCCCTTTTGGATCAATGTGACTCGCGTGCTGAAGGGATGCCGCCCGCTCCCGCTCCCGCCAGGGGCTTTTGCCCGTTTCTACCCGCACGAGCAAAAAGGCTTCTCTCACGAATGTATGCATACATAACCTCCGTAGAAAATATTAGGTGCCTGACACATCAATTTCATATAAATCCATTTAACTGTTAACACGTGTCATTTTTGGGTCCACCCGTCAGAGACCCTTGCAAGAGTTTGAGCTGAGGTCGTCGTCTCCGGCGCAGTGAGAGGAGGAAGAAAAGAAGAAAAAGAAAGTAAAAAAGAAAAAGAAGGAAAAAAACGAGTAAAAAAATTAATCCAAGAGAGAATGCAAAGTGTCTGGCAGAAGAGAGAGGAGAGAGAGTGACGATTAATTGAAGAGAGAGGAGGAATGAAAGGGTCTCGGGTGAGCCAAAAATGACACGTGTTAATTGTTAAATGGATTAGTATAAAGCTGATCACCTAAGGGCGCGTTTGGTAATATTTCTGTTAAAAAATTGTTCCAAGGAACAGAAATAGAAAAAACTATTTCTGTTCCGAAGAATAATTTTTGACCAGAAAGATGCGTTTGGTAAACTTGTTCCGAGAATAAAAAATGAATAGAAACACATTTAGTAAATTTATATTCTTTTTTTGTTTCTTTTAATTTTTTAATATTTTATTTATTTTTCCTTTTTTCCTTTCTTTTTCTTTTTTCTTTTTTTTTTCTTATTTTGGCCGGTAGCCTCGCCCGGCCCACGGCGAGGCTCGCCGGCCCGCGAGGCTTGGCCTCGCTTTGGGGGCGAGCTCGGGCTCGCCCGGATCTAGTAAGGCCAAGCGTCGCCGGTGGCCGGGCGAGCTTGGCCTCGCCCAAATCCGGCGAGGCCAAGCGTCGCCAGCCCCTAGCGAGGCTCGGCCTCGCCGAACCTCGCCCAACCAAGGTGAGGCCGAGCTCGCTAGGGGCCGGTGACGCTCGGCCTCGCCGGGGGCCGGCGACGCTCCGGCGAGGTCACCAACCCTCGACAGCGTTGCCGGCCATGGCCGAGGCCGGTGACCGGCCAAAGAAAAAAGAAGAAGAAAAGAAACAGAGAGAATTGTTCTTCAAGAAGTGTTTCTGGAACAAAAAAGTAACTTTTTTTTGTTTCTTTTTTTCGTTCCAATTTTGTTCCGGGAACAAAAAAACAGTTTTTGAACAAAAACGCAAACATACGTGTTTCTGTTCTTTTTTTATTCCCAAAAACAAAAAAACAAAATTTTTGTTCATAAAAACAAAAAAAAGAACATTACCATGCAGGCCTAATATTCTCTCCTCGGCTTGGACCTTTATTCCAAACCCACAGCCGCCCCAAATAAAAAAGAGAAGGACAAGCTCCTTTGCTCGGGCAAAGAAAAAGGCATTTCGTATTTTCCCGAATCATTTCGATATCCTTCACACTTGAGAGTCGGACTTTCGAGGAAAAAAATACGGGCGGAGTCAGTCAGGGCGAAGAAGAGATGCATCGTCTCGTTCTTAGCAACCCTTTCGTGGCGATTGTCACACCGATTCTTCTCGGTGTGCTGGCGCACAAGCTTCTGAGTAAGAGGAGAGCAAGTGCGCAAAGAGACGCGGCTGATCAGCATCCTGGTACGCCTAGTCCTCCGATCCAGCCCAGCGGGAACGATTTCGACGTGTTCTTAAGCTTTAGAGATGTAGATACTTGAAGAGGCTTCACCGACTACCTCTACTGCAGCCTCGTCGTTGTTGGAATCCGTGTCTTCATGGACGACAATGAGCCCCACTTGGGCAAGAGATTGAGCGAAGAGCTTATGCAAGCCATTAGTAACAGCAATATTTTGATCCCGATTATCTCTGAGAATTATGCTTCTGACAAATGGTGCCTTCAAGAACTGGTTTGCATGATGGAGTGCCTAAAACAACGGGACACAGAGTGTGTCCCATATTCTACAAAGTGAAAGTCGCGGAGGTGCGATATCAACAAGGTCGTTTTGAAGAGGCATTTCGTAATTACGAGCGGAGGCGTTTTGACCCAAAGGTTGTGGCCAAATCGAAGAAAGCGCTTGCAGAAGTCTCTTGCTTGAAGGGATGGGAATCGGAGAAAGTTGCGGATGGGTAACTTCATTCTTTAACCAACACCTTGTTTACTTTGATGATATCAACACCAATCAAATCTTTTTTTTTTTTTTTTAATGGATCCGATTCATTCGTTTTAATGACGAAAGTTTATGGCTGTAATATTTTGCCTTCCTTTGTGCAAGGAATATCTAACTTATATTTTTGCTTATTTCTACCTACATAAAGCCAGCATTACTGTGTTTATTTTAACGAATAAGATTTGGATAATTACGAGACTGTTGCCTCTAAAAGAACCAAAAATAAATGAATAAAAGAAGAAGAAGGAGAAAAAGAGACTGCTTGTAAAGCTTCATTAGCCTCGATCTTTTTCTAATAAAATACGTTAAGAGTAATCTTGAAAAGAAGTTATGGGTGCATCTTGTGGAGCAATCACGGATTGCTTTACCCCCTTTCATCTTAGCAGATAAAATAAGGATGGAAGTGGGGAAAAGAATTAAAAGTTTTCCAAATTATCCCCAAGTTCTATTGTTTGTGCTATCGTTAGATAATACTTATGTCATACTTATGTCATTGAACTCATTTTCATTTGACAGGAGAGAAGGAGAATTGGTAAAGTCGGTTGTGGAAAAGTTTTGGAAGAGTTGAAGAAAGTGAAGGAGTTGGTTGGCGATGATTATTTGGTCGGAATTGAAAGTCCTGTGGAGGAGGTTATGGAATTGGTAAACAAGAATGCTAGTGCTACCTTGCGTGTGGGAATTTATGGAATTGGGGGCATTGATAAGACTACTCTTGCTAAAGTCATATACAACAAGTTGTTTGATCTATTTGTGCATCGTAGCTTCATTGCAAATATCAGGGAATCATGTGATGTGATGGTATTAATTACTTGCAAAATCAATTAATCTTTGATATGCAAAAAGAAAAAAATCAATTTTGTAATAAAAACGAAGGAATCGAGTGCATCTTGTCTAGGTTTAAAGATGAGAAAGTTCTCATTATTCTTGATGATGTGGATACCACTGATCAGTTAAAGGCTTTGGCTGGAAATCCTAATTGGTTTGCACCAAGAAGTAGGATCTTTGTTACCACTAGAGATGAGAGTGTTCTTGTTAGGGCTAGTGTGGACATCAAGTATGAGCATAAGGAAATGGATGAGGAGCAATCTTTGATCCTATTTTCTAGACATGCATTTCGAAGTGACTCTCCTCCTAGTGAGTTTTCAGTTCTCACCCACGTTGTGGTATCCATAACGGGAGGGCTTCCCTTAGCTCTCAAGGTTGTAGGTTCATTTTTGTGCGGAAAACCAGCAATGCTATGGAAAGAAACGATATACGTAAGATGCAAAATATGCCTCATAAGGAAGTGCCAAAAAAGTTGATGATAAGTTATGAAGCATTGGAGGAGGATCAAAAACAAATGTTCCTGGATATCGCTTGTTTTTTTAATTGGGAGTGATGCAAGAGTTGCATGCTACATGTGGGATGCTTGTGGCTTTTTGCGAGGGGAGGAATTGAAGTACTAAGATCTTTGTTGTTCATAAGTATTGGAGATAATCATGAGTTCGGAATGCATGACCAAATGAGAGATCTAGGTAGGGAAATTGTGTGTGCAGAGAACTACCACAAACCTCACCAACATAGTAGATTGTGGGATTATGAGGAAGCCTTGGAAGTGCTAGAGAGCAAGAAGGTAACTTTATATTTTTCTTTTGCTCCCGTAGTCTATGTTCTCTTGTTTTAAATGATGTCAGTTATTGTGTTGGTATTATTTTATTGACGTGATTAGGAAAGGAGGTTGCTCTTTCTTAGTGAGTGCTGCAGTTTCTCTTCAAATTTCCGTTTTTGTAGTTTTTTTTTTTTGTTGTTGTTGTCGGTTATACTCTATTCATATTCTAACTCTCATTCTCACTTTCAAACGTTTGTCTTGCCTCCTTCCAAGCGTGGAAGTCAAAACCCACATCTAAAACTAAATCATCCCCACCCCAAGGTTGGGGTTCGAACCCCTATTGTGAAGGTGAGGATTCGAACCCCTCATCTCTCTGGGATAAATCCTAATAGTTCACTTTTGTGGTTTTGAAAGTAAAAAAATCAACAGTGAACCCAATCATAAAAATAACGTACAAAATTGACCAGCGAATACTCAAATGCAGACTTTTCCAGTTTGTATATTGAGAGAAACAAAATAATGACCCAGGTAAGCCATGATTAAAAAGTATGCTTTAAAGTAGAGCCTAATTTAACTGATGCGCGTCTTATCTTTTAGGGTTGTCGGCTGACATCTATGATCTTATCAACTGAATCCAAAATAATCATCCTAATTAATTTTAAAATTTAGTTAATGCAACTGATTTAGAATAATCAGTCATGCTCATTTAGTGAGTTATACTTCGGTTGTTTTGTTGTATTCGTAAGTCACTTGTTCATTCTCATTCACGTATCATCTTAAGGACTTTGATAGGAATATTCAGGGAAGAGAAAAGGAAAAAAATCCCTAAAACGTAAAAACTCCTCTTCCTTCATGTGATATTATAGATGTGCGCGCTTTTTTTTTTTTTTTTTTTGCCACGACTAGTCAGAGAGCACACAGATTGTTTGCAAAGAAAAATAGTCAAGAGAATAAGTAAAGAAAAAATTACGTTCGAAGATTTGATTTATTTTCGAATCACCGTTTTCAATTATCGGGGATTGAAAATTTTAAATTGATTTTAGAAAGTGTCGGTGAAATTGAAGAACCACCTCGTAATTATCTCGATAACTTTCAGTTAGGGTTCTATCTATTGTTTAATAGTGGCATTAATAAATTGCATGGACTGTTATGCAAAATTTTAGGCATGAGTTTGAAACTGAAAATTGGTATCGAGTTTAATGTATAATTAAGTAGAAGTAATTGATATTATTTCACTGAGTTGGTAAGATGCAACATTTGTGATCCTTGTACTCGTAGGGAGGTGGAAGGATTGAAGCCATTTGTCTGGAGGAAGGCGACTCTAATTATATATATGATCAAGGGAGCTGCACATTTGCGGATGAACAATTTAGAAACTTATCGAACTTGAGGTTTCTTCACATGAGTAATGTGAATCTTCGCGGAGATTATCGTGATTCATTTTCTCAGTTAAGATGGCTCAAATGGGGGAAGTGTGCCTCAAATTTTGAAGCACACAACTTTCATGCAGCAGAATTAGTCATACTCGATTTGTCAGGAAGCTCGATTTCAGATGTCTGGCAAGGATGGCATTCAATGATGGTATGATATAAAAATATGTTCTTTTTCTTTTCTTTTGAGTGGGAATAACTCCTTGCTAAGCCCCATGATATATTCTTTCTTGCAGAAGGCAGAAAAACTGAAAGTTTTCAACCTCACCAGTTGCTTCCTTAAAAGGACTCCTTACCTCTCAGCCTTCAAAAAATTGGAGATTTTGATCCTCAGAGATTGTAGCGAATTGGAGCAAATTGATAATTGTATTGGAGACATGGAGAATCTCGTTTCCTTGGACTTGAGTGGATGTTCTGGTCTTAAGAAGCTCCCCCTTCAAATGGCTAAACTAGAACAATTGAAGGAACTTCTTCTAGATGAAGCTGTGATACAAGAAATACCTTCCTTCATCAATTCTCTAAAGAAGCTAGAGATGCTTAGTGCCAGGGACTGCAAATCATTAATTGGATTTCTGGACTCGGTAAGCAGTTTGGTGAATTTGTCGACCCTTGTCTTATCAGGTTGTGTTGAGCTTGCAACACTTCCACACAGCATTCAGTTCCTTGAGAATTTGCGGTGCTTGTCATTGAGAAGCTGCCAACAATTGAGAGAGATTTCCAGCTGGATTGGCAATTTGAAATTGTTGACTCAATTGGACTTGAGTGGATGTTCGCGTATTCAGCAGCTACCGCCTCAAATTGGTGAACTAAAACAATTGAAGGAACTTCTTCCAGATGAAACTGCAATACAAGAAATTCCTTCCTTCATCAGTTCTCTAGAGACGCTAGAGACACAGACGCTAGAGACACGGAGTGCCAATAATCGCAAATTAACTCTTTAAGCTGTTCAGTGAATTTGTCGACCCTTGTCTTGTCAGGCTGTGTTGAGTTTCCAGATTTCTTGATAACATCGGGTTTCTTGTGAATTGCTTATCATTGGGATGTTGTGATGGGTTGAGAGAGATCCCAACTTAATTGGGAAGTTGGAATTGTTGACTCAGCTGGACTTATCACGGACAAGGATCACGGAATTGCTTGACGAAAGTTCTCGATCTCGGTAACAATAGCATAGAAAATCTACCAGGTGGTATTGGAAGGTTGAAAAAGCTCTGAGAATTATATGCATGATGGTGCTCGAATTTGGGAGGGGAATACCAAGCATACGTAATCTTTCTTCTTTTAAGTCTAGTGCATTTTGATTTAATGCCCAATAATCTGGAATTCTTGTGGATTTTTATTCAAATGAGTGATTTGTGATTTAGGTTTTTCTCATGATGAAGCGGAAGCTGCAATATATTTCTGGTCTTTGCTCATGGTGAAGTTTAGGACCGTATTGGTGCTGTTGATGGTAGTGTTGTCTACCCAGCTTCCTTAAATGGCGCCTTATCTGCTGCCGATGCTTGGAAGATTATTAGAAGTAGCAGTATTGAATAACTTTTGTTGGAATATTTAAATAATAAATCATATTTTTATTTAATAACTTAAGTTTTTAGAGCAGTTGATAATGATCTTACAAAATTTCACATGATATAATAGCTAGAAGTCTTGAGTTCGAATTTTTTCAGGCCACGTTTGTCTTCCCAATTAAATTTACATGCTTACTGCTAGGCAGAAAGATTAAGTTAAGCGTGAGGGGAAGTGTGAAAATATTTAAATAATCGAAAAATGAGAATGAACTACAAATTATTTTGGGAAGTGTGAAATATTTAAATAATCGAAAAAATGAGAATGAGCTATAAATTATTTTAAACGAAAAGGAAAACTTGACTTTATTTTTTTGAAAGAGACCTGCATTATTCATGTAATATAAGGGATACCTAGTAGCTGGTGTTTTGATGTCGAGGTTTCTCATGTTGTGGAAAACAAGCAATTGGAAGATAGAATAAATAGAAAGGAAATAAATCACGTACTAGATTTATATGGTTTGGTTGGTGGGACTTATTCTTCGAAGAGAGTAACAAACTATTCCACTATAGATCAAACGATACAATGGAGATCTCAATCATACTTGAGTTACTCAAGCACCCTCATTGTATCTTAACTCACAATTACATTTAAAAACTCACATGATGTTTAGCCTTCATAATTTTTTAGAAATCAATATCTCAATTTCACAAAGGATATCACAAATCTTACCGCAAAATTTATGGACTTCAAAACACTGGCAATTTCTTCATGGTGTAATTCACGAAGAAGTAGTCGTTTTGATACTTTTTATTGAAGATCATTGAATAATATCAATGCAATATCTTTTTCGTCAATTTTATTTAATGATTTAGGTAAGCGATTCTAAGATGTGAAATATATACTCTTCATTGTTAGTTTTATTGTAGTATTTGGATCAAGTCAATGTAAGTTTAATTGAATTATTTCATTTTTGAAATTACTCTATCGGTTAAGTATGGTAAATGCAATATGAACTAAATAGGATTGGCATAGTTTATTTATTTTTCATTTTCTAGTCAGCGATGTTCGAGAGCATAAGATTTATTATTTATCATAAAGAAGTTAGACTTTTATCTAGTATTTCTATGGGCAAAATAGATTGAGAATTAGGATTAATATAACTGAACCTAACTGAGTTATATTGGAATGCGGTCTATCATTTTGATCCTTTTATAATTTATTTTATTTTACTTCATATGATTTTTATATGTGAATAAATTTTTGCTAGCAATTCTGTCGCTCTAATTTGACCCAGAAGAAGTTTACATATTTGCGAAGATCTCTCTCAAAGTAATCTATTTTTTAAAAAAGGGAAGGCTATAACAGGTATAATGAAAAGTTTGGAAATGCCCCGAAATTGGAAACAACCTCGTGCATATGAGTAATATTTTAGAATAAGAATTTATAATTCTAGCCTTACAAGTACTTGAATTTCGAGAGGGAGGTGGTCTGAATGCCAAGCACGCGCTTATAGCTATCAGTCTACAAATAACTAGTTAATCACGCATAAAAAAAATGGGTTAATACCCCGAAAAACTCCAAACCGGTACACTTGTGACAAATTTACCCAAAACCATTTTTTTGACCATGAAAAACCCTAAACTAGTACACTTATGAGAAATTTACCCCTACCGACCATAAAAAACCCTAAACTGGTACATTTATGACAAATTTACCCTAAACTAATTTATTCAACCATAAAAAAACAAAAAACTAGTAAATTTGTGACAAATATACCTTCCGCTAAATTAGATTAATACAAAAAAAATCACAAAAATTGTAAACTGTGACAAATGACGTGTAAAATCCAAAATCAGTATACCAGTCAACTGTCGCGTGTCATTTAACTTAATAATTTGACAGTAAAATTTAAGGAAAACTATCAGAGGGTAAATTTGTCACCAATGTATCAGTTTTGGGTAAATTTGTCAATATACCAGTTTGGAGTTTATGGTGGTCAAAAAAATAGTTCGGGGTAAATTTGTCATAGGTGTACTGTGCATCTTCACCCTTCATACAAGGCAGTTGGCACCTGATTTTCTGCTTCAAAGCAAAAGATGATCGCTGTAAATTCAATTGCCCATGTGCGGAGGTCGTCAGTGGTGGGCCAGCACCTGCTTCCTACTCCTTAGTCAAGCATTAGTACAAGTATAGATTAGTCGGTCCATGGAAAATGAGAAAATATTCAGTGGCATGAGTGCGTCACGTCATCCGCTCACGTGGTGCCATCTACCAATGAGATATTGACACGTGTTCCGTTAGCAGGACCCGCTGAAAAATGGAAAGGCTGCGTGTTGGCTAGCTTGACTCGGCTTCGCTGTAGAAGAAAGGACGCGTCGGGGGTCAATAAATGCGCAATACTCCCACTCAATATTTCTCTCCCCTCAATTGAATTTTCTGAATTCTCTCTCCTCATAAAGGAACAAAGAACAACTGAGAATTCCTCTGTTTCGAGAAAATATTCAATGGTTTGTAATCACCACGTCACTCGCCTACCCAACGTGCGTGTTCCATTCAAATTGCGTCACGTGCTGATGACGTGGAATTAAAAACTTTGAATCCTAGTGCTTGTTTCTCTCTCCTGCAGACTAAGTAAAGGACTGACACAAGTAAAATTAATGCATTACCTTCTCTCTCTCCTCTTTGTAGGTCCTCCTTCATGACCTCTCTTCTACAATAAAGGCCTCCATCTCCATCCTCTCTTCCTCTCCCTTCCTCCTTCTTCGCCTTTCCGCCTCCTCGTCGTCTTTCTGTCTCCGACTCCAAAAACAATCAATCGGCTTCTTGAACTCTGCTTCATCTTCTACTCTTAGTCCAATCCCCATTTCCGGCTCGGATATGTCGCCAACAATTTTGAAGTGGAACTAGGTTGCAAGGAGGAGGTCGGATATTTCGGTTGTGACGCTTGTTAGAGAAAACTCCTTTATTTTTTGGGAAAATGTCACAAATGGTCACTATACTTTTACTTAATGTGTAATCTCGTTCATATACTTTCAATTTGCTCAATTTGGTCCATGAACTATTGATAAATGTCCGATCTAGTCCATGAGGTTTTGATTTGCTCAATTTGCTCCATAAACTATTGATAAATGTCCGATTTAGTCATTTGGTTACTTTTTTTTCTTTCTTTTCATTTATTATTATTTTTTATTCTTCTCTCTTCCCTCTGCCGGCCATGGCGAAGCCGGCGGAGGGAAGTTGGCGTCTGGTGAGGGTTTCCCTCGCCGGACGTAGGCGAGGGCGGCCATTGCCGGCATCGGGCGAGGGGCTCCCTCGCTAGATCTACGAGGGGCTCCCTTGCTGACGCAGGTGAGGGCCGCCCTTGCCTGCGTTTGGCGAGGACGACCCTCGCCGGATGCCGGCTTCCCTCCATTGGCTCCACCATGACCAGGGAGGGAAGAGAGAAGAAGAAAAAAATAGAAAAAAGAAAAAAATAGAAAATAGAAAATAGAAAAAAAAAAGTAACCGAAGGATTAAATTGGACATTTATCAATAGTTCAAGGACCAAATTGAGAAAATTGAAAGCTCAGGGACTAGATCGGACATTTATCAATAGTTCATGGATGAAATTGAGCAAATTGAAAGTTCATGGACGAGATTGCACATTAAGTAAAAGTATATGGACCATTTGTGACATTTTCCCTTATTGTTTTGAAGCTGACAAAACCTTTCCGAAAGTCTAATCTGAAGGCTTACAAACGCAAGTGTTATAGTCTGAAGAAATCCAGACTTTACTGTTAAAGTTTGAAGACCGTTAGACTTTAATCTTAAAGTCTGCCCTCATTGACAGATTTCAGACCGACGAGTGAAGACTTATCCAGATGCAAGTTTATCTTCGAGGATTTGGTTCGTATAATTTGTGGAAGATCTTACGGCTGGATATAACACTTTATAATTAATTATTCTTATTGAAATCAATTTGGATAATCAGATCTCTTGGAATGCGAAGTATACGTGAAATGTTCTACATATGAAAACCAAGATCCTGATTGTATGAGTGAGCGGGATTGATGGGCTATCATTACATTTCTTAAACGATTCGAGATCTCTTTAATTGATTCTGTTCAATTGGTAGATTGGAAGAACTCATTTGGAAAGTGCCAATGGTTATAGAGGCATAAAGGAGTATATAAGGAAGACTCTCAAGTTGTTCGAGAGTGTGCATGAAAGAAAAATTTCAAAGTCTGAAGCTTCCCAATTTTTTGCTATTTCAATCGTTAAGCTTAACTTGTACTCAAAAGAGGAGAGAGTGAACACTTGTGAGACTTTGGTAGAGTGTAGTAGAGGTTAAAGTCAATGACGTGAGACTGTAAAATCTCTTTTGTTTCATAGTGAAATTTAGCCAGTGAGCTGTTAGTCCGGGAGAGTGGACGTAAACTTGATCTAAGCCGAATCACTATAAACATTGTGTTTCTATTCTCTTTCCCTACAACTCCTTATTTTAATTTGTAGCTTTATATAACTGTTTAAAGCTAATTACGTCCTTATTTTATTATCTTCCAATAGCAATTTACTAAGTCTTGCGAAAATTTCTTTCAAACACCTATTCACTCCCTTTTAGGTGTTAATACTAGCCCTTTCGGCGCTGAGTTTTGGAGTTCCGCCAACAATTGCAAGGGATATTGTGGCGGAGGAGCATCTCTCTCTCTCTCTCTCTCTTTCCTGCTTTCTTCTTTGGCGGAGGAGAGAGAGAAGTATGGCAAAGCCATTAGCCTTCGACTATGTTCCGGCGTATTCCTTTCCTTGGTCGAACTGGCTGGTTTCTCTAGTTTTGGTGGAAACTTATGTTTAGCGTGGCTTAGACTCATTGTTGCAATGGTGGCCGCGTCGATGGCATCGAATGGAATGATGTCACGCCTCGAACCCCGAGCGCGCGCACATCCCACTGCGGTCGATCAAATATGCGACATCCTAGAATACGTCGCCGAACCATTCATTGTATTACGCATGCGGACGTGAAACAAATCCCCTGACTACATTTAACTTGGGATAGAAAAGCAGGTAATTAATTGCAATAATGAACACTCATTTACAAACACAGAGGATTTAGATACAATACTAGACTGTCTACAAAATAGACTAGCTCGACAAAAGGGGAATTATCCTAAAACCAATTAGCAGGGCACGTTCTCCAATTCTTATTACATCACCTCTGCAACTCCTCAAGGTCAACCACAGCTATCTAGCCGCTCCATCCACCAGGGACCTGAAATTGTAATCCCCAAACCAGGATGAGACGTTGTCTCAGCAAGTTCAACCCCCTAAACCCCTATTAGAAAGAAAATATGCCCCGGGTAGCCTAGCCACATCACACAAAGACTTACCTCGCATTAGTCTTCATTTGCAAGTTAGCACAGTTTATATAATTCAACCACGTACAATTATGATAATCAAACAACTGTGGCACAATCACATTATCAGGACAATTCAACCACTTGGATCGTCTCAGCGATCAATCGACTCGGCCGATTACATGTCATTCTAGCAAATCAATCACTGCTTCCAATCACGACCCTATAGGAATGTTTAACAACCAGTGGCAATCACGGCCCCACTCGGCAAAATTAGAATTAGTGGCATCATGGCCCCACTCGGCACAACCTTTAAAAGGTGGTAGATCCCGGCCCGATGGGCACGACCTCTAATAGGTGGTAATTCACGGCCCAATTTGGCGCAACCTTTATCAGGTGGCTAATCACTGCCTCATTAGGCACAACCTTTAATAGATGGTCAATAACGGCCTCACCGGGCACAACCTTTAATAGGTGGTCAATCACGGCCTCACCGGGCACAACCTTTAATAGGTGGTCAATCACGGCCTCACTAGGCACGACCTCTAAGAGGTGGTCAATCACGGCCAATCTCCCATAAATTTCCACACTTATGATTTTATAAAAAATCCCTATTTATCGCAATCACACTCAATTTGCCACAACCAATCATCAATTTCAAATTCTAAATGCATAACAGCGATCGGCACGAAATTCTGAGCAACATGGGTCAAAAATAATTTTTCCGTTTTTTTATAAATAATAATATTTTAATAATTTCGGAATATAATATAATATTATAAATTTTAGAATTCGAAATAATTAAATAATTCAAAAATAAAACCCTATTATGTCCCATCAAGGCTTATTATTAAATAACTCTATTAGCCTTAATTAAACACACTTTAAATTAAACAAACTTCTTAATCCAAATCACAATTAAATAAACTAAACTATCCACCTAAACTTGTTTAACTTATTAGACTAAGCACACTTAGAGCATCATTAACAGTCTAATCAAGATTTAGTGAGTTAAACTCACCGGATTAACGAGTCGAGTGGACCAAAACGACAATGACGACGCGAGGATCGACTTTTCTCAAGGCGGGCCGAGCATCCGGGCTCGGGAAGGCGGCCAAAACGGGCCAAAACCGGGCTGCCATACCCATTTTCTGCAGATGCTGTTCACGGGCAGAGGAGGGCCAAACGGCGGTTGGTTCGGGTCAGAATGGGCGGAGGAGGGCGGCGGCAGCTTGTCGGTGGCTCGGACGGTGGCACACGACGGCCAGGCGGGCCTCCGGCGGCCTTGACGACGACGAACGGGCGGCTGGATGGTGGAGGGACGACGGCTGGGTGGCGGACGAAGCAAGAATGGGAGGGGTGGAGCAGCTCGCGTGTGGACGGGCGGCGACGGCGAATGGCGTGCGGCGACGGTGAACGGTGGAGGCGTGCGACTTCTTTGGCTCTGCTGGTCTGCTCGGTTCCGTCAAGCATCAAGAAGAAGAAGATGGAGGAGGGAGGCGACGGGAGAGAGAGGGAGGAGAGAGAAGAAGAGAGAGAGAGAGAGAGAGATGGGACCATTCCCTTTTCTTTTTTTTTTTTTCTTTTTCTTTAATCCAACAAAAATGGCCCACCATTGCAGCAACGAGTCTGAGCCGCGCTAAACATAAGTTTCCACCAAAACTAGAGAAACCAGCCAATCCGGCCAAGGAAAGGAATACGCGGAACATAGTTGAGGGCTAATGGCTTTGCCATACTTCTCTCTCTCCTCCGCCAAAGAAGAAAACAGGAGAGAGAGAGAGAGAGACGCTCCTCCGCCACAATATCCCTTGCAACCGTTGCCGGAACTCCAAAACTCAGCGCCACAACCGAAATATCCAACCTCCTCCTTGCAGCCTAGTTCCACTCGTTGGCGACATATTCGAGTCGGAAATGGGGATCGGACTAAGAGTAGAAGATGAAGGAGAGTTCGAGAGGCCAATTGATTGTTTTTGGAGTCGGAGACGGAAAGACGAGGAGGAGGTGGAAAGGCGAAGAAGAAGGAGGAAGGGAGAGGAAGAAAGGATGGAGATGGAGGCCTTTATTGTAGAAGAGAGAGGTCGTGAAGGAGGACCTACAAAGAGGAGAGAGAGAAGGCAATGCATTAATTTTTACTTGTGTTAGTCCTTTACTTAGTCTGCAGAAGAGAGAAACAAGCGCTAGGATTCAAATTTTTTAATTCCACGTCATGAGCACGTGACGTAATCTGAATGGAACAGGCATGTCAGGTAGGTGAGTGACATGGTGATTACAAACCATTGAATATTTTCTCGAAATAGAGGAAATCTTAGTTGTTCTTTGTTCTTTTACGAGGAGAGAGAACTCAAAAAATTCAAGTGAGGAGAGAGAAATTTTTTGAGCGGGAGTATTATGTATTTATTGACCCTTGACCCATCCTTTCTTCTGCAGCCGAGCCGAGCCGAGCCAGCTGACAAGCAGCCCTTCCATTTTCCAGCGGGTCCCGCTCACGGGACACGTGTCGGTATCTCATTGATAGATGCGCACCACGTGAGCGGATGACGTGGCATGCTCATACCACTGAATATTTTCTCAGGGAAGGAGAAAAAAGGGACAAAAGTAGAAAAATGACAAAGCTGTGCTCTGAAAAGTTAACCATTATTTGGATTTTTTTTCAAATAAAAGTACTAATATCATTGAGTGTGAGA
The DNA here is from genome assembly GCA_016097595.1 of Eucalyptus pumila. Classification (NCBI taxonomy): domain Eukaryota; kingdom Viridiplantae; phylum Streptophyta; class Magnoliopsida; order Myrtales; family Myrtaceae; genus Eucalyptus; species Eucalyptus pumila. Next base: position 47,831,550 of record CM027853.1, read on the forward strand.
AAATTAGTTGAACCAGCAAGTCTTTCGGTAGCACTTGTAGGTGTAAAATCATAAATACGCTAGGCACGGTGCAGAAATACGCTCTTGGATCGCTTACAGAGTGGATTAGTTAAGGTGAACGAAAGCTGGGGAGAATGAATTGCTTGATTGTCGACCCGGCCTTGAAATTAGGAGGAGGGGCCCTAAACTCATTTGAACCCTCGAGTCCAAGCCCACATGAGCCCGGCTGCTTGATGAATTCGGCCATTACCCCTTCGGCCTGGCCAACACTTACGTGTGAGAGATTTTATGTGTCGTTCCCGATGGGGAGACACAATTGAAAAGAAAAGTGACCGAAGAGGAGCAGCTTCGGCCGGACCCAGACAAGGGGCAAAGAAGGCTCGACCGAGCATGGAAAGGATGAAGAGAGGAAATAGACTTAGCCGGCGCCCATCAATGGAAGTGAATCTCAGCTGGCGAAAAGAAGGCAAGGCCAATTTTGGCCACAAATTCACATAATCTCCCCAACAAAGGGCACACATTCTCAGTATATTCACATATTCTCTGGATAGAACTCACAGCTGAACATATTTCGGGCAAGACTCATGGCCAAAGAGAACTCACTAGGCCAAAAACTCTTGATCACGCACATGCAAGGTGAAGATGAGAAGATACTCGGCTGAGATCGCATAGACTCACGCTAAACATGTTCATGAGAGGACGTGAGAACAAAACCAGAGATTGTATACGCAAAGGAAAAAAAAAAAAAAACAATTCATCATAATGCCAATTCAAGTAAAACTATAAAACTCCAGATCAGGTATGATGTGGTTATCGATGAGCTACCGATGCTAAAATTTTCTTATCGATCAGCCTTTGGCTGTGCTCTCTGCTTCTGAAATCTGAAGAAAAGGACGAGCACGTTTCACAGTCAAATGCATGCGAGCGTTTCTCACAGACCCGTGACCGAAGCAAATCTCAAAGCTCTAGAACGAATATTGTCAAGCTCCGTCGGTGAGCAAATAGCAACCGCGACTCCATTCCTGATCAGGTAGGCACTCCCTCGAATATTCTGTCTTTCCCTGCTATTTGGGAATCAAGGACATTGAGTTCAATTGACGAATTCGCAGCTCAATCGTGTGGAACCGAGACTGATCTGTGAGAGATAATGATTATTTAGAGGTTGATATATCGTGTCTAGACTGTAAATGACATTGAATCTAATTCTGGAATTGGTTTTTCGAATTGCATATCAGCCGTTCGACAAAATGCCTGAATGGAGTACTGAAATGGATTTATGAAATTCGACAATTAGAGCCTCCTTTTATGCTCGGTTTGTCCTTAGATTGTTGAATTGATACTAAATCTGTGTTTCTCTTTGATTTTGTAGCATATCCTTTGATGTCCAAGTCAGCCGTGATACACCTCAGCGAGACGCCATTTCCTTTGTTCATCGTTTGAATGTGCATATATGTGTTTGTTCTGCTGGAATTGGTTGTTGTTTGAGATGTATGTTCTCGGTTATCTTGATGTTGCTGGGACTGGTCTGGTGTTAGTCGAAGACGACTTGGTGACGGTGGGCAACATTGGATATCGACGTGGGACGGTTTGGAGTTCCTGCGTGAGTTCGTTTGATGAAGTTTTGGTGTTGAGCTCGCCGCGTTGGAGAGCTCTCGGTGAAGTCTCGGGAGGAACAAAGGGCAAAAAAGAAAAAAAAAAGAAAAAAAAAAAAAAAAGGAAACTAATTAAAAAAATTAGAAAATAGAAAAATAAAAATAAAAAAATCGAAAATATAAAATGGGGCTGCATATGTTGAATCCGGGTCAGGTCAAACTTATAGGTGGACTGGGCTAGAATTATCAATGGACTAGGCCGGGCCGAACATTTAATTTCAATGTTTGGGCCATACTCGGGCCAGGCTCTAAGTTTGACTCGAGTTCAGACTCCAACCCGGACTGCTAGGGTTTGTGTCAAACCACTGGTTGGCACTGAGTTAGCCAAAGTCCATTTTCTAGAATTAAAAAATAAAAAATGGAAAATTTCCAAAAAAATAAGAAAAAATTTAGAAATTAGATACTGAGAAGGCTTTCTTAGATTTTGGTTTTAATTCTAGTTAAACTAGTTTAGCATAAAAAAAAATGTGAAAATCTTTTTATGACAATTGGACCTAAAATTGAATAAGCCTTTATGACTTTACAAGATTATTTTTGAATGATTTCTTTTTTAGAGACAAGTTATTGTTTACGCACTTTCTTTTTATGTTACTTGATTGTACACTTTCAATACATTGGTTGTCTGACCAATTTCTGGTTCAGAATAGTTTGATTCCATTTCATCATCTGGGGGGTCAGCCATGAATATTGATGAAGCTACTAGTGCAATGGGGAGGGAATCAACTGTAGGAATTGAGAATGATGAAGAAGAGGAGAGGGATACTGAAGAATATGATTCAGTATCACGAGAAGTTTGCTCTACAGGGAGCAAAGTCTGTTTTTCTGGAATGACAGAATTAGGCTGTTCAGGCTGTTGGATAATAGAGTCAGGTTCCTGGGTGCCTAAATCATTTAGAAAAGATTCTAATGGATTTGATAGCATCATTTGATCTGGTCTTTCTCTTATAACAATGAAACGAACAGCTTCAGCAGCAGAGGTTTTTTTTTTTTTTTTTTGTCTCCTATGTTCATCCACATCAGTGGGAGTAGGGATTTTAGGAACATGGCGATATCTGCCATGGGGATCAATAAACTCTTTTGCAGCAAGGAACGAGAGTTTAGAACTTTCCTTGACAAGAGGAGGAAAGTCGGTAGTTTGAACAGTACCAATGCAAGCATGCTGGTATTGTAAAAATCTGGTATCTAACAACGCGATTCTTGCCACAACTGGCAAACCTTTACGACCATGGAAAGTGAGAGCAAGACGAACAGCTCAAGCATGAATGGACCTAGACTTAGAACCAGGGAAGGAGAGTAAAATTCCTGCAGGTATGCATCCCACAGTGGGCGAACAATCCCGTTCAAGCCCTTCAGGGACAGCTTTTTAGTAGAAAACCACTCAGCCCTTTAGTTCAGAGCCTAGGGGCACTTAGAGGTGCCAGGATATAAACGTTTCTAACCTACCCAAGCTGCATTTCTTGAAGGATCCTACCAGGCTGGAGAAGAAGAAGGAATTAGAAAGCCATGGAGAGATTCTCACAAAGCATACACTTTACTTCAGGGGACTCTGCCCAAAACAATACACCCTCCTTGCCTTATATAGGCAATAAGAGGTCACAAGGACACACATAGGGACCTAGCTCATGGGTCCAGATACAAACAGAGGCATCGAAAACTTTCGGGAGGGAATTATTTGCACACTATGAACAGTAACTGTACTGTGAACAGTACCTTCCCTAGCTTAGTGCTACAGTAAAAGTGAACAGTGATTTTGCTACAGTGAAATTGTACGAACTCAACGGTCTCGTCCGTCATGAGCATTATAGCTACAAACTAAGTCATCTGAGCTGTCTTCTAGGAGATGTGCTTCGTATTTCTGTTCAAGGGCTTCAAGGTCTTCAGGTGAGAGGATTTGATTTAGCCTTCGTGATGAGGATGCTTGTTCATGAGCCCAATGTGATGCTTCTTCTTCAGCCCAGTTTGTATTTTCATCTTCTTGAGGGTCAGGAATTCTTGGCTGAGGCCAGTTGGATGGCTGTGCATAGAAAGATGTGTCCATGCTTTGGAATTGTTCGTAGGGATCCTGGGATAGAGGTCCTCCAAAGCGTGCATAGGGGTCCTGGGTGGATTGGACAATGTCATCTTCGCTTGTCATTTCAGGCTCTTGGGACAATGTGGCTTGTCTGTATTGTCCGAGTGCTTTCTTAGCTTCTGGTGCTAGGTCATAATGATCCCACGTAGTGGGTACATTATTCCAAACATCTTCGGGAATGGTCTTGTTTTCTTGGCATAGGATTCTCTGGAGTTCTCGATATTCATGTTCACAAAGTCGAACAGATTTAGGATAAGATTTGTAAATCCGGGCTTCTCGGCTGTTCAAGTTAGGTTTATAGGATGTGGTTCCTATTTCTAGTGGTCTTGCCATGATCAGAGAGAGAACTCCTTTAGCAGCCGCAGATACCCTTCCTCAGCTCCTGTGAATTGATCTTAAAGTCAGATTAATATTGCATCAGTTCAAGTCAAATTGATTACGTGGCATCATTTCATAAAACTAGAGAAGCATCAATCCAACCCATTGATCGATTATGCACTTAATGCGCCTTAAGTCAAGGTCAGTCCAACAAAGTTCAACTCTTCATCGATGTGGAGACATAAAACACGTTTCCTCATATTAGCCATTTCAGATAAGTTCAACTCATTCTCAAGAAGATGTATGACATTGAAACTACATGTACTGGTATTAAACATTTAGAAAAATCCAGATGACAAAGATCACTTTAACAAATAGATTCAAAAATAAACCTTCCATTCCGACAACCCTGTTCATCACCAAACCCAACACAATCTACCGCAAGCAATGCTAATGCAAAAGCCACATTAGCATGTTATGTTAGCATATAATAAGTGTACATGCCAAAAGGATATGATTCATCAAATTGTCAAAAAAAAATCATCAAATTAAAGGGACTTAATTGTGCAAAGTAAAACAATAAGAATACAATTGCACAAACAATGAGTTAATAGCAGTAAACATAGCATTGTCACTTGTATAAATTTACCTAGACAAGGCACATTTGAGGTTGACATTAGGGACCACGGCCCAAGAAACCTTGTAATGGCCTGTGAACCCTATTGAAGTGGTACACGGCCCGTGCCCAATCAGCTTTGAATATCGCAATGATGTGCGCTACACAAATCCGGATCAAGGCACGCGTGGGGACTTGCGACACTACTCTAGGTAGTGATCACTTGTATAAAGTTACCTAGACAAGGCACATTTGAGGTTGACATTAGGGACCACGGCCCAAGAGACCTTGTAATGGCCTGTGAACCCTATTGAAGTGGTACACGGCCCATGCCCAATCAGCTTTGAATATCGCAATGATGTGCGCTAGACAAATCCGGATCAAGGCACGCGCGGGGACTTGCGACACCACTCTAGGTAGTGAATAAATTGATAAATGACTCTGAAATGGAAACTCAAGTGGTGATTAACAGAGCTTAGGAGAGCTAGCACAAGAAATAAGCACCTCGTTGAAAAGGAATAACCATCACCATGCAGTTCATTAACTTCTGCGGAAGGTTGCGGCAATCAAAGCTGATTGATTAGTCCGATAAGGGAAATACTTATTTTCTTCATGAAAATCACTTCTTCATTTATTTATTTTTATCAATAACTGGTCCCCTTTTTCTACAAAAGCGTACAAATAACGTCAATGGTAAGACAAACTCTCGTACTACCAAATTGTAAGAAAAAATGGAGAAAATCATACCCCAAATCTCAAATTTTATGTACGAAATCTCGAATTCTAAAATTTCTAATTTATTCAGTCAAGTCTAACACCTTCATTAAAAAGTGCAACTGAGCTTGGTTCAAATAAGTCCCAAGCATTTATTAAAAAAGCAATTAAATCTTGAAACTTGTCGAAATTTGCAATTTAAGGATGACATGTAAGTAATATTGAAAGGCATGTAAGCAACTCTAGGTACTGTCGATCATGTGAACGAGGAAAAATACGTAAACAGTTTGAAACAGAAGGAGAATGTGTATAGAGGACAGAAAATCAAGAACGATTGGACAAGGGAAAAAACAAAATATGGAAGGTAGACGCCATGAGAGACGTAGAGAGCTCCCCGAAGACAAGAGAAAGAAACTCACATGCGAGAGAGAGCTCGTCAACCCTTCCGGTCCAGCTTTTCGCACAGGGCAAAAGGTGGAGTGATAAAATATAGTAGTGAATTTCTCGTTATTTCAAGAACAATCTGATATTGTATTGAAAACAAAAGACAATACTGGATTCTAATCCTGCCTTTTTCCATTGAAGCATTCAAGTACAAATACTTAGGACTTTTCATTTCTCACATTAAATCTGATAATCTCCAACGCTAGACTTTTTGTAACAATATTCAGTACCTTTTCCCCTTCTAACTTATTCAAACATCGTATTGCTATTCATAATTTTCGACTGGCAATAACAAAAAATAGATGAATGAAGTGAAATTACATACTCCGTCGTGGTAAGCAATATGGGCCGGATGTCCACGAGAATTGCCCTAGAGACTGGGCCTTCAGTCTTACTGGATCGGTTCGCAAACTGAGCTTCCGAACCAAGTTGGTCAACGGTGTTTTTGTTCCTTGACGTGGATAGCTGTCTATTTCCGGTAGGTGGTGAATCAGAGAACGAGAATGACGTTTTTCCCCTGCGCATACTCGTGTTATTGTACTCATGTACAAGCAAAAGCGGCAGGTGTTGGACAGTACAATACACCTAAGAAGGAATTGATACCTAGACAACAATAGGAGTGAAAGAGGGTCAGCGCAACCTGACAACAATAAAAGTGAAAGCGTGGCCCAGGTCGAACCGCTTAACTCTCATGGTCTGGTCCGGTTCCCAAGGATACTATGGAATGAATAGAAAAAGTAATGTAATTATCCTATCCATGGATAATATATACTATGGAAGTATTAGCATACACGACAACATAAATTCTTTCAAAAAACTTTGTACGGTTTAATCTAGGACTAGTTTAGGGTACATACATCCCACGAGTATAAGTTTAGAATTTTTTTATGTTACAAAAAAAAGTTTAGAGTAAATGTGTTACAATGAGTATAGTTGGGCTTTTTGGTGGTTTTTTCCCTACCATTGAAAATCTCAAATTGATACTCTTATAATAAATTTATCCAAATTAATTTTCATCTAATGAAAAATGTCAATCCAGTACTCTTGATTTAAATCTACCCTCCACCCCATATACCAAAGCGCTAATGGATTGTAGATTTGAGTAAGCAGTACCAATTTGTGATTTGTGTTAGGGACATGATTTATGCTTGAGTGGTTGATGATTCAGAATGCCTTATCTTGTCGTTGCCATGTTGCAGCAACTAATTGTTGCCAATGGCATTGTAAGGATCTAACAGATTCCTTGTCCTCACCATCACAGTTCCTTCACTTGAACCACACAAGTCTCACTAGACATGAAAAAAAAATTCACCGGTGGAATTTGATCAACAATGAAATATCTATAACCAAAATTCGTTCTTTAGTTTTATTAAAATGAGACAAATTTTGTGGTGATTCTAGACATGAGTTTTACTAATGGAACACCAAGAACAACTTTCAGTGGAATTTATTTAACGATGAAGTCTAATGACATAAAAAGCTTGGCTGATCAATAACAAAATACAATGACATAAAGTTATTACGTTGAAATTTTATCGACGACGAAGATCTGAAAGCTACAATTAATATACATGTCGGAATTCAATTAATGATAAAACATCTTAAAACTACAATTAGTGTATGAGAATTGAAGAATAAAGAGTTTCGTTTGTTTGTTCCGAGGGGAATCTACATTACACAAACAACCTACATTATACGAGTATATACAATATTTAGAACAAAATTGTCTACATGCAGTTTTCTGGGGGTTTCAACTACATCTTCTTGTCTTCATGATTATTGGCTCCACATCTTCACGTTGCCACCACAACAACTTGTCTCTAGGCAACAGTTACTCCTCCAAAATCACACCATGATCTCTATCACAACTTACCCGTCAAGGGGCCCAGCTCGGGAATATAGGTTTAGAAGAGTCCAAGAGACGATCCTAGTGGTTCATTGAAAAGACAGTTTGAACACATCATCTTTTCAACTATTTGAGAAAAGGTTCTTTAATCAATAGCACGAGTTCTTCCAAACTCATACCTCGTCTGATACGCGATTTCTTTTAAGTTCTCAACAATCTAAATATTTTTAAGAGTCGCCACTAGTCATTTATGGTCGATTAGAAACCAATTGAGACATGGGAGCTTCATCTTAATTCTTACGAAACTAGAGATTCAAGGATCAGAGACTTAATTACACTAATGATCTAACTAGTACCATTTTGATATCTAAACTTGACTATTTGCTAAGCAAAGTGTTAGGATAGTCTTTTACCAATCAAAAATCCTAAAATTCATCCTAACGAATTTGAAATAGACGTGGGCCTTGGTTAAACCACTAAAGAGAGAATCTCTAGATGGTAAAGGGAACTTATCATCTTGGAGGAAAAGATTGAGAGGTTGATAGTTGATCACCAATCTCATTTTTCCTCTGTTTTGCTCGGCGCACTTATTGACATAAAAGGCTTCACAAGCCCATTGTGAATCGGAGATTTCAATAAGACCTCGTTGCAATAGTTCCGAGCATTCCCTTTGAGCTAAATCCAGATGTTCTGGCTTCATTCCCATGTGGCTCGCCCTCGTTGGGTTTATGTCTTCATTTTTCTTGAAAGGAATGCGAACAAAGAACTCTGGATTTTCCCATAAAGGATGGGAACCCTTTTGAGCGAATTCTGCATGGGATTCTGAACAAGATTCTAACAAATTTTGCATAATTGGATCTAGTAGACTCATCTGAATGGAAAAGAGTCTCTGAATATTGACGAACTCAGAGAATTGATCTTTATATCTAAGACCTTTTCCAGGAATGATGCGAAGCTGAGAGATTTGAGTCATGATGTCCCACCTAATTATCAGATCTTTATTGGGAAGGTTTGATCCAAAGATTTTTGCAGTTATAGAGCACTCAGGGAAGAACTGGACAGTTACAAGAGTGGTTCTGACATTTGTGGAGAAAGTATCTCCTGAAGCAGAATTGAAATATCGGGTGTAAGGAGTCCAGAATTCTTTAAGAAGAACTTTGGTGTCTAATATTAAACAACTCGCTCCTGTATCAATGAGAGCAATAACAGTGATGGGTTTGGCAAACTTTGAAGTGAGGATTTTTACATGGAAATGGGGACATTGAGTTTGACTTGAAAATATGTCAAGGTTTGGTTCGGGGATGATGATGATATATGGAAAATATCTTGAGACTCGAGTCGACTCGTTTCATTGGAAGTTTGGTAAGAGGGAATGACACAAAGAGTTTGTTCGATGGCTCTTCATCGAAGAGAATAAGGATTCAATATCATCATTTTCGAGAGAAATACCTGTTTCATTCTCAATGTGATGAATTAGATGATTTCGACCTTTTTCGCTTGAGGACAGTTTTTGGCAAAATGTCCTTTCGATTGCAAATGTAGCAACGGTTTGATTTTTGTGGCTTGTGCGATCCTTCCTTTTGCGTAGGTATCGCCATTTCTTCTTTTTCGGGAAATGCTTGGAACCATGTTTGGATTTCTTTATCCAAAACTTCTTGTAATGTTTCTTCTTCCGGGAATACTTGCCACATGTACCATCACGGTCTTTCTTGGAACATTTGATTTTAAACTTCGGCGAGAACAAGCGATTCAAGGCGCTTGTCGTCGTGATGTAAGTACGGACCATCCGGCGCTTTAAGCACAATTCTTCAAGACATAAATGAACTTCTTGTTGTATTTCGCCTAAGGGAACATCTTGTATTCTCCTTTGTTTTCCGAAGAAAGATCTTTCAACCATCTGGGACAGTTCTTTAGGGATGGAAGTAAGGAAAACATGCTTCAGATTTGGATCTGCTCCGACTTGATAAAAAAAGCTGAAGCATTATTCGATAATGCTTGTCAATGTGTTTTTCCTGGAGGGAGCAGCATCTTCTTTCGAAAAACTCTCTTCTTTTTATCTCTATGAGATCAGCGGGTTTTCCCACAAAGACATGATATAAGAGAGTGATGGCATGGCTGAAATTTGGTGACATCAGAAAATGGATCTGGTCTTGTTCTGAAATTGATTGCCACTAGAGTTTTAAGCTTCCCGTGAACCTTGTAACAAAGTTGTACAAGACGTCATTCATATCATGGTTAGTGATAGACTGGGTATTCAACCAAGTATGAAATTCTTCAAGCCTTATTGGCCATTTGTGATAAGGAATATCATCAATGGTGAAGAATTGTTTTGATGCTATAGATACATGCTGAGCAGGATTGCTTGTCTGACCAATTTCTGGTTCAGAATAGTTTGATTCCATTTCATCATCTGGGGGGTCAGCCATGAATATTGATGAAGTTACTGGTGCAATGGGGAGGGAATCAACTGTAGGAATTGAGAATGATGAAGAAGAGGAGAGGGATCGAAGAATCGATTCAAAGTATCACGAGAAGTTTGCTCTACGGGGAGCAAAGTCTGTTTTTATGGAATGACAGAATCAGGCTGTTCAGGCTGTTGGATAACAGAGTCAGGTTCCTGGGTGCCTAAATCCTTAATATTCTAATGGATTTGATAGCATCATCTGATCTGGTCTTTCTCTTATAACAATGGAACTTGATTCTGTAGGTGGTATTTTTTCTTTCCCTTTTTCCTTCTGCAGGGCTTTGAGGCGATTTCGTATGTCTGCCATATCCGATTCTCTTCTGTAAGGATATGTTGGAATAGTGGCAAAAATGGATGTTTGTGGTGGTGGGGGTAAATACCCGGTTTTAACAGGAGGTGCCAATGGGTCAAACGGTTTGAACCTTCCTTCTTCAAGAAGTGGATTTGCGTCTTAAGCTTCGCTATTTCTGGCTTTGAACTTTCAAGATAATGGTACCAAAGATGTTGTCTTGATTCCAAAGCGTGAAGCCTTTTCTGGAATTCAGAAAGTATCTTTTTGGTACTTTCATCATACCTTCGGAGATCTTGTTGCACATTTCCAATTTTGGAGTCAATTGCCTTGAAGGCATTGTTTTGTGCCAACAGAGTCTCTGATTGCCAATTTAGAACAGCTTCACCAGCAAAGGTTTTTTTTTTTTTTTTTTTTTCTGTCTCCCATGTTCATCCACATCAATGGGAGTAGGGATTTTAGGAACATGGCGATATCTGACATGGGGATCAATAAACTCTTCTGCAGCAGGGAACGAGAGTTTAGAACTTTCCTTGACAAGAGGAGGAAAGTCGGTATCCTGGAACATAGCAATAGAAGAAGTGGGTGGTGCTTCTTCTGGGACTTCGAGGGGGTAAGAGTGCTTCTTAGCCCATTTGAGTATTGGCTTATAAAATGGAGAGAGAGCTTGCTTCTTCTGGGGAGGAGATGGTGGTGTTTTTGGTGGATCTGGTAAGGCTTAGGATGTAGTACTGGACTCTGGTGGTGGAGGTGGTGCATAAGAAACCATGAATTGGTATTTGTCACATTCACCGAGAGTATCAACGGAGGAGTCTCCGTTTAAGTACTTTTGGTACACCATATCCTTTGGCCTTTTCCGTTGAGGTGGAGATCTTGCAAAAGGATCTACCTCGTCAAGAGAATTTGTACAATAAGAACATTGACAAAAGGGATCCCAAAAACAATGACCATAGTCATCTTTATAGTAATGAACAGGATATCCATCACCATCGAAGTGCCGCACGTGTTTTTTTGGATCTGGCTCAGAAATAGATTGAGGAACACATGGTTCAATCATGAAGAGGGTTTGGAAGATAGAAGGACTTTCTTCCTTTTCCTTGTCAAATTTGATGGAAACAGTTCCATCTTTTTTCCGTACGAACTCTTGATATAGCTAGTATAAGTACCTAGAGGGGGTGAATAGGTATATAAAGGATTTTTCTTAATAATTGCGCAATACTAGAAAGTTAATAGATTTGAGACAAGCAGTAATCAAATTAAGACTAAGAAAAGAGAAAATTGAACACGCGATTTATAGTGGTTCGGCTTATTTCAAGCCTACGTCCACTCTTCTGCATTGACAGCCTATTGGATGGATTCCACTATGAACAATGATATGTTACAGCGTTGTTCTTCCTTGACTTCTCGGTGTAGATGATCTACCACACTCGCTCAAGGTATCACTGAGTATAGACACTCTTTGTGTCTACAATTTCGTTCAAAATGTATCGACTAATAATCAAGGTGCTTCAGACTCTGGAATTTCTCTATCTATCATATTCTAAAGTAACTAGAACGTCTTCCTTTTATACTCCTTTATGCCATCATACCCGTTGGCACTTACCAAAGAAATTCCTCCAATCTACCCATTGGACGGAATCAATCAAGAAGATCATTCAAGCTATTAAAAAAACTTGACGATAGCCCATCAATCATGTTCGCCCATACAATCAGGATCTTGGTTTCCAATAATAGAACCTTCCAAGAATATTTCGTCGACCATCAGATCTTCAAACGATCTTGATTACGAATAAGAGAATCTGTTATATTTATCCAGCCAAGAGATCTTCTCCAGACGATAGGACTGAATCCTTGACCAAAAACTTTGGCTCTGGATTGCCTTCGTCACTGGATCAGAAGAACTGTCAATGAGAATAGTCTTGAGTCTTGAGTCTTGAGTCTAGTGATCTGAAAGTCTTCAGACTCTAAACAAAAGGTCTATATTTATCCAGACTAGACTGATAGAAACGTTTTGTCAGCTTCAAAATATTCTGGAAAGATTTCTCCAACAATCTCCCCCTTTTTGATGGTGACAAAACTTTCCTGTAGATTTGAACAACTTTGACTTGTAAAACATTACTCAAGCAATATGGCTATCTCATAAAGATTAATAAATCAACCAGACTTTGCATCCACAGAAAATTGGTTAGTCTTTCATGAGTAAGACCATACAACATCACTTGATATAAATGCAAACAGTCAAATATCAAAATCCACACACAAGTCAGTCAAATTAAAGTTCACACCCAAGTCATACTCAAATAAAATATTCAAACACGTCAAAGTTTAAAGAGTTTAAAGAGTTTAGAATTTAAAGAGTTCAAATTGCAATTCTCCCCCTTTTTGTCATCATGAAAAAGGTGAGAAAAGAGTCAAGTTTGCTTGGGAACGCGCACAATCTGGAAATCTCCCATCAATTGAACGATGCCTTCCAGCCTCTTCAAGTCTTCCCGTAGATGAGCCACCTCTTCTCCTTTGGCATTGGCTTGAATTTGAAGAGCGAGGTCTTTCATTTGATCTGCCGGGGTATGAAGATGCTTGTCCAGCATTCTTCATGACTTGAAGTTCACATTCCAGAGCATAGATTTGACCCTGCATTTCTAGAAGAACATCAAGGATACGACGAAAATCTGCGGTATTGTCCGTCTATGTGCTCGCTTTTGCTTTTTCGCATGGAGTGAAGGTAGACGATGGAACTTCAGTGTAATCGAGCAGATTTGGTGTTGACGTATCATGTCCTTCCTCAGCCTGAAAATCTTCTGGATTTGCTGGTGAGCGACTCACATCTTCTTGTTGATAGCATGTGGTGTAGTCCTTCCTTGCTCGCCATCTCCCCCTGTCTCTAGGACCTCAATTGGGGAAGAGTGATGGTCATGCTCTTCAGTGTCTTGATTCCCTTTCTCTGCAGCTTCATCTGCAGACTTTTCTTTTTCTGCTTCTACTTCTTCTTCAGCTTCTTTCTCTTTGTCTTCTTTCTTGTTCTCTTGTTGCTCCTCTGTTTCTTTGTTCTTTGTTTTTCCCTATTCTTCTCTCTGTTCTTTTTCTTCTGCTTCTTTTTCTTTCTTTTGTAGTTCTATTGATTCAGGTACAGAACGTCTGGTTCTTTTCAATGCAGGATTAGTGAGATCTTTCTCCTCATCTTCATCCTCCAAGATAAGAGTTCTCATCCTTTTGGATGGAGCACTTATGGGCTCCTTCCCTTTTCTCTTTGATGCAGAAGATATTGGAGTCTTCACTTTGAATTTCTCCATTTCCTTATTAAGCTCTTTCAGACGCATTTTTGTCACCATTTTCAAACCCACCACCATTTTGTCGCATGGTCGAACACAAAGAGTGTGTGGAAGTTCAATGTTCAAGTGTTTGAAGATCTTGGTCACAAGACCTGAATAAGGCAATTGGCCCTTGTCCTTCACTATTGCTCTGTACATGTGAAAGAGAATGGTGTGAGGGAGAGAGAACTTCTTTCTTGAATTGATCGCGTACATCAATTTCGCCTCGGAGTTAGACACGTCAGTCTTGGATGTAGACTTTGGCCCGATGCAGTTGATCACAATTTTGTGAAGCAATATGTTGATGGCATCCATTCTTGAGTAGGTAACTCTTCCTTCTGTACTCCTGTCTTTGACAAGTTCCAATGTGGTACGAGCGATTGAAACCTTGATTGGTTTATATCGTCCTCTTTCAACTCTAATTATGTCTGCCAACGTGTCCACATCTACCTCATAGACTTGGTCTCGAACACTGAAGGATATTCTATTCGCATCTAAAAAGCTAAGATTTGAATAGAAGTATGCTGTCAATTGCGCATAACCGTCTATGGTATCGGAGCAAAATTGCTCAAGTTGAAGCAGATTGAACTTTTCCCTTAAGTTCACATTAATGGCATCCAGGAAATCGAAATCGACACTCCTAGGGTTTATCACCTCTCGTTTCCACAGTCTGAAGAACAGATTCTCCCGTTCCTTCGATTTAAACAAATCCATCCTTTTTCCCTTCATCTTCGCAGCAACACCCATTCTAGGTTGAAATTCTTTGAACATTTTATCATCATCATTCCCATCAGTCGGATTCTGTCCCGATACACGAGGGTCACTTGGAATGTTCGCAAGTGCTTCCTTAGCCGTTCCTTTGGGAGCACTTCCCAAGTCCTCCATTCGTTGCAAAAATCTATACTCATTCCCATAATTCTTATCTTTAAGGAAATCATCTATATAGTTCAGCGGAGTCCCAATGCTCTTCATCGCACGATAGAGCTTGTAAATAAAAGAGGGTTTTTGGACTCTTATAGGGTCTGCGTCCTCGATTATTTCTTCCTCCGGTAGTTGACCCGCACCTTGTGGGGTAGATAATGAAGAGTGACGTGGTGGAGAGTGAATCGGACTTTGTTGCCGATTCGATAATTCTTCCTCTTCGGTGAGATCGAAATGGGTAGGCCCCTTCCTCATTCTCTGTGGTCCCCTGTTCGTGATTCTTGAAGACTTTCTCGAGGAAGACATCCTTTCTTGTCGTTGAAAGATTCCTTTACTCGCTTTCCCAAGAAAATATGACAACTTTCTCGTAGATAAACACGAAGTAGAGACAGGATTGGGAGGAGAATGCTTAGGGTTTTGAAGTTTAAGCGAGGAAAACTGTATATATAACTTAGTTTAAAAGGAAAAACCAATCGGCACAAAGGAAAAATGAACAAACGTCTCTTTTAAAATCGATAACTGCCAAATAGAAGTTAATCTTTTTGAAAAGAAAAGATTCAGTTTTTCACGGAAATTATAAATTAACTTAACTAAGGATCGTACCTTTTCGAGATTAAATATAACAACTTACAGTCTATAGCCATGAATATCTGAGTCTGAGGGTTGGAGAGTCTCTAGACTTTAACTTCCTCAAGCTTCAAAATGTTGAGTCTGGAATGGATAAAATCGAATTGATTTTTCTCCAAAGGCTTTGTGAATATATTCGCTCGTTGACTTTTTGAATCAACAAATTGAATCGAGATTTCTCCATTTTGAACATGGTCTCTAATGAAATGATGTCGAATCTCTATATGCTTTGCTCTTGAGTGAAGGATTGGATTTTTGGTGAGATTGATTGCGCTGGTGTTGTCACATCTAATCTCTGTGCATGAGTCCTCAATTCCAAAGTCTTGTAGCTGTTGTTTTATCCATAGAATTTGCGAACAGCAACTTCCAAGAGCTACATACTCTGCTTCTGTTGTTGAGAGAGCTACAATGCTTTGTTTCCTTGAAAACCAAGACACTGTTCTGCTTCCAAGCAACTGGCAAGTTCCCGAAGTGCTCTTTCTATCAACTCTGTAACCGGCCAGATTTGCGTCTGAATATCCTAGAAGATCAAAGTCTCCCTTCTTAGGGTACCAAAGACCGATGCTTGAAGATGAAGCAACGTATTTAATAATACGTTTCGCAGCACTGAGATGGGATTCTCTAGGATCTGATTGAAACCTAGCACATATGCAAACACTCAACAAAATGTCAGGTCTAGAAGCGTAAGATAAAGAAGTGAACCAATGATGCTCTGTACAACTTTTGATCAACTTCCTTCCCTTCTTCATCTTTGTCTATCTTCAAAGAACTTGACTTCGGTATGTCGGTCTTTTTGCACTTTTCCAGTCCAAACTTTTTGACAAGATCATTAGCATATTTTTCTTGATAAATAAAAGTTCATTCCTTCAATTGTTTTACTTGAATACCAAGAAAGAATGTTAACTCTCCCATCATACTCATTTCAAACTCATCCTTCATAGACTTAGAAAATTTCTTGCACAGACTTTCATTAGAGGATCCAAAAATAATATCATCCACATATATTTGAACAAGTAGAAAACTTTTGTTTTCCTTTTTGATAAATAAAGTAGTATCTACTTTACCTTTGACAAAACCATTATGTATTAAGAACTTACTTAGTCTGTCGTACCAAGCTTGAGGCGCTTGCTTTAGACCATACAAGCCTTTTTTCAGTCTGAAGACTGAGTCTGGCTTTTTTGGGTCTTCAAACCCTAGTTGTTGTTCCACATAAACTTCCTCATGGATAAATCCATTTAGGAAGGCACTTTTGATGTCCATTTGGAATAACCTGAAATTTTTATAACAAGCGACGCAAGTAATAATCGAATAGCTTCTAACCTTGCTCGGTGCGTAAGTTTCATCATAGTCTATTCCTTCTTCTTGCGTATATCCCTTGGCCACGAGTCTTGCTTTGTTTCGTATGACTCTTCCTTTCTCATTCATCTTGTTCCTGAACACCCATTTAGCTCCAATAACAGTTTTACCTTTAGATTTAGATGTCAATTCCCAGACATCATTGATGTTAAACTGTCTGAGCTCTTCTTGCATAGCTTCAATCCAGCTTTCATCAGATAAAGCTTCTTCTATGCTCTTTGGTTCAATTTCAGAAATGAGAGCCACATCACTAGACTCTTCACGCCTTTTGGATCTGGTGCGAATTCCTTCATTAATTTCGCCGATAATGAGATCTTTGGGATGACTGGACTTATGCTTCTAGTTACTGGTTGATTTGTCTGGTTGATGATCTCTTTCTTTATTTGAATCTTCACGAACAGCTTGATGTTTGACTTCAGTACGAGATGCTTCTTGAGTTGTAAGCTTTGGAGGGTCAGAGTAGGTTAGACTCTTCATGATGAGTCTTTGGATTCATCTTGCGTAGAGTCTTGAAATTTGACATACATTGACTCCTCCTGATCGGCTCTTCTTGTTATAGACTACGTAGGCTTTGCTTGATGTAGAATATCCAAGGAAGATGCCTTCATCGATCTTTCTTCAAATTTACCAACTCGATCTTTTGCATTTTTCAATATAAAGCATTTGCAACCGAACACATGAAAGTATGAAACAATAGGCTTCTTACCTTTGAATAACTCATAAGGGTTTTCTCTAGAATAGGTCTTAAGAAGACTCTATTGATGATATAGCATCTTTGTTGAAATAGCTTCAGCCCAAAATCGTGAAGAAATCTTACTTTCAATTAAAAGAGTTCTAGCCATTTCTTGAAGAGATCTATTCTTTCTTTCCACAACTCCATTTTTTGAGGAGTATATGGAGAGGAGAACACATGCTTAAAGCCGATTCATCACAAAATTTTGTAAAATCTTGATTTTCAAATTCACCTCCATGATCTGTTCTTATACTTGAGATAACACTTCCTTTTTCATTTTGAATCTTTTTAGCAAATTTTTCAAAATACGAGAAGGTTTCGGACTTACTTGCAAGGAAATATACCCAAGTAAAGCGGGAGTAATCGTCCACAATTACTAGGCAATATTTCTTACCTCCAATGCTCTAGGTTCTGGTTGGTCCGAAGATATCCATATGCAACAACTGTAGTACATGATTAGTAGAGACATGATTTATTGGCTTAAATGAATTTCTTACCTGCTTTCCCAGAATACATGGATTGCATGGATCAGTCTTTTGGTATGGTAATTTGGGTAGACCTCGAACAAGCTGCTTTGATGAGATTTTGGCTAATTGCTTCATGTTGACATGACCAGGCTTTCTGTGCCACAAGCTTGCTTCATCTTGAATTGAGATTAGGCATTGCAATTCATTTGGCTTCACATCCAGAAGATAGATATTTCCATGTCTTCGACCCATGAAAGACTGAGTAGAGTCTTTACTGGTTCCAGAACATGTTCCTTCTTGAAAGAAGATCTTAAAACCAGTATCACACAATTGGCTAATGCTGAGAAGATTGTAATTGAGTCCTTCCACTAGGGAAACATTACTTATTGTGAGATTTCCAATTTTCACAGTTCCAAATCCCACAATACTTCCTTTTCTATTCAGTTTTCTGAATCTTCTTATCATGAGAGCAAGCTCCTCATCGTCCATATCATCTTCAGAATTTGCATAATCAGAATCATCATTTGATTTTAATGCAATGGATTTCTTACCTTTTGGATCTTCATCTTCATTAATTCGTTCCACTCATAAGATTGAAGAGTTCCAATCAGCTCGTCGACAAATAGTGGCATAATTCTTTCCGTCTCTCTTATTGAAGTCTTTATGTGATTCCAATCCTTGGAGAGTCCACGCAGTAGCTTGTTTACCTTCATGGGATCAGAAATTTTTTGTCCTTGATTCACAAGACCATTGACAATATCTGTAAAACGACTAAACATGTCAGTTATAGATTCTCCTGGTTTCATTTTGAAGGCTTCATATTGACCGAGGAGAATGTTAATTATGGTTTCCTTCACTCGATCTGTTCCTTCATAGGTGATATGTAATCTGTCCCAAACTTCTTTTGCTGTAACACAAGAAGATATTCTGTTATATTCAGTTGGTGACAAAGCACAATATAAAGAGTAAATTGCTTTTGCATCGAGTGCTTGTCTCTTGATTATCTCTTCCTGAGTCATTCCACTGGTCTCAACAGTTTCTTTCCCTTTTTCGAGACCGATGCATTTGTAGGAGTAATTCATTTTTCTACAACGTCCCATTTCAGAGGATCCTTTGATCGTAGGAAAGCTTTCATCTTGTTCTTCCAAATGTTGTAATCCTTTCCATCAAAGTAGGGAGGTCTGGTATTGCTTTGCCCTTCCATTAGCCCTGGTGCTAGCATACTAGCCATGGATCTTTTACTCTGAAGTAAAACACTTCAAATAAAGTGAGTACACGGGCTCTGATACCAATTGATATAGCTAGTATAAGTACCTAGAGAGGGGTGAATAGGTATATAAAGGATTTTTCTTAATAATTGCGCAATACTAGACAGTTAATAGATTTGAGACAAGCAGTAATCAAATTAAGACTAAGAGAAGAGAAAATTGAACACGCGATTTATAGTGGTTCGGCTTATTTCAAGCCTACGTCCACTCTTCTGCACTGACATCCTATTGGCTGGATTCCACTACCTTGACTTCTCGGTGTAGATGATCTACCACACTCCCTCAAGGTATCACTGAGTATAGACACTCTTTGTGTATACAATTTCGCTCAAAATGTATCGACTAATAATCAAGGTGCTTCAGACTCTGGAATTTCTCTATCTATCATATTCTAAAGTAACTAGAATGTCTTCCTTTTATACTCCTTTATGCCATCATACCCGTTAGCACTTACCAAAGGAATTCCTCCAATCTACCCGTTGGATGGAATCAATCAAGAAGATCATTCAAGCTATTAAAGGAACTTGACGATAGCCCATCAATCCCGTTTGCCCATACAATCAGGATCTTGGTTTCCAAGAATAGAACCTTCCAAGAATATTTCGTCGACCATCAGATCTTCAAACGATCTTGATTACGAATAAAAGAATCCGTTATATTTATCCAGCCAAGAGATCTTCTCCAGACAATAGGACTGAATCCTCGACCAAATACTTTGGCTCGGATTGCCTTTGTCCTTTGGATCGAAGAAGAAGCTGTCAATGAGAATAGTCTTGAGTCTTGAGTCTTGAGTCTTAAGTCTGGTGATCTGAAAGTCTTCAGACTCTAAACAGAAGGTCTGTATTTATCCAGACTAGACTGATAGAAACGTTTTGTCAGCTTCAAAATATTTTGGAAAGATTTCTCCAACAACTCTGAGTCGTAGACTGGAAAGGCTTGTTGTACTGATGTAGCTTTTCGTAGTTGGTAATCCAAGTTTCTGGAAGGAGCTTGGCCAATGTATCCTTAGGAATCTGTCTAGGAACATGGATACATGATGCTTGGTCATTCTGCATGGAGATAAACAAAGCATCTTCATTACCATTGTTGAAGTTGAGGTCAAGTGCATGGTTCTGCACTCGATAAACCATCGGTAATGTAGTGTTGCAGCTCTGAGTCGCAGTTTGAGGGGCTCCAGTAAGTTGGACTTGGACTTTCAGAAAAGAAAGTAACTGGGGATCTGAAAGGGCGATGTTGAAGTTTGGATATAGAGTGACAAAGATTGTTCTCGCATCCAAAGTAGTTTGAACAGTACCAATGCAAGCATGCTGGTATTGTACAAATCTGGTATCTAACAACGCGATTCTTGCCACAACTGGCAAACCTTTACGACCATGGAAAGTGAGAGCAAGACGAACAGCTCCATAATGGACATGAGTGTATCCCTGTTGAGCCCATTGTCTGGGAAATTCAATAGGGATCTGGAGAGTAACAAAGTACTCCTTTTCAGTAGTAGGAATGGGATGTTGGTCGAATTTGGAGGACTGGACATACTCCTTTACTTGCTTTGGGGTTTGGTGAATAAGCTGGAGGATGGAGCGGATAGGTGAAAATGATGAGCTGGGCTTGGCAAAAGTAGAGTAAGGGTTCATGAGGGGGAGTTGGGTTTCATAAATTTTGGTTTCATCACTAAGAGAGACTTCATAAAGATAATCTATCTTAGAGGCATTTGAAACACGAAACTCTGGGGGAGTTGAGGATGAAGATGAGGGAGCAAGAGAAACTGATGCTTCGAGGATTTCTGGTTCTGTAGACATAATGAGAAGAGATCTTCTCAGCTCTGGATTCACCTGTCAAGCGCATGGTAATGAAGATGCTTTGTTTATCTCCATGCAGAATGACCAAGCATCATGTATCCATGTTCCTAGACAGATTCCTAAGGATACATTGGCCAAGCTCCTTCCAAAAACTTGGATTACCAACTACGAAAAGCTACATCAGCACAACATGCCTTTCCAGTCTACGGACTCAGAGTTCGTACGGAAAAAAGATGGAACTGTTTCCATCAAATTTGGCAAGGAAAAGGAAGAAAGTCCTTCTATCTTCCAAACCCTCTTCATAATTGAACCATATGTTCCTCAATCTATTTCTGAGCCAGATCCAAAAAAACACATGCGGCACTTCGATGGTGATGGTCATTGTTTTTGGGATCCCTTTTGTCAATGTTCTTATTGTACAAATTTTCCTGACAAGGTAGATCCTTTCGCAAGATCTCCACCTCGACGGAAAAGGCCAAAGGATAAGGTGTACCAAAAGTACTTAGACGGAGACTCCTCCGTTGATACTCTATGTGAATGTGACAAATACCAATTCATGGTTTCTTGTGCACCACCTCCACCACCAGAGTCCAGTACTACATCCCAAGCCTTACCAGATCCACCAAAAACACCACCATCTTCTCCCTAGAAGAAGCAAGCTCTCTCTCCATTTTATAAGCCGATACTCAAATGGGCTAAGAAGCACTCTTACCCCCTCGAAGTCCCAGAAGAAGCACCACCCACTTCTTCTATTGCTATGTTCCAGGATACCGACTTTCCTCCTCTTGTCAAGGAAAGTTCTAAACTCTCGTTCCCTGCTGCAGAAGAGTTTATTGATCCCCATGTCAGATATCGCCATGTTCCTAAAATCCCTACACCCACTGATGTGGATGAACATGGGAGACAGAAAAAAAACCTCTGCTGGTGAAGCTGTTCTAAATTGGCAATCAGAGACTCTGTTGGCACAAAACAATGCCTTCAAGGCAATTGACTCCAAAATTGGAAATGTGCAACAAGATCTCCGAAGGTATGATGAAAGTACCAAAAAGATACTTTATGAATTCCAGAAAAGGCTTCACGCTTTGGAATCAGGACAACATCTTGGGTACCATTATCTTGAAAGTCCAAAGCCAGAAATAGAGAAGCTTAAGAGGCAAATCCAGCTTTTTGAAGAAGGAAGGTTCAAACCGTTTGACCCATTGGCACCTCCTGTTAAAACCGGGTATTTACCCCCACCACCACAAACATCCATTTTTGCCACTATTCCAATAGATCCTTACATAAGAGAACTGGACATGGCAGACATACGAAATCGCCTCAAAGCCCTGCAGAAGGAAAAGGGGAAAGAAAAAATACCACCTACAGAATCAAGTTCCATTGTTATAAGAGAAAGACCAAATCAGATGATGCTATCAAATCCATTAGAATATTAAGGATTTAGGCACCCAGGAACCTGACTCTGTTGTCCAACAGCCTGAACAGCCTGATTCTGTCATTCCAGAAAAACAGACTTTACTCCCTGTAGAGCAAACTTCTCGTGATACTGAATCAAATTCTTCAGTATCCCTCTCCTCTTCTTCATCATTCTCAATTCCTACAGTTGATTCCCTCCCCATTGCACCAGTAACTTCATCAATATTCATGGTGACCCCTAGATGATGAAATGGAATCAAACTATTCTGAACCAGAAATTGGTTAGACAAGCAATCATGCTCAGCATGTATCCATAGCATCAAAACAATTCTTCACCATTGATGATATTCCTTATCACAAATGGCCAATAAGGCTTGAAGAATTTCATACTTGGTTGAATACCCAGTCTATCACTAACCATGATATGAATGACGTCTTGTACAACTTTGTTACAAGGTTCACGGGAAGCTTAAAACTCTGGTGGCAATCAATTTCAGAACAAGACCAGATCCATTTTCTGATATCACCAAATTTCAGCCATGCCATCACTCTCTTATATCATGTCTTTGTGTGAAAACCCGCTGATCTCATAGAGATAAAAAGAAGAGAGTTTTTTGAAAGAAGATGCTGCTCCCTCCAGGAAAAACACCTTGACAAGCATTATCGAATAATGCTTCAGCTTTTTTATCAAGTCGGAGCAGATCCAAATCTGAAGCATGTTTTCCTTACTTCCATCCCTAAAGAACTGTCCCAGATGGTTGAAAGATCTTTCTTCGGAAAACAAAGGAGAATACAAGATGTTCCCTTAGGCGAAATACAACAAGAAGTTCATTTATGTCTTGAAGAATTGTGCTTAAAGCGCCAGATGGTCCGTACTTACATCACAGACGACAAGCGCCTTGAATCAGCTTGTTCTCGCCAGAAGTTTAAAATCAAATGTTCCAAGAAAGACTGTGATGGTACATGTGGCAAGTATTCCCGGAAGAAGAAACATTACAAGAAGTTTTGGATAAAGAAATCCAAACATGGTTCCAAGCATTTCCCGAAAAAGAAGAAATGGCGATACCTACGCAAAAGGAAGGATTGCACAAGCCACAAAAAATCAAACCGTTGCTACATTTGCAATCAGAAAGGACATTTTGCCAAAAACTGTCCTCAAGCGAGAAAAGGTCAGAATCATCTAATTCATCACATTGAGAATGAAACAGGTATTTCTCTCGAAAATGATGATATTGAATCCTTATTCTCTTCTGATGAAGAGCCATCTAAACAAACTCTTTGTGTCATTCCCTCTTACCAAACTTCCAGTGAAACTAAGTCAGACTCAGAGTCTGAAGATATTTTCCATATATCATCATCATCCCCAGAACCAAACCTTGACATATTTTCAAGTCAAACTCATTGTCCCCATTTCCATGTAAAAATCCTCACTTCAAAGTTTGTCAAACCCATCATTGTTATTGCTCTCATTGATACAGGAGCGAGTTGTTCAATATTAGACACCAAAGTTCTTCCTGAAGAATTCTAGACTCCTTACACCCGATATTTTAATTCTGCTTCAGGAGATACTTTCTCCACAAATGTCAGAACCACTCTTGTAACTGTCCAGTTCTTCCCTCAGTGCTCTATAACTGCAAAAATCTTTGGATCAAACCTTCCCAATAAAGATCTGATAATTGGGTGGGGCATCATGACTCAAATCTCTCAGCTTCGCATCATTCCTGGAAAATGTCTTAGATATAAAGATCAATTCTCTGAGTTCGTCAATATTCAGAGACTCTTTTCCATTCAGATGAGTCTACTAGATCCAATTATGCAAAATTTGTTAGAATATTGTTCAGAATCCCATGCAGAATTCGCTCAAAAGGGTTCCCATCCTTTATGGAAAAATCCAGTGTTCTTTGTTCGCCTTCCTTTCAAGAAAAATAAAGACGTAAACCCAACCAGGGCGAGCCACATGGGAATGAAGCCAGAACATCTGGATTTAGCTCAAAGGGAATGCTCGGAACTATTGCAACGAGGTCTTATTGAAATCTCCGATTCACAATGGGCTTGTGAAGCCTTTTATGTCAATAAGCGCGCCGAGCAAAACAGAGGAAAAATGAGATTGGTGATCAACTATCAACCTCTCAATCTTTTCCTCCAAGATGATAAGTTCCCTTTACCATCTAGAGATTCTCTCTTTAGTGGTTTAACCAAGGCCCACGTCTATTCCAAATTCGTTAGGATGAATTTTAGGATTTTTGATTGGTAAAAGACTACCCTAACACTTTGCTTAGCAAATAGTCAAGTTTAGATATCACAATGGTACTAGTTAGATCATTAGTGTAATTAAGTCTCTGATCCTTGAATCTCTAGTTTCGTAAGAATTAAGATGAAGCTCCCATGTCTCAATTGGTTTCTAATTGACCATAAATGACTAGTGGCGACTCTTAAAAATATTTAGATTGTTGAGAACTTAAAAGAAATCGCGTATCAGACGAGGTATGAGTTTGGAAGAACTAGTGCTATTGATTAAAGAACCTTTTCTCAAATAATTGAAAAGATGATGTGTTCGAACTGTCTTTTCAATGAACCATAGGATCGTCTCTTGGACTCTTCTAAACCTATATTCCCGAGCTGGGCCCCTTGACGGGTAAGTTGTGATAGAGATCATGGTGTGATTTTGGAGGAGTAACTGTTGCCTAGAGACAAGTTGTTGTGGTGGCAACGTGAAGATGTGGAGCCAATAATCATGAAGACAAGAAGATGTAGTTGAAACCCCCAGAAAACTGCATGTAGGCAGTTTTGTTCTAAATATTGTATATACTCGTATAATGTAGGTTGTTTGTGTAATGTAGATTCCGCTCGGAACAAACAAACGAAACTCTTTATTCTTCAATTCTCATACACTAATTGTAGTTTTCAGATGTTTTATCATTAATTGAATTCCGACATGTATCTTAATTGTAGCTTTCAGATCTTCGTCGTCGATCAAATTTCAACGTAATAACTTTATGTCATTGTATTTTGTTATTGATCAGCCAAGCTTTTTATGTCATTAGACTTCATCGTTAAATAAATTCCACTAAAAGTTGTTCTTGGTGTTCCATTAGTAAAACTCATGTCCAAAATCACCACAAAATTTGTCTCATTTTAATAAAACTGAAGAACGAATTTTGGTTATAGATATTTCATTGTTGATCAAATTCCACCGATGAATTTTTTTTTTTCATGTCTAGTGAGACTTGTGTGGTTCAAGTGAAGGAACTGTGACGGTGCGGACAAGGAATCTGTTAGATCCTTACAATGCCATTGGCAACAATTATTTGCTGCAACATGGCAACGACAAGATAAGGCATTCTGAATCATCAACCACTCAAGCATAAATCATGTCCCTAACACAAATCACAAATTGGTACTGCTTACTCAAATCTACAATCCATTAGCACTTTGGTATATGGGGTGGAGGGTAGATTTAAATCAAGAGTACTGGATTGACATTTTTCATTAGATGAAAATTAATTTGGATAAATTTATTATAAGAGTATCAATTTGAGATTTTCAATGGTAGGGACAAAACCACCAAAAAGCCCAACTATACTCATTGTAACACATTTACTCTAAACTTTTTTTTGTAACATAAAAAAATTCTAAACTTATACTCGTGGGATGTATGTACCCTAAACTAGTCCTAGATTAAACCGTACAAAGTTTTTTGAAAGAATTTATGTTGTCGTGTATGCTAATACTTCCATAGTATATATTATTCATGGATAGGATAATTACATTACTTTTTCTATTCATTCCATAGTATCCTTGGGAACCGGACCAGGACCGGCGGAGTTGGGCCGGTTCAGGTTGACCTTGGACCGATGCTCACCCCTATTGTTGTCCAGGTTGACTCTGGACCGATGCTCACTCCTATTGTTGTCTAGGTATCAATTCCTTCTTAGGTGTATTGTACTGTCCAACACCTGCCGCTTTTGCTTGTACATGAGTACAATAACACGAGTATGCGCAGGGGAAAAACGTCATTCTCGTTCTCTGATTCACCACCTACCGGAAATAGACAGCTATCCACGTCAAGGAACAAAAACACCGTTGACCAACTTGGTTCGGAAGCTCAGTTTGCGAACCGATCCAGTAAGACTGAAGGCCCAGTCTCTAGGGCAATTCTCGTGGACATCCGGCCCATATTGCTTACCACGACGGAGTATGTAATTTCACTTCATTCATCTATTTTTTGTTATTGCCAGTCGAAAATTATGAATAGCAATACGATGTTTGAATAAGTTAGAAGGGGAAAAGGTACTGAATATTGTTACAAAAAGTCTAGCGTTGGAGATTATCAGATTTAATGTGAGAAATGAAAAGTCCTAAGTATTTGTACTTGAATGCTTCAATGGAAAAAGGCAGGATTAGAATCCAGTATTGTCTTTTGTTTTCAATACAATATCAGATTGTTCTTGAAATAACGAGAAATTCACTACTATATTTTATCACTCCACCATTTGCCCTGTGCGAAAAGCTGGACCGGAAGGGTTGACGAGCTCTCTCTCGCATGTGAGTTTCTTTCTCTTGTCTTCGGGGAGGTCTCTACGTCTCTCATGGCGTCTACCTTCCATATTTTATTTTTTTCCTTGTCCAATCGTTCTTGATTTTCTGTCCTCTATACACATTTTCCTTCTGTTTCAAACTGTTTACGTATTTTTCCTCATTCGCATGATCGACAGTACCTAGAGTTGCTTACATGCCTTTCAATATTGCTTACATGTCATCCTTAAATTGCAAATTTCGATACAAGTTTCAAGATTTAATTACATTTTTAATAAATGCTTGGGACTTATTTGAACCAAGCTCAGTTGCACTTTTTAATGAAGGTGTTGGACTTGACTGAATAAATTAGAAATTTTAGAATTCGATTTGATTTCGTACATAAAATTTGAGATTTGGGGTATGATTTTCTCCATTTTCTTCTTACAGTTTGGTAGTACGAGAGTTTGTCTTACCATTGACGTTATTTGTACACTTTTGTAGAAAAAGGGGACTAGTTATTGATAAAAATAAATATATGAAGAAGTGATTTTCATGAAGAAAATAAGTATTTCGCTTATCGGACTAATCAATCAGCTTTGATTGCCGCAACCTTCTGCAGAAGTTAAGGAACTGCATGGTTGTTGACACATAAATTTTAACTATTTTTATTTGTTCATTTAACTTATCTTTTAAAAGTTGTTAAAAAAATATTTTGTTATGAAAGGATTTTGAAAGATTTTAGAGTTTGGATAATGAAGCCATAATCTTCAATGATTGAGTGAGTCACCTTGGAAAATTTTAACAGATGATTTTAGATTTTGGAGCCATTTTTGGTTGAGCACATCTTGTCTTTTCGAAGGATAATTTTCAGCTATTGGGTTGTTATACAAATCTTGAGGGGCAGAATAAACGGGAGTCTTTTTTCTATAAATAATGAGTGCAGGCTTCGGAAACAAAGGGGGCTTTTCGGGGGTTCTTTTCTCAGAAGAAGTGAAAAAATTGAAGAAATTTCTGCTCCGGTTGAATAAAAAGTGAAAAGAGTCTTCTGCAGAGAGAGGGAGAGAGAGAAAATACTAAAAAAAAAAGAGAAAAAAAAAAAAGGTCTTCTTCTCCTTCTTCGTGTAGCGCCCCGCCGACCCTCTGCACTCTCCTTCCGCCGCTACCGACGTCGTGCAGCCGCGCCTCCACCACCTGCCGGTCCACGCCGTTGCTGCTGCTCCTGCGCCCCGCACAGCCCGCACCCAGCCACCAATCACCGCGTGCCCCTACTCCGAGTGCTGCTGATCCGCGCCCGATAGACGACACCGCTGCCCCTGTCTTGATCTGCCTGCTTGAGCGTTCGACTCCTGCAGATCTGAGTCGGACCGCTGCTGCCCGCACACCGCTGGTTGTCGCACCACCGTGCCCCTGCACCGCGCCGCACCATCGCGCTCGGATCTCCGCACCGCGTCTCCGCCTGCATCCTTCCGCCCGAGCACCGGCACCACAGCAGCTCGCCTCTCGCCGCGCGTCTGCTGTCTCCTCACGAAGCCCGCCGGTCGCCGTCCGTGAAGCCCGACGCCAGAGCTTTTCTTGCCCTGCTCCGCCCGCTCGAAGCCGTGAGTCCACTGTTCGCCGACTCCTCCTCACCCACGACGCCAGACCGCCTCAGCTACTGCTACACTCGCGCACCTTTGCCGGTGCCCGAACACTGGTGGCTTCGCCCGTGCCGCCCCTGTCTCGCCTGACCCGTGACCAGCTGTGCCTGCTGCCGCCCTTGCCGGAGTTCCCCTTTGCCGGACCGATTGACCTGCTGCCTTTAGAGACCCGCAAGCAAGCTGTGCTCGAAAAAGAGAAAAAAAATCAGATTAGGTAGTTTTTCTTTTATTTTTTTTACTATTCTGTTTTAGTGGAATTGTTTCTTAATATATTATTGATATTCCAAGATGAAATAGTCCCTAGACTCGTAATCCCCTACAAAAATCGACAATCCAATCTTAAGCCCGAGATTCGATTCGCGATTTAATTTAAAATTGACCAACTCGATCTCACGCGCGACATATTGTTCGCCAATTTTTGGATATCAATATTGTCTTGCTTAATTTGATGTTGTGTGTGTGGATCAATTTTATTTTCATAAAAAAGAATCAATTTTTTTTTTGAATTAGGGTTAAGTTTGTTTTAGAATTCCTACTATTAGGGTTAAAATCGCAATCTTATTACGAATTTTAAAATAAAAAATCCAAAAAGAAAGTGCATTCATTTAGGTTGTTAGTTTTTTATTCGAATTACATGTTTAATTATGTGAAGTTTTAATTTCGAATTTCTTAAAGAAAAACACAAGAAAAATCATTGTGCATATTAGATTAGAATTGCATGTTTCATTGTAAATTTAGATCATTTTTTAGATAAATTGCATTTTAGATTTAGATAATGTCTTAGTTTAAATTAGGATTTAATATGACTTAATCCCTAGTTTAAATTAATAGAATATTAATCTAGCTAGATCATTTTTGCATTTTTTAAATTTCGAAAAATAAAATAAAATTTCTCTTAGGATAAATTAGTTGCAATTTCTAGGATAGATTGCATTTTTTAGAATAAAAAATCATGCGCACGTCATATAGAATTAATTCCATGAAATGCATGTCATTTAGTGATTATTGTTAGGTTCATTTCTAATTAGAAATTGCCCGTCATTAGATTAGGTCATTTAATAAATGTCGCGTGACATATAAGCTCGCATATTAAATTGTATGTCGCATGTCATTTTAGTTAAAATAATCTTGTACGTCATTGCATTTCATCATACGTCATTAGAATTAAATCGCCCTGGTTAATTTAGATTGCATTTAATTATTGCATTTCTTCATGTCATATAGTTTAGGTCATGTTGCCATGTCATATTAGATTATTAGCGTGCATCGCATGACCTTCATTAAATAAAGTGAAAACAAAAATTGAAATTGCGTGTTAATTAGAAATCATATCTAGGGTTGTTGATATGGATTTTAATTTAACATTGCAGATGCTTTCGTTGCTTTGAGGTAAGTTCTGCATTATTTAATTGCTTTCTTGAGTGTTAAATTGGTGGTATGCGCACTTGTATGATCACCTCACATCTTAGCAAGTTAAATTAGAATCAATTCAATTGCCAAACATTTTTGAAAATGAAATAAAAAGGTACCGAAAGGGCACTAGGATAGTCTGGTGTAACTAAGTCCCCGAACTCATAAATCTCTGGTTCGTAGGAGTAAAGTAAATCTCCCGTTACTTTACTTGGGTTTCTAATCGACCCACCAAAAATAGATTAGTGGCGACTCTTGATTGAAAATCATTTGCATGTTAAGAATTCAAACCTAGATCGCGAATTGGTATGGGCTTGGGAGAGCTCGAGCTAAGTTTAAAGTAATCCATTAACCTAGTTTTAGGTGGTGAACCCGAAAAATTGGGTCGCGACAATGGTGATGGTTATTCCTTTTCAAGGAGGTGCTTATTTCTTGTGCTAGCTCTCCTAAGCTCTGTTAATCACCACTTGAGTTTCCATTTCAGAGTCATTTATCAATTTATTCACTACCTAGATTAGTGTCGCAAGTCCCCGTGCGTGCCTTGATCCGGATTTGTCTAGCGCACATCATTGCGATATTCAAAGCTCATTGGGCACGGGCCGTGTACCACTTCAATAGGGTTCACAGGCCATTACAAGGTTTCTTGGGCCGTGGTCCCTAATGTCAACCTCAAATGTGCCTTGTCTAGGTAAATTTATACAAGTGACAATGCTATGTTTACTCCACTAACTCATTGTTTGTGCAATTGAATTCTTATTGTTTTATTTTGCACAACTAAGTCCCTTTAATTTTATGATTTTTTATTCACAATTTGATGAATCATATCCTTTTGGCATGACAGTTATTATATGCTAACATAACATGCTAATGTGGCTTTTTCATTAGCATTGCTTGCCGTAGATTGTGTTGGGTTTGGTGATGAACAGGGTTGTCGGAATGGAAGGTTTATTTCTGAATCTATCTGTTAAAGTGATCTTTGTCATCTGGATTTTTTGAAATGTCTAATACCAGTATATGTAGTTTCAATGTCATACATCTTCTTGAGAATGAGTTGAACTTATCTGAAATGGCTAATATGAGGAAACGTATGTCTCCACATGGATGAAGAGTTGAACTTTGTTGGACTGACCTTGACTTAAGGTGCATCAAGTGCATAATTGATCAATGGGTTGGATTGATGCTTCTCTAGTTTTATGAAATGATGCCACGTAATCAATTTGACTTGAACTGATGCAATATTAATTTGACGTTAAGGGACAAGTACACTAATGGTGCCATAAGTTGTGTACGGCACTCATTTTGGTGCCAAAAGTTTCCGCCGGATCACTTAAGTGCCAAATCGGAGGAAAAACGATCACTTTGGTGCCACCGACAACAGATTTCGGCCAAAATGATTACGTGGCTTTTATATTTAAAAAAAAAAATCGAGAAGCTTTTAAAACGACGTTGTTTTCCATCTTCATTAAGAAAACGACATCGTTTTGTTGTCCTACGTGGATAACCTCACAAAAACGACGGCGTTTTTTTTATTTTATTTGGAGAATGAAATTAGGGTTTTTTTGTCCGCCATTGCTCATCCACCGTCGCTTGGTCGCCGTCCTCAGCCACCGTCACTTAGCCGCCGTCCCTCGGCCACCGTCGCTCAACTGTCATCCCTCAACCTCCATTGTAGTTGCTTGCCACATCAAGACAAAAGAACAAAAAAAAAAAAAACGAACAGAAAATCCCGAGAGAGAGGGAGGTGTTGACGATGAGGGCGGAGGAGAGGATGGCGGGGCCACGGCCGCCGCCTTCATAGCAGCTGGCTTCGCTGACAACCTCCGTAGCGTTCCAGATCTTCGCAACTACCATTGGCCGGATCGCTCATGCTTTCCAGATCTTCGCGGCTACCATTGGCCGGATCGCTCATGCTTCTGGAGATTCTTCAAGGTCGCGTTTCCTTTGCACCCAACGATATTTCTTGGGAAAATGCGGTGGTGAGGCTGAGATTCGGGATTTGAAAGGTTGATAAGGTGATTAAAAATAGGGGAAAACTCACAAAGGCGAATGCGTGGTTTCTTTTCTGGAAAATTACTGGTGTTGATGGTTTTGCGCTGCTGGTGTTATTGATTCGATGCTGTTGGTGTTGCTGGATCTGTTTGGGGAAGAAGACGAATCTGCTCAGGGAAGAAGACGGCACAAAACGGTGTCGTTTGGGGATTTAGGGTTTTGAATTTGGGGGAAAGACACAAAACGGCGTCGTTTTGGTGTTAGGATGCTAAAACGACGTCGTTTGAAGGCCTAAGTGATCCAATGGAAGTTCCGGCGAGCCACATCAGCATAAGAAATTAATAAAAAAATGTCACATAAGATTTCCGGCCGATCGGATCGGCGTTGGCACCAAAGTGAGCGTTTTTCAAATTTTTTGGCACTTAAATGATCCGACGGAAACTTTTGGCACCAAAGTGAGCGCCGTATACAACTTATGGCACCATTAGTGTACTTATCCCCTGACTTTAAGATTAATTCACAGGAGCCGAGGAAGGGTATCTGCGGCTGCTAAAGGAGTTCTCTCTCTGATCATAGCAGAACCTTTGAGTCAACTACAGACAATATGCTTAGAAGTACTCCTTTGCAATTAGGATTTTTATCGTTAAAATATGTCTTGAGTTTAAACTTATAAACAAATTCTAATCTAAAAGTGCATGTGGATATTTGAGTCATATTTTCGTAGATATGGATTCCTTAATTTGGAAAGCCCATATTAGACTCAGATGTTGCAGAATAATGGAGTTTGAATTTTTGGTCAGCAATTAAGAAAAGGAAATTAATTTCCACGACAAGTCGGTCCACGAAAAGCGAATGAGGAAACTAGAGAAATTGACTTCTATTATGATTTGGTCAAGATTCTTTACTATATATATATGAAAATAAGTACAGCATGATTGTCATAATTTTTTTCCTTACTTCAAGAGATATGAATGAACCTCTGAGAAGAGAAGGCCATAACTTGCGACCTTAGCATGGCAAATATAAGCCCCTGAGCATTATCTCTATTATCTTTCTCACCTTTTCAAAGAGATATGTGTTTGAGGTAGGTTTACCATCTGCGCTTGATGCCTCGAGGCACTATATATAGACTGCTGAAGAGCTCATCATTATTAACAGACAGATTCTCTATTCTGCTTGGTGCTTTAAATGACGACTTAACGAATCTCCTTCGTCATTGATATTGATAAATTTCATAATTATCCTTATTCGCATTAGCTAATGATATATGGATGAGGCATCAAAGGAAAACATCCAAGGAGGTAGAGGATCTCAATCCATTATGTCATTTGACAATACCTTTTTACTCATACTAGTGTTGGACGACGTGCCTACTCGTGGCTCGGTGATATAAGTGTCTTTAAAGAAAGATCACAATACTTACAGATGTGTCTTGACATTTATGTGAACCTTCCATTTTTTTCCCATTTCAATTTTACTAGACAACCACCTTGTGAAAATAAGGAAGAATGCCTTGTCCAAAAAGGAAAATGAGGAAGACTGCACTAACAAAAATCATAATTTTTCTTGAAGCAGCAATATAGAAAATTAGGATAAGTAATTAAGAAACTTTTTTGAATAAACAAAATAGCAATAATTAAAAAAAATTGGTAAAATTAGTTTTTCGCCATAGGCTCCTTGGCATTCATTCGTACTCGTATGCTTTGTCCCCTTTTAAGTAGACCTATTAAACAAGTGGTTGAATCAAGTCAAAAATGATCCAACCTAAGTTGACTTGTTTATCTCATATTAACCTCTATCCAAGTAATACAAATTTAATGACTCATATTTGACCCAACCATATTATTAAAACGCTTCCACATTTAACTCGATTAAAAAAAAACTCATACCCAAACTGAGATAGGAGCATGGAGTAAGCGAATGTAAAATTAAGTGTAGGAGAGAGAGAGAGAGAGAGTCATTGAGGTGGGTTGGGTCTAAATAAATTGTGGGTCCATTTAATAATCATATTCTTATGGGTTTTATCATTTGAAACCCATTCATGACCTATTTACTCCATATAACTAATCCATATAACAATAAATTCCATCAAATATATGTTAAGAAATGGGTCTAAAATCCATTTTGATAGATCCACCTCTAGGGAAGGACATGTTGGATTTAATTTTGTCATTGAAGTACCATTTGATTTTGTGAATAGCATCTATATATATATATATATATATATATATATATATATATATATATATATATATATTTTAAAAACCCCCAAAAAAACCAAGAAATACATGCTAGATTCATATACGACACATTTGATCCATGTATTTTTCTCATACGATACCCTATGTGATTTTTATTTTGAATGGCAGATTTGCAATTGAAAAGTGGCATCTTGGCCATCAGGTGAAAAATACAAAATGACACGACTTGTGGAAAGATGAAAGGACTACATACTCAAAATACGAAGTCTATTCATCTTTCATAATTTTTAACGGTTTATGATTATTTTGTATTACTACATCAAAACTTCTCATGAAAAAGGTCACAATAGTAATTAGAAAGTCTAACTCAAAAGTCTAAGCTTATAGATGGAGAGAAAACATATGAATATAAAAAGCATACAAGATCAAAGTCTAGTTTACGTGTGAAGGGAATACTATACTATTTAAAAATTAAATTATGCCTCAAGCTTTTAGAACAATTGATAGTGATTCTACAAAATCTCAAAATGATTTATTCCAATTTTAAATTGACCTTGTATCAAATAGATTGATTTATTGTATTAATTCTCAATAAAATAGATTCATTGAATAAAATAGTCTATGGCCAAAATTAACTCTAATCCAATAAAATTGGATAGAATATGAATCGAAATATTTTTAACTTAAATTTATTTTTTATTTAATTTAAAAATACTTTAATCTTCTTATCGGTTTACAATTGGAAATTATAACAGGAAATGACTATAAAGAATTTATATTTAAAATATGATTACATCACTTAAATAATTTTTATTAATTGGATGATATTAATTAATTTAGTGAACGTTATTAAAAGTAGAAATTTTATGAGGTTGATAAATTGATATATTGATGGTGCAAGTGAAAGATGATATATAATCGATTATACCTAATCATATACTTATTTAGCTTGTCCCATCACCCAAATTATTATTTGCATACTGATTCATTTTATTATTTCCCTGTTCAATTTATTTCCTTGGATAAATGAGCTTATAAATAATAGAAAATTAAAATTAAGAAATAAATAAATGTGAAGAAACAATTATGTTGTCATTTTTATTTTGAATAAGTTAGATTCTTATTTGATCTATTCAATCTCTTCATTTATTTATTCTAAGCAACTTGCCAAACAAGAAATAAGACAACATATCAATAGAAAAAGGCATAGGAAATTACAATGTGATTATTTAGAGGTCCACCGTTAGTGTGACACTAATCCAGTGGTGAATGTGTAAGTTATTTTTTACATCGGCAATAGATCTAATAAAAGTCCATTAATATATATGAATATAATCTTTTGTTATCAAATTCACTTCACAGTTTTGATTAAGTGTGTGTGAGATATGAATATGATCTTTATGATATCAAAATTATAGTATGCTTTAGATTAAGTGAATGTAAGTTTAATTGAATATCTTATTATTGATACTACTATTAAGTAAAGCAAACACAATTTTATCTAAATAGGATTTGTATGATTTATGTTTTGTTGCTAGCCGAAAATTAAAGAGGTTAGCATTTTCATTGTCAAACAGATTGATTTATAGAAAAAAAAAATATAAGATGACCATAACTGGTTAATGTTAGAATACATAATATTGTTTTCATACTTTTATAATTTGTTCAATTTTACCCCATATCCTTTTTATATTATAATTCATTTTTCGTTAGCAATTTCATCTTTCTAGTTTGACTAAACTTGCACGCTCTATTAGTTAAAAAGAAAAAGGAAAACTAATGAACAAATGCTCACATGCTCCAACTGTGATCTCGCTCTATTCTCAGCCTTCAATGTTGGATTACCACATGCGCCTTGGGAAAAATTTCCAACTTTAGCTTGTGTCCCAATTTTACCTTTTATCTTAATAAAAACCTTCTACTTTGGATCTAATTCCAATTCTACTCCATACTTTTTTTTTGTACCATAAAAACCCTCAATTAGATCGACTTTCAATTCTACTATAAACATTTTTTGTCTCATAAAACAACTTCATTTTCAATTTTACTCTGATTTTTTTCTCATAAAAAATCATTAACTTTTACTTGAGTCCTAAATTTGCCTCTATTAACCCTCTATCAAAATTGCCCTTAGTGATTTTGCGCTTGGTCTTCGATTTCTTGTGTTTGGGAATGTTTAGCTTACGCTCGGAACACTCATGCTTAGTAGTTTTTCATTTCTCAGGGGGATGAGGTGGGGACGCGTAAGTTTCAAGAGTAGGTTTCGACTTCCATGCCCTGCAAGAGGCAGGGCAACAAAAGTCTGAGAGTGAGTGTAGAGTAGGAATAGAGTAGGACTGACAAAAAAAAAAAGTTTGTGGTTTTTTTTTTTTTTATAACGAAAATTGGGATTGGATGGAAAAATTGGGGGATTGGATGGAAAAATTGGGACAAAATTTAAAGTTGTGGGTTTTTCATAGTACAAGAGAAAAAGTTTAAGGTAGAATTGCGACAAGATTAAAGTCGAGGGTTTTTTATGAGACAAAAAATTTTTAAAATAAAATTGGATTTGAACCTAAAGTTAAGGATTTTTTTTTTTTTTTATGAAATTAGGTAAAAAGTTAAAATTGGAGACTTTTTGCAATATTAAGTAAGCATGAGCATGGTTCGAGTTGGGCTAATCCACCCCCTAATCCTAGGATCAACTTACACAGTGCCAGTCCTCAATTTTTGGGACTAAGGATAGACTTTATTAAACTTGGGACCGAGGACCGGACCGATCTAATGGGTTTGGGCCAGTTCCAGGGTCAATTCGGGACCAACCGGTAATTTTTTGTTTCATTTTTTTTACTCTTTGAAAAAACGATTGAGGACCGGACTGACCCAATGTGTTTGGTCCGGTTCCAAGGTTAACTGAGGACCAGATCAATCTAATGGGTTCAATGACGAGCGAGATCAGTTAAGAAAGGCAAGTGATGAAGGTAGAGTGGGTTGAGCGTCGAACAGAGTGAGCATCGAGTGTCGAGTAGGGAGCAACAAGTCAAGCAAACATTGAGCGGCAAGCAGCACGAGTGACTCAAAGCGAGCGAGGCGAGTGTCAAGTGGCGAGTGGAGAAGTTGTTTATTTCTATTTTGACAAATTGAAGACTAAGAGGACAAATAAGACATAGGAGAACAAGTACTAGAAGAGGATGTCGAAAGGAGCTGTTTATGCCTTTTTGGACACCGTGAGAACTTCTCACAAAAACATTTCCTTCTCACTAAAGAGCTATTTAATGTTATTGATGCTATTTATTTTAAGGTTTTCTTTATATAAAAAATTACAAATATATAACATAAATAATATACATGCATACATATATAACTCCCAAGATCGAAAATCAATCCGCACAGTGCTAGTTCAAAAATCCTAGAATCAATAACTGATCCA
Organism: Eucalyptus pumila; assembly: GCA_016097595.1. Taxonomy (NCBI): domain Eukaryota; kingdom Viridiplantae; phylum Streptophyta; class Magnoliopsida; order Myrtales; family Myrtaceae; genus Eucalyptus; species Eucalyptus pumila. Next base: position 47,869,017 of record CM027853.1, read on the forward strand.
ATCTCCTTGGGAACCGGACCAACATTAACAATGTTGGGCCGGTCCGGGGTCAGTCCATAGTTGACTTTGGATTGATGGTCACCCCTAATATTAAATCCATTCGTGTGGTGCTAAACTGCCAATGACTCACGTGCTTCTATGCAGGTGCGTCAATCGAGAATTTGGGATCCAGCACGAACGACTTGACCTGCCTTTTCTTTTTATAGAAAAATAGAAAAGAAAGACTAACGACCAATACTCGCGTGCTCCTGCCGCTAATGCGCATAAGTCATCGACAAAAACATATCGATAGTCGGATTATGTAGGATATTTTGTTAATGAATGCCCACGCGACCCCTTCGATGAGATATTCAGACATTGAATGTTCACTATTTTGAAAAAGAGGAAGGTTATAATCGGTATTATGAAAACGTTGCCACTCTTTACTGCTGTCGGTCAATCAATGACTCGTCAATGAATAAACACCATCATTCGTATGCTAGTTTAGTCAACAGGCTGGCTCGCGTGTTCAACCGGCAATAGAAAAAGAGATGTCCGCATCCCAATGAAGCCTTGTTTTTCGAATTTTTCTTTTGGTAGAGTCGAAGCAAAATTTCATATCGTTGGGTTACATTTCATTTGCATTTCACCCAGCCCACGAGTGTATCCAGAAAGTGAGTTGGGGGACCAGCTATGTCATATATCGCCATTCTTAATCAACCATTAATACATATTTATACAATATGCAAATCCATGTCAAATGAACGAAGTAAAAGTAAGATAATACATATATTAACTCATCAAAGAACCTGCCCACTTGATCTGTTCACTCTATTCATTAGCTAAGGTAACCGAGACAGGAATATTTTAATAAGAAAGAAGAAAAATAATTTACTAATGAGCGTGCCCCATAAATACTTATTCAACATTACTAAAGAAATCTTATAATTCTCAATCGGATTTTCTTTGTCATAATTATATGTAATGAAGACTTTTAGTAGCTTGACCGAAAAATCATAAAAAGAATAAGTTTTATTTGAATTTTTTTCAATAAAAAAAGGAGTAAGAAATTCTTGGCCTCGATGGCAAGGCTGCTCACATCCCCAGGTAGCCCTCAGCCTTGCCCTTAGTCAAGAAATGACTTATCTGATCAAAGATACTGGTCCAAGTCGTAGAGATAGATGGTCATTGGACAATATTACCCGGCAATCTAAAAATAGGCTTTCGCAGCACAATGATCTCTCTCTCTCTCTCTCTCTCTCTCTAGGGAACTCCAATTATAATTTCATTTCGATCAATTAAATTTCATTAGCATTTTATATACCATCAAGTAAATAAATCCAAAAAAAAAAAAAAAAAGATTAGAAGGCCTTCATATAGGCTCTGTTTATTTCATGAAAAATATGAAATCTTGGAGACTATTTTTTAGGAAAACATTTTTTTTTTAGAGAAATGATAATATTTTCCGATATTTGATTGAAATATAAAAATGTACTAAAAATATTTTCCACCATTTGATATGAAAATCCCGATTTGATTTTTCTAAGAAAATTACTAAAACATTCAAATTTTTTAATTTTCTTTTTTCTTCTTCCTTGACTAGCTGCTGATGACGGCAATGGCCTCTGACTAGTCTTATGTGAGGGATGAGCTCGCCTAAGGCCAACATGGTGACCAAATTGAAGGAGAAAGAAAAAGAAAAAGAAAGAAAAGAAAAAAGGATAAAAATAAGTTAATTAAAAAATCAATTTTTAATGAATAAAATAAAAGAAAATTAAAAAAATTAAAAAAATTAAAAAATTAAAATAAGTGTAAGGAGAACGTGCTTGATTTGGGCAAAATTATTTTAAAGAAGAAGAAGTCATTTTTTCTCCATTTTCTAATTTTTTTTTCAATGATGAAAAATATTTTCCTTAATTGATTTGTTTTTTGTGAATCAAACGTTGAAAAATCAGAAAAACAAATTTTTTTATTTACCGAACCAAAGGGAGCTTTATTTATTTTCTTGTTTCATTGGAAGAGAGCTGAGTGAGTTGGTGGTGACCGGTCAAGTCGATGAATTGTCCATCTTCACCCTTTGTCAAATGGATGTGGGCACATACGTTTAATTTAGAGAAAAAGTGATGAGTGTAACATTCACTCAACCACCTGTAGACTTTCTTTTAAGGGATAAGTGCTACAGAAGTCCTAAAACTTGTTATGAAAATGCAATTGAGTCATAAAACTTGTAAAAAAAGTGTAATTAAATCCTAAAACTTGTCAAAATGTTTTAATCGAGTTCTAAAATCGACGCCGTCAAATTTCCTAACGGAAAAATCTGACGTTGCACGGACATGGCATTTTTTAATTGTTTCTCTCTCCTACGTGGCGAATAGTTAAAAAAAATTCATTAGGAAATTTGACAACGTCGAGTTTAGGACTCGATCGAAACATCTTTACAAGTTTTAGGACTTAATTGTACTTTTTACAAGTTTTAGGACTCAATTACATTTTTGTGACAAGTTTTAGGATTTTTGCAACACTTATCCCTTCTTTGAATTAGACTTGCGAGGTGATGGGCTAGCATGTGCTTACTGCTTCTTAGCCTAGTCCATTTAACTTCTATCGGGTTGGCACATCCAACGCGATGCTTAAGTGATGCCACGTCAATTTTTGACACAAGTTCATTTAACGAGTGACACGTGTTGCATTTTTGCCTACCCCTCTCTCTCTCTTCACTTATACGCTTTTACTTTTTAACCTCTTTCTCTTTTTCTTACTTTCGCTCCACTGCAGCAGAGTTCATGAGCGACATGTGTGGCATTTGGCCTACCTCTCTCTCTCTCCACTTATACGCTTTTACTTTTTAACCTCTTTCTATTTTTCTTACTTTCACTCCACTATAGTTTATGAGCGACACGTGTCGCCTATCTCTTTCTCTCTTCACTTATACGTTTTTAATTTTTTTTCCTTCTTCTTACTTTCGTTTTTTTTCTTTTTTTCCTTCTTCTTACTTTTACTTTTACTTTTACTTTTTTTCCCTTTTCTTACTTTCACTCCACCGTAGACAACACCATGTGGCATCCCAAAAATTCAAGGCGACCTCTAAGATGCATTAAAGCCCATGATTAGGTAATGAAATTACCTATGATTTATGTTTTAGCCATTATTTTTCTCTTAAGACTAAGTGTTATATGCTTGTGTTCATGAGTTTTTAAAATTAATATTATAGGATAAATTAATAAGAATAATTTATTCTTGGCTATGGACCTCATAGATTTAATCCCTATAGATTAAATGTTACAAGATTATGGCCATATGAAATTGGAAATTTGGAATCTATAAAAGAAAGAATTAAAAGTAAAATTGGAGTTTAATTAGGCTTGGGTCTTAGGCCCAAGAGCATGGACCTTTGATGGGCCAAAATGGCCGGCCCATTGAAGCCCACAGATGGGCTGTCATCGGCCACAAGGGAGAGGCCGGCCCAAATTCTTCCAAGCCCACTCCCAAGCCCATCTTGCATATCTTGCCCCATCTTGCATGTCTTGCCAAATGGCAAAAAGAAGACCCCATGCATTGGCCATTGTGGGTGGCTACCAATCATGACTAATGATAGGGTTTAGGGGAAACAAAAGAGAGGGAGAGTGGCCGGTGGAGGGGCTGTCGCCCAAGCCAAAAGAGAAGAGAGAGAGAGTTGCGAGAGAAAGAGAGAGGAACCGAGAGAGGAAGAAGGAGCCGCTCGCCCACTCGCTGTCCGTCCGTCCGTCGCCGACCGTGTGCCTCGTTTGCTCGATTTTGGAGGCAAGTTAGGATCCATTTTCTACTCTTGCATGTGTATCTTGCATGTGTGTTCGAAATGGTGCTGAAATTCGGGTGTTTAGGAGTGAGAAACCGAATCTAGTGTGTTTTGTTTTTGAAATAGCTTGCTGTTTTCGTGTATACCTCCTGACCCAGAATATTGTAGAGGCATGCATGCGTGTTTAGAGTTGGATTTTGACTTTGAATCCTTCATGAAAGTTGTAGACAACATCTCAAAGCATAACATAATAAAATTTGAGATAAAATGGTTGAGTTTTAAGGGGCGAAACCCTTCTCCTACGAAGACACAAGATCTGGAACTGCTTTGCTGACCTCTTGGTGGTTTTGTGTGTTGCATGCTGCTTTTTACGGAGAATCTCCCTTCGAATTATTCATGAAATTTGTAGATAACATACTAAAGACTAACATACTCAAATTTGAGGTAAAATGAGTACGTGTTGCCTAGTGAAACGATTTTCTTTTGAAGACGGTAAATCTGGAAGTACGGTACTGGACACCCGAGACTTCATAGACCATATGGTGACTATTATTTGAGAATATCACTTAGATCCCTTAATTAAAGTTGTAGGGGACCTCTTGAGGCAACACATATCAAAATTTCAGAGGAAAATAAGAAAGATAAGCAGGAAAAACCTCAATTTTTCGGAGATAGCTAAACTGGACTGTTCGGTACTAGAAACAGGAACGTCGACTGTCTATAGTAAATTATCTAGAACGAATATGGCCTATATTTCTGCATGAAAAATCTACCTTAGGGTCTTTAATATAACCTGGTAAAATTTCAGAATTTTTTGAAGGTCATTCGGGTATTTTAATCGAAATATTTCAGAAACTGCGCAATCTGACTTTGTCCGAATTTTGCATGTTGCAATGTGTGAGCTATATCTTTTTGTGTGAAGCTCTTTTGGGCATGTGTTCTTCATGAAATTGTTACATTTATGTCTTATCTAGTACATGCTCTGATTTTGTGATTTTTGAGGATCATGTTGATATTTAATTTAAATGTTTTCCAAAATTGTGCAATTTGGAATTTAGTAAATTTCAAAAAGGCATGATTTATGGACTATTCTAAGTTGTATGGACCCCATGGATTGTATTGTCTTTAGTGATTGTATCTTGCTGCATGTATGACGATGATTGTAAATGCATATAAGAATTAAAATGATGAAAGTGATCTTGTTTGCCATTACATCATGTGCCATGCTGATTTTGAGACACAAATTGGTGAACATGAATTATGATAAATGAGGAAACTGTTGGAGGCGGTTGATAATGCCCTGGGAGTGTCAGGATGCCCGGGATGGGGGGTGCCGGATGCCCGGATTGTATTGAGATATATGCCCGGATGTCCTTGGGAGTTTCGAGATGCCCGGAATGGTTGGGTGCCGGAAGCCTTGGAGGTTTGTGCCCGAGGGGATGCCTCGTGATGCCAGTTGAGATGCGAGATGCCGGAATGTGGAGGTGTCAGATGCCCGGTGGTGTGTGCCGGAGGTTTTTATCTTGCGATGCCAGGTTGGGGTGCGAGTGATTAAGTGTGGGATGCAACTACTGATCCCGGGTAAAAGAGAGATGTGGTGATCAAATTGAAAAATAAAAGTGGAAATTGAATCATGCACATATGATGTGATGACATACGTATGGATGTGTGACATGATGATGATCACCTATGGCATGATGATATGTGTATGACATGATGATGATCACCCATGGCATGATGATATGTGTGTGACATGATGATGATCACCTATGGCATTATGATATATGTGTGTGACATGATTATGATTACCCATGGCATGATGATATGTGTGTGACATGATGATGATCACCTATGGCATGATGATATATGTGTGTGACATGATTATGATCACCTATGGCATGAGGATATGTGTGTGACATGATGATGATCAACTATGGCATGATGATATGTATGTGACATGATTGTGATGAGTATATGAGGATGTATGTATATATGGCATGATGACATATGCATGGCTGCAAGGTAAGTTATGCTTGGATGCATGAATGGCGTGTACTATGTTATGATTGTTATGATTGTATTGTGATGCATTGAGTGGTTAATTGGATCTTTTACCTACTGAGTGGCTATACTCACCCCTTCGGGGACCAACATTTCAGATTAGAAAGATGCCGCTCCCTACCGTCACGCGGGGCACCTTCTATGGCCTCCCATTGGATGTAGAGGTAGAGTGTACAGAGATCGACTGCGTCACCATCCCTGTACTGACATTTGTGCAAGTGTGAGTGCTGGTCATGTACGATGTGGGCCTAGCTGAGGGCCCTATCATTAAGGAGTTTCTGTCAGTTCATGTCCGCCGAGACAGAGTGTTTAGGGGGATGTTGCCGCCACCACCGCCCGACGCACCAGAATGGGTGTGATGGCCGCGTGAAGGGTAGAGAGCTGACGTTTCTTTTTGGGAATAGCTGCCACTGATAGATGGAGGATGACACGTGATCACTTTTGGGGGTCGAAATATCTATTTAGGATGTGGCCAAGTGTAACTGAAAATCTTGGCTTTCTTTTGTTGTATCGACCCGAGAAAATCCATCATGAAAATATGTAAATAAAAGTTGCTCGGCTTTATATTTTCCTATGGTACTTAGTGGTGTGCATTGTATCATGATTGTTGGAGGGAGAGATGGTGATATTAAATTATGCTTCCACTAATAAGTCGCGCTAGGATCGTTTTTCAAAAAAAAAAAAATGCTTATGAACTACGACGCTTCTACCTAGAGATGTAACTAGTGTTTATTAGGTGTAGCGATAGGTAACTGTGGCACCCCCGAACCACCTAAGGTCACCACAGTTACCTATCACTACACCTAATGAACACTAGTTACATCTCTAGGTAGAAGCGCCGTAGTTCATAGGCATTTTTTTTTTTTTTTTTTTTTTTGAAAACGGTCCCAGCGCGACTTATTAGCGGAAGCATAATTTAATATCACCATCTCTCCCTTCAACAATCATGATACAATGCACACCACTAAGTACCATAGGAAAAGTTAAAGCTGAGCAACTTTTATTTACATATTTTCATGATGGATTTTCTCGGGTCGATACAACAAAAGAAAGCCAAGATTTTCAGCTACACTTGGCCACATCCCAAAAAGATATTTCGACCCCTAAAGTGATCACGTGTCATCCTTCATCTATCAGTGGCGGCTATTCCCAAAAAGAAACATCAGCTTTCTACCCCTCACGCGGCCATCACACCCATCCTGGTGTGTTCGGCAGTGGTGGCGGCAACATTCCCCTAAACACTCTGTCTCGACGGACATGAACTGACAGAAACTCCTGAATGACAGGGCCCTTAGCTAGGCCCACATCGTACATGACCAGCACTCGCACTCGCACAAATGTTAGTCCAGGGACGGTGACGCAGTCGATCTCCGTACACTCTACCTCTACATCTGATGGGAGGCCATAGAAGGTGCCCCGCGTGACGGTAGGGAGCGGCATCTTTCTAATTTGAAATGTTGATCTCCGAAGGGGTGAGTACAGCCACTCAGCAGGTAAAAGATCCAATTAACCACTCAATGCATCACAATACAATCATAACAATTATAACATAGTACATGCCATTCATACATCCAAGCATAACTTACCTTGGCATACAAATGTCATCATGCCATATATACATACATCCCCATATACTCATCACAATCATGTCACATACATATCATCATGCCATAGGTGATCATCATCATGTCACACACATATCCTCATGCCATAGGTGATCATAATCATGTCACACACATATATCATCATGCCATAAGTGATCATCATCACGTCACACACATATCATCATGCCATGGGTAATCATAATCATGTCACACACATATATCATCATGCCATAGGTGATCATCATCATGTCATACACATATCATCATGCCATAGGTGATCATCATCATGTCACACATCCATACGTATGTCATCACATCATATATGCATGATTCAACTTCCACTTTCATCTTTCAATTTGATCACCACATCTCTCTTTTTCCCAGGATCAGTAGTTGCATCCCACACTTAATCACTCGCACCCCAACCTGGCATTGCGAGATAAAAACCTCCGGCACACACCATCGGGCATCCGGCACCCCCACATTCTAGGCATCTTGCATCCCAACTGGCATCACGAGGCATCCCCTCGGGCATAAACCTCCGAGGCTTCCAGCACCCAACCATTATGGGCATCTCGAAACTCCCGAGGACATCCGGGCATGTATCTCAATACAATCCGGGCATCCGGCACCCCCCATCCCGGGCATTCTGACACTCCCAGGGCATTATCAACCGCCTCCAACAGTTTCCTCATTTATCATAATTCATGTTCACCAATTTGTGTCTCAAAATCAGCATGACACATGATGTAATGGCAAACAAGATCACTTTCATCATTTTAATTCTTATATGCATTTACAATCATCGTCATACATGAAGCAAGATACAATCACTAAAGAAAATATAATCCATGGGGTCCATACAACTTAGAATAGTCCATATATCATGCCTTTTTGAAATTTACTAAATTCCAACTTGCACAATTTTGGAAAACATTTAAATTAAATATCAACATGATCCTCAAAAATCACGAAATCAGAGCATGTACTAGATAAGACATAAATGTAACAATTTCATGAAGAACACATGCCCAAAAGAGCTTCACACAAAAAGATATAGCTCACACATTGCAACATGCAAAATCTGGACAAAGTCAGATTGCGCAGTTTTTGAAATATTTCAATTAAAATACCCGAATGAACTTCAAAAATTATGAAATTTTACCAGGTTATATTCAAGACCCTAAGGTATATTTTTCATGCAGGCATCTAGTCCAGATTCTTTCTAGATAATTTACTATAGACGGTCGACGTTCCCGTTTCTAGTACCGAACAGTCCAGTTTAGCTATCTCTGAAAAATTGAGGTTTTGCCTACTTATCTTTCTTAGTTTCCTCTGAAATTTTGATATGTTTTTCTTCAAGAGGTCCCCTACAATTTTAATTAAGGGATCTAAGTGAGATTCTCAAATAATAGTCACCATATAGTCTAAGAAGTCTCGGGTGTCCAGTACCGTACTTCCAGATTTACCGTCTTCAAAAGAAAATCGTTTCACTAGGAATCACTTACTCATTTTACCTCAAATTTGATTATGTTATTCTTTAGTATGTTATCTACAACTTTCATGAATAATTCGAAGGGAGATTCTCGGTAAAAAGAAGCATGCAACACACAAAACCACCAAGAGGTCAGCAAAGCAGTTCCAGATCTTGTGTCTTCGTAGGAGAAGGGTTTCGCCGCTTAAAACTCAACCATTTTGTCTCAAATTTTAGTATGTTATACTTTGAGATGTTTTATACAACTTTCATGAAGGAGTCGAAGTCAAAATCCAACTCGAAACACGCATGCAAGCCTCTACAATATTCTGGGTCAGGAGGTATACACGAAAACAGCAAGCTATTTCAAAAACAAAACACACTAGATTCAGTTTCTCACTCCTAAACACCCGAATTTCAGCACCATTCCAAACACACATGCAAGACACACATGCAAGAGTAGAAAATGGATCATAACTTGCCTCCAAAATCGAGCAAATGAGGCACACGGTCGGCGACGGACGGACGGACGGCGAGCGGGCAAGCGGCTCCTTCTTCCTCTCTCGGTTCCTCTCTCTCTCTCTCTCTCTCTCTCTCTCTCTCTCTCTCTCTTTGGCTTGGGCGACAGCCCCTCCACCGGCCACTCTCCCTCTCTTTTGTTTCCCCTAAACCCCATCATTAGTCATGATTAGTAGCCACCCACAATGTCCAATGCATGGGGTCTTCTTTTTGCCATTTGGCAAGACATGCAAGATGGGCTTGGGAGTGGGCTTGGAAAAATTTGGGCCGGCCTCTCCCTTGTGGCTGACGACAGCCCATCCGTGGGCTTCAATGGGCCGGCCATTTTGGCCCATCAAAGGTCCATGCTCTTGGGCCTAAGACCCAAGCCTAATTAAACCCCAATTCAACTTTTAATAATTCACTTTTAATTCTTTCTTTTATAGATTCCAAATTTCCAATTTCATATGGCCATAATCTTGTAACATTTAATCTATAGGGATTAAATCTATGAGGTGCATAGCCAAGAATAAATTATTCTTATTAATTTATCCTATAATACTAATTTTAAAAACTCATGAACACAAGCATATAACACTTAGTCTTAAGAGAAAACTAATGGCTAAAACATAAACCATAGGTAATTTTATTACCTAATCATGGGCTTTAATACATCTTAGAGGTCGCCTTGAATTTTTGGGATGCCACAATTCTTCCCTACTTGTTTCAAAAGGATATGAGTAATGTTTAATTTCGAGAACGAAATTCTCTAAGGATGGGGATGTAAGACAATGGATGAGGTGAAGGTAGCGTCAGAGGGCCTTGGTCTCTTTGGTCACACACTCAACAATGGACGTTCATGAGCATCTCTCCCTCTCTTCATTTATACACATTTTACTTTTTTCCCTTCTTCTTGCTTTCGCTCCACCATGGACAACAACAAGGTACACTTATATACACTTTTGGTCGCATTTGGGCCTACCTCTCTCCCTCTCTCTTCATTTATACACTTTTTACTTTTTTCCCTTCTTCTTGCTTTCGCTTTTTTCCCTTTTCTTACTTTCACTCCACCATGGACAACAACAGATGTAAGACAATGGATGAGGTGAAGGTAGCGTCAGAGGGCCTTGGTCTCTTTGGTCACACACTCAACAGTGGACGTTCATGAGCATCTCTCCCTCTCTTCATTTATACACATTTTACTTTTTCCCTTCTTCTTGCTTTCGCTCCACCATGGACAACAACAAGGTACACTTATATACGCTTTTGGTCGCATTTGGGCCTACTCTCTCTCTCTCTCTCACTTCATTTATATCCTTTTTACTTTTTTTCCCTTCTTCTTAAGGTACACTTATATACGCTTTTGGTCGCATTTGGGCCTACCTCTCTCTCTCTCTCTCTCTCTCTCTCTCCATTTATACACTTTTTACTTTTTTTCCCTTCTTCTTGCTTTCGCTCCACCATGGACAACAACAAGGTACACTTATATACGCTTTTTTTTTTTTTTTCCCTTCTTCTTACTTTTGATCCACCACCATGGACGCAGAGGGTGCTGGAGGACTTGGATAGGAAACGATGGCGCTGGAGGCTGGAGAAGAAGCAGGTGAAGATGGTGGCAACGTGCTGGAGGTAGTGAGTCTGAGCTCGGGATGCGATCAACTAAGGTTCTTATCCCCAAGAGAGAACTTGTGAGATGAGAGCAGCTCCAGAGGATTTTAAACGGACGGTCGTGGCTTCTGTGAAGTGATGTGGGACATAACGTACGCTGAGTAAGAGAGTTTCTAGAAAAAAAGAAGTGGGCTTTGTTCCTTTCCTGAAGACACACAAGAGAGAGGATAGAGACTCTCGTACGAATGAAGAGAGAGAGAGAGAGGATGCAGGAGTCTGACGCGTGAACCCAATTGTGACATATGTCACTCGTTCAATGGATTTGGATAGAATTGACGTGGCATCAGTTGTGCAGCACGGAGAAATTATTGCATAAACTGACCCCTCCACTTCAGCCGGACCATTCAGCAATCCACACGTAACAAACGTCGCGACTTTTTGTCATAGAAAGATCACAAGTACATCTAGCCACTCGTTTGCGTTTTAACGTCATCACTCTCTTCTTCTTCTCTCTCGTCTCTCCAGAGTAGGGCGGAGCAATCTTTCATGTTCTTTGATCAATGGAGACGGCGACGACGATGGCGACAGAGGACAAAAACGGCGCCGCCTCCAAGCCGCCGCAGATTTCCGACATGTGTCCAGAAATTTGCCCTCGTCGTCAAGGCCAAGACCTTCGAGTTCTTCGCCAACGACGACAAGGAAACGCAGCCGGCCGGCGGCGACGACTCGTCCGGCGGGTTCGGGCTGCCCGACTCCGCCAAGGAGGTCATCACCGATCGGAGGGTCGTTGTCATCAAGCACGATCACCACAGAGCGGAATCTCTAGGCCAAGAACTCGAGCGAGCTTGCGGTTTGTCTCCGGAGTCGACGCGATTGGCGAAGGAGCTGTGGAGAGAGAAAAGTTGCGTGTCGGGAAAGATGAACAGTGGAGAGAGAGAAAGAGGGAGAGAGGCTTCGTCCTTGGGACACGCCCTCGCCACGTGGGGCCGCCTGTCGATTTCTAAACGTTCCGCCCCCGTGGTGACGTGGAAAACGTTTTTCCTATTGAAAAGCTATTTCGATTTCCTCTCAGACTCGAAGGAGAAACGCTCGGCCAAGAAAGAGACGCTTGGCCATTCTTTCGCCGCGTTCGTCGCACCGGTCGTGCTATCTATGATTGCGTACGAGCATCTCCACAGGAAGAAAGCTAGTAAATGCGAGGTGTTCCTAAGTTTTAGCGCCGAAGATTCTGTTAAGAATTTCGCCGATAGCCTCTACAAAGGCATGGTCGACGCTGGAATTCTTGTATTCAGAAAGGACTATTGTCTCCGCCGACACGAGAAGATTGGGTTACAAGCCATCAAGAGCAGCAAGATTTCAATCCCGATTCTGTCTCGAAAGTACGTTTCCAGCGGACGTTGCCTCGATGAACTGGTTCAGATAATGAAGTGCAAGAATGATAACTTGGGGCAGGTAGTCCTGCCCATATTCTGCAGAGTGAAACCCGCATCCGTCCGATGTAAAATAGATGTTCGTGGCCCAAAGGTCGTGGAGGAACGGGAACGAGCACTCACAGAAATCAGTTCCATGAAAGGATGGAAACTAGATAAAATCGCTGATGGGTACTCATCTTTTTCACCAAAACCTTGTTAAGTTTATTTTTTATTTATTTTTTATTCTAGCGAGATATTGCTTGTAGAAGAGGTGGGGGTGAGTATAATCGTCATGTCTGTGTACCTCTGCATCTGTCCCTGTGATTTTGCAATAATTCTTGTTATGTAAGGTAAATTACTTTTTGTTGTCATTCATAATATACCTTTTCCAACAGGCCAAAAATTTCAAAATTTGATTCGAATCCATTAAATAAACAAACTTCCCAAATCATTAGCCCCAAGTTTCTTTGAACTCATTAGACGACGTTAGACTTAAAAACAAGAGAAGTTAACATGCGATTGCTATACTTACTTTTATATTAGCAAACAAGATAAAGATATAGATATGCGGAAAATTACCAAAAAAGTCCTAAATTTATTTTAATAATTATAATTTAATTCTAAATTTTTTATATTTATGTCAATTCAATCTATCTAACCAATTTTTACTAATTGATGAACATACAATTTTTTGATAATTTTTTAATTATTTTTTTATATTCTTATTATTTTTTTTTCTCTCTCTCTCTTTTCCTCCTCCTTTCTTCTACCTTTGGTGATCGCCACCAGCCAAAGGTGAGGGTAATGGCAAGGCCTACCCTCGCCAGCCACTGGGGAGGTTCACCTTAGCCGGCCATGGACAAGGTGAACCCTTGTCATGGCTAGGCGAGGCCGAGCCTTGCTAGATCTAGTGGGGCAAGGCTCGACCTTGCCATCACTTGGCGAGGCTTGGCCTCAACTAGCCAGTGGCCGATGGGGGGCAAGCCTCGCCATTTGCCATAGAGGCGGACCTCGTTGGCCCTTACTTATGGTTGATGGCAAAGGTAGAAGGAAGGAGGAAAAAGAAAAGAAAAAGAAAAGGAAAAGAAAAGAAAAGAAAAATAATAATTTGGAAAAAATCTTAAAAACAAAAACAAATTTTAAAAATTGTCCACGTTAGCCTCGGTTAGTCAAAATTGGCCAAATGACTGAATTGGCACAAGTGCAAAATGTTTAGAATTGAATTGATAAAAAAAAGATTTAAGATTGAATTGACAAAATTATAATAGGTTTAGGATTTTTCGGTAATTTTCCCGAGAAATGATAACTAACTTGTTTATTTGATTTTATGCTCTCCTCAAATACAATATGAAATTAGTGTTGCCATGTATTTGAAATCTTGTTTTATTTGACAGGGATGAAGGACAATTAGTTGAATTGGTCATTCGAAAAGTTTTGATAGAATTGAAGAAAGTGTTTGAACCAATTATTACTGAGAATTTAGTAGGGATTAAAAGTCCCGTGGAAAAGATTATGGAATTTGCAGATAGTTGTGGTTCTACCCTATATGTTGGAATCTATGGAGAGAGTGGTGTTGGTAAAACAACTCTTGCTAAAGTCATCTACAACAAGCTCTCTAAACTATTTGACCATTGTAGCTTCATCCCCAATATTGCGGAATCATGTGAATACTATGATATTAAATACTTAAAGAATCACTTAATCCGGGATATGGAGAAAAAAGAAGAGTATAATGAGGACCAACCAATTGCCACCATCTCATCCAGCTTTAAAAGAAAGAAAGTCCTTATTCTTCTTGATGATGTGAATGCTAATTATCAATTAAAGGCTTTAGCTGGAGAGCGAAACTGGTTTGCTGAAGGAAGTAGGATCATTGTTACCACAAGAGAAGAGAGTGTTCTTGATTGGGCCAAAGTGGACTACAAGCACGAGCATAAAGCAATGAAAGAAGACGAAGCTATGATCCTCTTTGCTAGACATGCATTTCAAAGGGACTCTCCCTCTATGGAATTTTTTTCTCTTTCTCGTGTTGTGGTATCTATTGTTCGTTGGCTTCCTTTGACCCTTGAGGTTATAGGTTCATATTTATTTGGAAAAAATAGGGAGTTATGGGTAACAACTATAAAAGAGTTGCGACGGTTGCGGCAGTTTCAAGATTCGCAAGAGTCGCTAGAGTTGCCTCGAATGGGAGTGCAAGAGATTTTAAAGATAGTTTATAGCGCATTGAAAGTTGAACAAAAGAAAATATTCTTGGATATTGCTTGTCTTTTAGTTGGGAGTGATGCAAGAATTGCATCCTGCGTGTGGGACACCAGCGACTTTAATCCGTTGCTTGGGATTGAAGAACTGATAAGTATGTCTTTGATAAAAATCGGAGATAGCCACGAGCTTAGAATGCACGATGAAGTGAGAGATTTCGGTAGGAGTATTGTTCGTGAAGGACATTGCAACGAGCCTGATAATGGCAGTAGATTGTGGGACTACGAGGAAGCTTCAAAAATGCTAGAGGGAAATGAGGTAACAGCGCATCTGTCTTTTCCTCCCCCAGTCCATGTTCTCTTGTTTTGAATGATGTTAATTCTCTAAATAATGTTGGTTCTAGTTCTTCCATTTTACCGTTGTACTCGCATTACATTATCGAACTGATTAGGAACTAGCTTGTTGTTGATTCTAGTTTGAAAGTGGTGCAGTTTCTCCTCAAATCTCAGACTTCACACTCAGTCTGGTAATGGAAAGGACTCAGATGATGACCTCAAGAGAAAAACTTAAAGAAAGGAAATGTTGTGATTTTATTATTGTTTGGATACCTATAAAGGAAAGAAAGCAAATGAAGAAAATTTGGTCACTTCATGTTTGGTTAAAGAAGAGAGAGAACGGGAATAAGTTTAATCATATTGTCATAACTATCTTGTCCGTATCAAAGACAGTTTTTTTATACACAAAATCGAAGCATATATGAAGAGAGACAAAATTTTTTGTATATATTTCTTTATCGAAAAAATGACATAAATGATCTTCAAACTTTGACTCAACGTATAATGTCATCTTAGAACTTTTAATATACATGTACCAAAAGTTAAGGGATCATATTGAGCAAATTAAAAATTCAATGATAACCTTGCACATTGGGATAAAGTTCATAGATCAATTTGAATAAATTGAAAGTTCATGGATGACGTTGCACATTAGGCCAAAATTTGATGACCATTTGTATAAGTATCCCTTCTTGATCCCTCAAATTTGGGAGTGATTTGAGGAGAATAGAAAAAGCAAGAAATTTGGGATGCGAATCACTCCAAATCCCTTCTCTTCAAATCCCTTGAACTTACTCTCTCCTACCAAACTACGAAAACTTTTTACAACTTAGTGTTAAAGTTTACCAAGTCATGGCCCTTAATAGTTAGGTGGAGCTTTGCCCATCAGTGCCTCCTAAGGAGTGACCAGTCCCCATCCTCGCAGAGCACTCCCTGTTCGGCTTGGGCAAACAATTTCATCGTTAATTTTTTCAAGTAGTTATTCAATTGAATATGTTAATGTAGTGAATCAAACTTTAGTTTAAACTAGGGATGTGTATTGTTTGTGTGGGCAGTCTCGGCTTAGAACTGGGAATCGCCCATTAAGGACCGGTTTCAAAAATTTGGAACCAAGAACCACCCATTAGTTGTATGGATCCACCCGAGAACCGGACTGCCGGTTCTGTCCGGTTCCCGGTGGATATATGGAACTAGTCTCATTAATAATAATATATTTTTCCAAATTCCGCCGTGAGTACTTTTTATATCGAATAATATTTTTTTTTAAATCGAACCGGCTTAATTGAGGGTACCATTTTTCTTTATTTTATTGGAAAACACTACTAAAGAAGAGCAATAGGTTTTTCTTTCCTATTTTTGAAACATTTCAGTTGAAATCTAAAATATTCTTTAAGTTCAAGGTTCTGGATGATTGTCATATATATATCATCTTTTCCTTTATATCCTACCAGTGCTCAATCTCTTTCAATCTTTGCTTTGCTGAATTCTTTTTGTAGAAACAATTCCACCGGTACTCCATATTTTCTTGAACACAGTGTCCTATGTGAATCTTGAAAGTATCCTTTGAAGGAGTCATTTGTTGAGTTGTTGAAAGGTAGCTTACACACTTTACTAAATTTTTATAAAAACATGGAAACCATGAGTGGTGATGGAGCCCTAAAATTTAGGTTTGCTAATTAGTAATTTCAAAATTTATTTTAATATTAAAAATTAATATATAATTATAATATAATTATGGTCCGGGTGGACAAATCTGCCCATGGAACCAAGAACTGGACCGGTTCCCTTAAGAACCACCGGTTTCGGGCGGTTCCGGTCTGGTTCCAGGCGGATTCTGATTTTTTTGCACACCCTAGTTTAACTACTTGCGAATATATGTCAAATTTATGTTTTGTTAATTGCTTGAATCATGGACATGAAATAAGTAGATTGAGGAATCCTATACTTTGGAAACTATGGACAAATCAAGAAACTCATTTGTGATAAAATAAGAAAAGTCAGGTACCGAAGTGTACTTAACCTAAATCGCCTATTTTCACTAAAGTAGCTCATGGAAAAGAAGTTTTATGAAATGTCTTATCACTTGTAAGTAATAACTCACTAATTAATCTCTGCTAGAACAAATTAGACTTGGAGTATATAAACATTTCCTTTATTAATTCTTCTTATATACATAATTTTTATTGAAAATTATGCTATTTAAATTTATTAATATTTTCTTAATTATAAAAAAATATCGATTCCATGGGCTAGGCTTTACTTATTGTCTAAGAACACTTGCTAACAACATAACTATATATTAGCATAATGTAGAATTTGACTAGTGAATAATAAAAAAGAGACTCCTCTAGGACCTGAATTGAGAGAGGAAAAAAACTAGGAAAATTATCCAAAAAGTCATAAGTCTATCACACTTTGGTCGGCCTTGCTGAAGTAAAATCTAGTGAGGTTGGGGCTCACTCTCGCCTAGCTACCCTCACCTGAAGCAAGCAAGGCTAGCCAACTCGGTCATTGCATTTGGCCGGAGGCCGGCCAAGGGCCAAAGGAAGAAGAAAGCAAAAAAGAAAAGAAAAGAAAATTAGAACAACAATAAAAAATTCAAAAAATATTATTAAAATTTGTTCACGTTAGCATCAATTGTCTTATGTGACACTGCCAGCGTCCACATCAATGATTTTTGACCAAAATTTATCGAATAGACTGAATTAACAAGAAGTGAAAAAGTTTAGGATTGAATTGTCAAAATTGAAATATTTAGTATTAAATTGACAAAAGTGCAATATGTTTAGGGTTTTTTGGATAATTTTTCCAAAAATACCTTATCCAGGTAAGCCGAAATGGAAAAGTATGCTCTTAGTTTTAGCCTTAATTTCTCTCCGTTATGGTTCGTGAATCTTGTGTTTTATCTTCTTTGAGTGATATATTAATACTTTTACATATACACTATTCACTAAAGCTTTTGTCTCTCTCTTGTGCGTAAGGAAAATTACTCTGTGATGAAACGATTGATATTGTTATAAAACACATGCCATTTTATACTGGGTTAAAAATTCTTCAAATTTTACTTATTTCTTGATATCTTTAGTGGGCCTATTTCCACACTCTATTTGTCTAAATCCTCCCCAGTTTTACCAATAGATGAAATTGTCCTTAGTGGTTTCCTCATTAACATTTGCTTCTAATTTCGTTCTTTTCCCATTATAAAATTTCTTAAGCTTTAGAAACTAAACCTATCACTATTTAGAAACTAAAATTACAATTGCTCTTACGTAACTTGTCCATACTTTGCTCAAAGGCTCACTTTGCGGTGAATTTCTTATTTGTTAAATGTTGTTCAACAGTCCCTTATAGATAAATGAGATCAGTCTCATTAAAAAGATTTAATTCTAAAACTTCAACAGAGAACTACGGCAACACATCTGCAATACTGTACTAAAAGAGGCTTTTTAGTTTCTTTTTTAGAAAAAACCCCTCTTAACTCTGATTCTATGCCTCCTACAAGAAGAAAAGAAAAATACAATGAATCTATGCTTTAATAAATTAGGTGTGTTGATAGTGATCTGATTATGAATTTTAAGGACTATGTTTTAAAATCAGATTTCAGACATGCATGGCTTATGCATTTACATCAGTATACACATGTTCATGGCAAAAAGAATAAGCCAATATATATATTGTGTAAGAGTAAAGTATACACTATTTTTCTTGCAATATGAGAGCAAAGTCATATTGTTTTTTTCTTCTTCTTCTTCTTTTTCTTTTTTTTTAACTTTTATTTGTAGGGAGCTGCAAATATTCGGGGGCTTTCTCTTGACAAAGGCAACTCAAGGCAAACCGTTGACTTAGACAGCTCTAACGAAATAACTGATTACACAAGTGAACAATTTAAAAATTTGGTGAGCTTAAGGTTCCTTAGCGTAAGTGATGCAAATTTTGAGGGAGATTTCAATTTAATATTTTCCAAATTAAGATGGCTTCGATTGGAGAGATGTCCTAAAAATCTGAAGGTAGAGAATTTCGCTGCGAAGGAATTAGCCGTACTGGATTTGTCGAGAAGCATGATTTCTGATAATTGGGAAGGATGGGGATTAATCAAGGTAAGATGGGAAAGCATTGTTTTCTTCTTTCTATTGAATTAAAACCACTTCTAGCTAACCCCATGACATTTTCTTTCTGGCAGTCAGCAGTGAAACTGAAAGTGCTCAACCTTACAGGTTGCGGTTCTTTAGAAAGCACTTTCTTTCTCTCAAAATTTGAACATTTAGAGATTCTGATCCTCAAAAACTGTAACAAACTGAAGAAAATTCACCCTTCTATTGGAATCTTGGAGACCCTCGTTTCCCTGGATTTGAGTGGTTGTTCGTCCCTGAAGGAGCTGCCGCCAGAAGTGGGAAACTTAAAAGGACTGAAGGAACTTTTTCTAGATCAAACTGATATACAAAAAATTCCAAACAGCATGTGGTCCCTTGTGAAGTTGCAGCGCTTATCGTCAGAGAGCTGTCCACGATTGAGACTGAACCGCGACTCAGTTGTTAAGTTGGAATCATTGGCTGAACTGGTACTAGCCCAAACAAAGATTACTGAATTACCAGAATCCATAAAAAATTTGCAGAATTTGGGAATTCTGAATATTAGTAAGACTGATATTGAAAAGCTACCAAATGCTATTGGAAGGTTGACAAAGCTCCGGGAGTTAGATGCTTCAAAATGCAAAAAGCTGATTGAGGTAACCCTAAGCATCTGTGATCTAACTTCTCTCCATAGCCTTGATTTGCGCGGTTGCTTGGAGCTTCGAAAGCTGCCGGAGCTTCCTTCCAACTTAACAGTTGTCAGTGTCACCTGTCAGAGTGCCAATTTGCCTTCATTTTCTCACTTGAGCTATCTAAAGCGACGACGACTTCATGACTGCAAATCTCTTGTATCCATACCAAAGCTTCCCTCAACAACATTGGAGCTTGAAATTTGGGGATGTGAAGCTTTGAAGTTCTTAACCCCACAGGAGGCAGTTGAAGATGTCGAAGTGTCATTGAAAAGGTTAGACATCATTCGCTGCAAGTCCTTGGGAAAACTGGACCTTTCCCAATTAAATCTTCTCAGCGTATTATATGCTCTGGATTGCGTAAAAATACAGGAAATTGCAGGTCTTGACAAATTGGATAGATTGGAAAGCTTGACTATCCAGGTGGATGCTTCCATTCAGCTGGACAAACCCTTTTCGTCCCTTAGGAAACGGGCATATTTCCGAACACAATGAAATGCTAGGCCTTTCAGATGTGGAGGTTCATAGGTTTGGGGTTCTCGGAAGACTTGGACTTCTTTGGGTGCGCTGTGTTAAAGATGGACCATTCAAATCTTGAATGTCCGAAGATATTTAATGCTGGAAATTACAAAAACTTCGCTGCAATTCGAGGCCTGATAAGTTACAGTTTCTTGGAAAAGCTGAATATCTTTTAAAGGTTAGCGGACTTATGTTGCCTCGAGAACGTCCAGAGTTTTGGACAGCGTGTCCAACTTGAGCGGTATGATTGTAGAAAAAGTGCCAGATAGAGAAAAAGCCACTACTTGGTCAACTTGATTTTGTGGATGCAAGTCACCCAAGCCAACACCAGAATTATCTGGAAGCTCACTGTCGAAACGGTGATTCCTTTGATGCAATGATGTACAGGCAGATGTGTGACAGAAGTTGCGAAGATCCCTATTTTCCTAATAAAGGCATGTGAAGCAGGTAAGCCATCTTTTTTTTTTTAATTAAAATAATTTAATTAGACTTCATTTATCTACGAAAAATAATTTTTTTTTTGAGTTTTTCGATATTTAATTTATGAAAAATAAACTAATTAGGGAAATATTTTCCATCAATGGAAGAAACATTTTCAAAAATTAAGAAAATAATTTCATTTTCTGAAAAGAGAAATTCCATTTTCCATTCTCTTTCTTTCACCTCTAGACCAATCATTTTCTTTCATCAAACCTCTTTTCCTTTTATTATTTTAATTTTTTTAAAAATTGGGTTTCTCAATATTTTATTTTTATTCTTTTTTATATTTCTTTTCCTTTCCTTTCTTTTTCTTTTGGCTTCTTTCTCTTAGCGGGGCCCAAGTTCACCTAGCGAGGCTTGAGCTTGCGAGCTTGAACTTGTTGGATTAGGCAAGGCTTGACTTTGCAGGAATTTTTTTTTTTTCCGCCAAAAAAATGGAGCCTCAATATTCAATTGTACCTGTTTGCAATTCCTTTAAAGATAATTGTCTACTTCTCATCAGTATGTGCAGTTTGACAGTCTTGTTGTTTTCTGTCTTATATAAATTCAGGGAATCGTGGGGAAGATTTTTGTAGTCAATGTGATGCTTCAGCAGAATATTTTTCCTCATCGTGCTTGGGGATGAAAATAGATCAGAAGGCCTTCTGAGTACATCACTCGTCATTAGTCTTTAAGTAAGATTCTTCATCTTCACATGATTTCAATCATGGCCAGCATGTGCAAAAACGCAAATGCAGGACACATGGTTTGCTTCCACACACAATACCTATTGTGTTTCTTTCATTTATGCAGAAAAAAGAAGATTTTCAATGTTTGATTGATTCTAGAATGCTGGTATAAATGACGCATACGGACATTTGATTGCGTGAACCCATCATAACATGGTGAGAATTCACACTGACAATCGGCAAGTACCGTAACAGCTTGTAGAAATATTTTACTAAATTCAAGGGGTTGCTGGCCTGTCCTGTCGAGGGATATTACCAAAATCAACATGGAGAACTCGGATGTTGAACT
Source organism: Eucalyptus pumila (assembly GCA_016097595.1). Lineage (NCBI taxonomy): Eukaryota > Viridiplantae > Streptophyta > Magnoliopsida > Myrtales > Myrtaceae > Eucalyptus > Eucalyptus pumila. The sequence goes on from CM027853.1 coordinate 47,890,737, forward strand.
GCTGCTGGACATATTTTACTAAATCGATACATCGGGAGATTCGTTACTTTCCCCGGCTAATGTGAACTCCTTAATGAGTCTCGTCATGTGCTGAATTTAGAATCTTCATACAATTCTTCTTAAGAACAATCACCTTTCCACTTTCTGTTATGCTAATTATTATTATTATTATTGATTTGAATAGATACTTTCATTTCATTAAAGTGGGCAAAGAACCCGTCGCTGTCTCGGCTGTACTACCGGAGGCTCTGGGGAAGTAATAGGAGCGTAACATAAATAATAAATAAATAGGAGTTCATATTCCAGAAGATGTTGACCGTAAATGAGAAGATTGATTACGGAGATTCCAAGAGCAAGGTGCATCAATACCAAAAGCTCCCAGACAGGAGTGGGGGTTTAAAAATCCAGCTTTGTGGAAGGGCATTACACCCTAAGTAGCACCAACATGCGATATGGACACGCGACACGATACGATATCTTTGAAATGTCCTTTCTCAAAAATAAAAAATTCTGACATATTAAAATACGTTATATATTAAATAAATATTTTTATTTTGAATTAGTTTAATTCAAATTCATAAATAAATAAATAATAAAAAAAGAGCTTACAATAGATTTACACTAATAATATTAATAAATCTATTTATATGAAATTTGAAAAACATATTCATAGTTAATGTGTACCCATATTTGGGAATATATTTCTAATTTTAACAAAAATTATAGATGAAATTAATGACTAACAAAGATTATAATCAACTTAGATATTCTATAATGATCAAAATTTATCATTTTTTAACATTCAATACTTTTATTTATGGAAACTATTTTTGGCCAATTTATTTATTATTCTAACAAAAATAACCTCGCTGTTCAAAAATTATTTCCCTCCCTCTCCCTCGTTTCTCTCTCCTCCATCCCACCTCAAACCCCCCTTAGTTTGTTTTCCTCCTTTCTCACCCCAATCACCTCCTATCATTTCCCCCATTCTCTCCCCCCCCCCAATTTCTTTCTCTCATTTTCCATCATTTATCTCCCTTGCCCTCACTTCCACCCTCCATCGTTTTACTCAACAATCCTCTCTCGGACACGTGTCGGAACGTGTTGAAAAAAATTAACCATATGTTGGAAAATCCGACACGTGTTGACTGCATGTTGAAGTGTGTCTGAGCGTGTCGAACACATCAACGCATGTCGGATATGACACGAAAGCTCTGACAGCATGTTCATACTTCATAGATTATACACCCAGAGGACTCCATTACCCAATTCGGATGCTGAGTCCGAGATTTAAACATACCTACTTTGTCCAATTACAAAGGAGGAATAGGTGTTCCACCATCTCATTATCTTTTCAACACATGGGGTAGATTGGATCAGGTACTACCTTCCATTGGAATAAATTCACTCTAGTTGATAATGTTTTATGACAGATACTCCAAATGATAATATGATTTTCAAGAGTGTTTTCAGCTTCCATATTTTACTTCATAGAGTTTTAAGAGTTTGTAGTGAGGGTGAGGCTTGCTCCGTGTCTTGTCTAGTTTCAGTCTTGCAAAGTTGATTGTATCCACTTTTATTAAATAGCTTTCAGATTGGTCGACAGTCCATACTAGCTTATCTCCTATCAAGGTAGTGGACAGTGAAATTGCTAGAAACCACAGCTCAAAAAATAATTTTCTTTTAGTACTCTGCTCCATAAGGCATTTGGGGCTTGAGTGACTCTCTATGCTTATTTTCTCAACATAGCTTTATTCAACCTAAGGAATCTCTAAAGCCTAAACCACCTTTTATCTTTCCTCTGCTTCAATGTCTCACACCTCTTCCAATGTAATCCAACCTCAGATGCATGTGTTTTCCCCTGGAATGGAGCTATCTTTTGCTCTATAGCTTTGCATATAGATACTAGGATTTAGAAAATGAATAGCACCCAAAAAAAAAAGGAGTAGCATTTTCCTGCCAAATTCTCTATTCGGTTTTTTTTAAATATAATATTATTTTTATATCGAAAATAGGGACTCGGGGCCGGACTGGGCAAGGGCCACGGTCGAGGTTGGGCTCTCACACAAAGCCCAATCTGAACCAGCCCAGCTTTCCCCAAAGCTCTAAACTAAAGACTAGGCCCACCTTCCTATTCCGTCCAGCCCAAGCCCCTCTAAGTTAAAACCCAAAATCCGAAAAAATGAGACAAGCTGAAGTCTCAACAAGCAAATCGAGCCCAACCTTATTGAAAAGAGAATCCGCACGAACTATACTAAACCCACTTAAACATAGCAGCACTAGACCACGCCCATTACACATATGAAGTCCACATTAAAATTGTTTTCAAATAAAATGACCTAGGGTATGAATGATAACGCTTCTTGGCTGGGGAACAGTTTCTTTTCAAAAATAGTTTTTATTTTTATTTCTCATTTGGAGAACAATTTCCGAGTAAAATAAGGTGTTTGGTAAATACATAAAATTTCAACTCTTGAAATAGAAAAAGAATAGAAATGCATTTGGTACGAAATAGTTTCTTTTTTGTATCTATTCGTTTTTTATTCTTGCTCACGATCGCCGACTGTCGATTGCCGATCGCTGTCAACGGCTGATGGGATGTGTGGCGGTGGTTGGCGGCGGCCGATGGGCTGTGCGGCAGTGGTCAGCGGTGACGGTTGATGGGCGGCGGCAGTCGGTGGCAGTCGGCGGCTTTGGGCGGTTGGATGTGGCCGCGGTAAGAGAGAGGAACAAAAGAAAAAAAGAATTGACTTATTTTTAGAAATTGTTCCCGGTAACAAAAAGTTACTTTTTTTTGTTTCTTGTTTCTATTCCAAAACTGTTCCCGGAAACAAAAAAATAGAGAAATTGTTTCCGGGAACAAAAGTTTTACAAACGGATTTTTGTTCTTTTTTTGTTATGGAGAACAAAAGAACAGAAATTGAGAGAAACAAAAATGTTACCATGCAGACCTCTACTGTCTAATATGATTTTCCTTCACTATTTCCTTTTCATTCATTCTTTATCACCTTTCTTGCTCCTGGCGTCCTCTTCCCATCGTCTTCCTATTTATTGCCCATAATTGGTCAACGCTTACACATGAACTTCAGAATATCAAAGCTCAACCAACAAAGCACACATCTCATCCTAAACAGAAAGACACACTTCATCGTCAATTACTCTCAATCACCAGACAACCACCGTCAGCCGCCACATTCATCCATCGGACCCCCACTGATGCAGAGAACAAAGACAGAGGCACATTCAGATAAACGGACATGATGAATGAATCGGTGCCACTGGGCTTAGAAATTAGCACTCGGACCATCGGTTTTTAGCAATGTCAATACAAAGGAAAGACAAGCAGAACAAATACATTCAGATTTAATTTTAACGATGATGAAACATAACCAGAATTGGATCAATACACAAAGAAAATGATTGGTCCACGTCTACGCATCTTCAGATTGAACAAAATCGTGACCTATTTCATGTCTGTGTCTAAGAGGCATATTATCAAACAGTTGGTTGTCAGTTCGAACATACGGCGAAGAGATAAGTTTGCACGAGTTTGGTTCAAGGACTTCGTCGAACATGTGGTGAGTACAGAGCGATGAGAAAACATTGACCATTTTTAGGACTCGAACTCAGATCTTGACCCAAATAATCATCAAGAAATGCTCAACATCAACAAAATCAACCCCGATGGACAAACAACGCCCAAGAACCGGAGAAACCGAGCTCGGCTCTTCGGAGACCCTTTACCCGGCTTGAAGACGGCAGCCATAAGGCGAGTTTGAGATGAGTCGAACCATGGGGTCGGCCGCCTCGAAATGTCCATCAGCCGAGAATATGAAGACCAAAAAGGTGATGGTTTCTTCCTTTAGGGTTTCGTGTGGTTGGGTTCGAGGCGCTATCTCGAGATGTGTGAATTTAAATGGTTCAAATCTGATGTCAAATATCATGCCCTAACTAGTTAACCGGCTCCCTAGATTGAAATTTCCCTAATCGGATCCGAGGTTGTTAAATTTCAGTGTCTCTAAATCTAATGTCTAAAATAAGATTGGAAACTAACGAAATTCTAAAACTTTTTTTTTCCAGTCAAGGTCAATTTCTTCGATTTGACAAAAAGTCAATCTTCGGCCAATTTTATGTAAATTTGGAATCTAAAGACCTAATTCTACACATCTATGTTAAATTGACATCTATATACAATTGAGATACTAAGGACACCTTACTAATTTTGGTCAAGAAACGAGGCTCGTCGGGATCATAAAGCTCAAATCTTGAATTTTCTTATTTTTTCAGAAAATTTTGATTGTAAAAAAAATTTAGGTGTCAACAAACTTCATAACAAAGTTAATAAAAACATTTTTTTATGATATGGTTAAGGAATAAGTTAACGTTGTGAGTAAGTAAAAAATCAATTAATTGTCCTCAAATCATTTAATGCAGAGTTTAATTGAGAGCTGAAACAACAGATATTAAGAAAAACCAAATGAGATTTATTAATTAAAAAAAAACAATGATAAACGGCGACCGTCCCAGGTGAACTGCCGCAGTTCATAAATCACACTAGATTATGTGTGATTATAGCAAATTTTGGCGATGTGCCACAGTCGATGACCGACCAACTTCTCAAACTTGAACTTTGCATTGCCGGACTCTTATGTTGACCCCGGTTGGTTCTCGTAGGACGATCCTTGACGCTGCGGCTCAAATAAAACGGTCCTTGGCCAATTGGCTTTGATACCAACTATTAAGTTATTTTGCCCAACTTTGGTACAAATCTTTAGTATTTAGTGCACTAATACCATTAATGAGAGCTTTGAAGACCGGTAGCTCGACATTAATGAGAGCTCCAAAGAAGATGTACCGTACTCCTGTTCGTTTATATAATAGCTAATCTATGTAGAAACTAACACGGATATGTTAATGTTCTCAGCCGGAGGAGTTATCCACGAGTCATGCTAGATTTATAATTTGATTTTCATCTAAAACTAAAAACAGGTAAACCGAGAGATATCTTTTTAACGAGCTACATATTTATTAAGAATTGATCAATCCCAAAGTATCGATTACACAGTATAAAAATAGCCGGCGTATTAAAAATTGTCAAATTTTCCGAATAAATTTCTTAACGGGTGATCTTAAGATGCTAGTTAATAAAGTTGGAGTTTATAAATAAGATGGTGTCAACAGGTGTCTTTATATTATATTATTTAAGTATTAAGGTATTAATTAAACTAAACCGAGATGTGCAAGCATATTGGGTTGTTTAACAAATGCTCCCAGTTGATGTGGAATGAAATAAAATAAATAAATAAACTAATGCTCCTAGAGAATTTCGTTGGACCTGAGGATGGTGAGCTATACAACAAGCGAATCTTGCGTCTAGAGAAACATGGATCTCATACCCGACAGTCCAATGATCCCTCGAGAAACGAACTTTCAGAACGTGACTGATCGTAACTACTTTCAATTTTTCATAACTCTTGGAAAAAAAATGTCCGAACGTACAATATAAAGTAACTTTCACGAGTCGGTAATTTTTGCTCCATGACGAACATGCCTTGCGCCATTGAGGTGAGGGGCAGAAACATTCGCAATAGTCCGCAACGATGATGAAAAAAAGAAGTTAATTTCTGGAAAATAAAATTGTAATCGAAGCTGAGTGCTAACTTTTAAGGTTTTCACATTGAAATGGTTTTATACAACTCCTCATATATCAACACGACATTATGTCTGTCGATTTGGAGAGAAAGGTTTCAAAATTTGATGCAAACCAAATAAGTTTAGCTTGGTTTATTCAAGTTTTAGACCAAATCGAACCAAATTTTAGTCTTTTCTCCTCTTTTATTATTGCATTATTGTGTCGTGATGTGTGACCCACTTCATTAGACTTTCAAGCAATTTGATATGTTTATCAAGTGTCATAATTAGGTCACACATATTCATATTATACCCCTCCCGCCATTGCATATATAATCGTAATAACACAATGTGAATTGCTAGCTCTAATCCTACTTGTGTTAGCGGATAATGTAATTCTATAATGTGGAGAATACAAAATATAGGATATTTGATTTTCATGATTTTCATGATAAGAGAGATGAAGACATACCTTTATCCATAACAATATCCTTGAGGATAATTGTTGTAGAAAACTGAAGAAATGTAAAAATCTGATTTCTCTCTCTTAATCCATTTTTTTTTAACGTATTTTGTCTGATGGAAGATATAATACAAAATAAGTTTTTCTTCACGTCGTGGGTGGAGAAAGGACCAGACTCTTATATACACATGCTATCAAGAGCCGCCTTCCATCGAAGCACCTTTTAATTTCCATAAGAGTCGCACCTTCTCGGAAGAAATGGTAAGTTCCCATTGAGGATTGTACCCTTTTATTAGAGCTGTAACTTCTTATAACCAGTACATTTTAGCATTAATTATTTATTAAACCATCAATTAATTATATCATGTGGACCACACAATAATTCTTACACCACTTGGCCATATGACATTCCTTTCATGGTTTAATTAAGACCATAATGTGTACAATAACATAATGCTAAAATCTTTCTTAAAAAGACTATCACATAATAATCACAATTAAGTAAAGAAAACTTATGCAAGTCATGGCGATTGTATGTCATTAATTCACATAGTTCATTCCATATACTACAACGATAGCTCTCTACTTAACATAATCCATAAATGAAAAGTACATTAATGGTCTAACCATAATATCTCTATTAGAGACTATCTTGTTTAATATTTAGAGTTTCGAATACATAAATTTAATGCAATCATAATTTAATCATTAATGACATTCAATAATATCTATTCTTTCAACATGTTCACTAAATGTTTTGGGCGGCAGTCCTTTTATTAAGGGATATACTATTATAAGGTTGGTGCTAATGTGCTCAATTGACATTCTCTATTTCTAAACTTCTTTAATGGACAAGTATTTGAATTCCATATACTTAGCACCTTTAGAATACTTGTCATTTTTTGAGAAGAAAACGATTGTGCAGTTGTCACAATAAATTTTCAGTAGTCTGGCAATAATTTCGACAATTACAAATCCTAAAATAAATTTTCACGGCCATAATCCATGAATAGTGGCCTCAAAGCATGCCACAAATTCACCCTCCATAGTGAAAAGGTTCTTAGACAGATTACAAAAGAGAATTTTGCCAAACTTCTTCCGGAAACCTGAATTACCAACTATAAAAAGTTACACCAGAATAACAAGTCTTTCTAGTCCTTAGACTCCGAATTCATCAGGAAGAAAGATGGCACTATTGCCATCAAATTTGGCAATGAAAAGGAAGAAAATCCTTCTATCTTTTAGACCTTGTTCATGATTAAACCATGTGTTCCCGAGTAAATTTTCAAGCTAGATCCCAAAAACCCCGTCCATTACTATAAAGATCGATATGGTCACTATTTTTGGGACCCCTTTTGTCAGTGCTCTTACTGCACAAATTCTTCTGATGAAATAGACCCAAATATAAAAGCCCAACGAAAACCCAAGAAGCCAAAGGATATTATTTCAAAGGTACTCGAACAGAGATTCCTCCGTTGATACTCTTGGTGAGTGTGATAAGTTCCAATTCATGATTTCTTATGCTCCAACTCCACCAAGAGAGTTCATTACGCCACCTTCCATTTCACCAACCTCACCACCAACATCACATCCTCCTCACAAAAAACCAGCTATTTCTCCGTTTTATAAGCCAATTTTAAAGTGGGCAAAGAAGCATTCCTACCCACTTAAGGTTCCAGAAGAGGCATCACCTAGTTCTTCTATATCTATGTTCCAGGAGATAGATTTTCCCCCTCTCGCTTGGGAAGGTTGAAGACTTTTGTTCCTTACTCCCGAAGAATTCATTGACCTGCAAGGGGGATATTGACATGTTCCCAAAATACCTGCCCCCACTGATGTGGATGAACATGGAAGACAAAAAAGAACTCCTGCTGTTGAAGCCATCCTGAATTGACAATCATAGACTCTCCTAGCACACAACAATGCATTCAAAACAATTTATTCCAAGTTTTTAGATGTGTAACGAGATCTTAAAAGATATGATGAAAACAAGATACTTTCGGACTTCCAAAAAAGGCTTCATGCCTTCGAATCCGGACAACATTTGGGATATCATCATCTCGAGAGCCTAAAGGCGGAAATAGAAAAGCTCAAAAAGCAAATCCAACTCTTTGAGGAAGGAAAATTTAAGCCTTTCGATCCATTCCTTACTATGATGCGGACTAAGTATTTGCTCACTCCACCACTTCAAAATACTTCTATTTTTGCTACTCTTATAGAAGCTCCTACCAGACAAGACAAGACCGATGTGGTAGAAATGTAAAGTTGCCTAAAAAAACTAGATCGAATAAGGAAAGAAAATGGAAAAGAGAAGATGCTTGAAGAATCCTCGATTTTTATAAGGGAAAATCCAAACCAAATGATGCTATCCAACCGCTAAAATCATTCTTGAGAGATCTGGACAATTAGTGACATCCAGATCCTATTTGTGACATCCCGAAATTTCGGAAAAAGAAATTATCGGATGAAAAATCGAGATTTGAAGAAAAAGGAAAAACGATAACAATATTACTACTATTATTTTTCTTCCCTCTCTCTCCACTTTCTCCTCTCCTCTACGCTTCCCCCTCCTTCGCACGCAATTTCCACCCCCTCACTTACGGTAACTTCTTCTTCTCTATTTCTTCTTTTTCTCCCTCTCTCCCACTTTTCCACCTCCTCACCTACACCCACTCTTCTGCTGCAATTTCCCTGCAATTTCCCTGCAACTTCCCCTCCCTTTTTTTTTTTTTTTTATTGTTTCTCTCTCCCACTTTCCTCCCTTCCTCCTCTTGACAACCCCGCTCCCACGTCCCTCTCCTTCTTCTTCTGTTCTCTTTTGTTTCTTTTCTGTTTTGCTCCCAAAAACAACACCGTGTGCTGCTGTCTTGTCTGCAAACCGCCGTCCACCACCAAAGAATCGCACCACCCATCCGTGAGCCATCCGCCCGCCGTTCGTGCCAAATAAGAAATCACTGCCAAGACCCATTTTTGCCGAGCGCCTCCATGACCTTTTGGACGTAACCGAGCGTAGCCCTCGCCACCACTGTCGCGCTCATGTCGTCAGAATTGTCATCGGGTGAGTTTAGCTCCTAATCCTTTGATTAGTGCCTAAACTTGCTTAGGAGGTTGATTTAGACTTAAGGATGGTTTAAGTTAGCTTAAATAGGGATAAGTGACAGTCTATAACAGTTAGATTAGTATTAAAATGGGTTAATATTAGTCTAATTAGGGAGATTTGCTCCGTTGAGGATGATTTGGTTGAAAACAGTGGCTGTTCTTCAGAATTGGTTCCTGGACACTGGCGGTTTGTAATTTTTGTAGATTGAAATCGGTCACGAATCTGAAGCCGACGTCTTCTAGAGAAATGTTTTAAACATCCTAAAAGATAACATATATTTTTCTCAAGATTTTTAGGGACTCAGAAGTAGGAGATATTAGCTCCGCTATTTTCGAACAGAATTGCAATTTTCGCTGGAACTGGTGACCTTTTAGGATTCTAGGAGTTTTTATCAACTCTTGGGGTCCAAATTTCAAAATTCTTTCTTCACAAAAGTTTTTTCCATCTCTTTTAGTTTAACATACTTAAATTTCAAATCAAACGGACGTGTTTAAGACCTCGAATCAAAGTGATTTCGGAAAACTGACTTTCTGAGAACGGACCTAATTTTGGCGCTGGATTGAGTGATTTACTGGGCCGAATCTAGAAGGATATAGGTTTAGGTGTCTTCATGAAAATGTTCTTTTATGTGTCCTTTACAATATATTTAAATTTGGGAATTTTCCGAGCTCAATTGGTTAGGTTTTTGGATTTAAATTTGGAGATGCGCGAAGGCCCGGTTTCTGCCAATTAGGACCGATGTTAGTTTGGTGATGGTTCTTGATACTTTGCTTGCTTTAAGTAGTGTTTTTAATGACTTGTGTATTTAATTTATTAGTTACTTAATTTTGAAATTTGACTGTTCACGCGAGAATGAAAAGTGATATAATTTCATGTGTATTAATTTTATGAAGTGAATGGATGTATAAATGCATGGGCATCCGTGTGAATTGGGTAATGTTTTGTGTAATAATATGGTGATTGGAAACTGTTTGTATTTAATTAGAAAATACCGGGTGTTAGGTTTTTGACGCCGAAAGTGTTTTTAAATACTATATCAAACTGTGGGATTTTAAAAGAGATGACACAAATTTTCTGGTTTGATCTGACTGTGTCCCCATACACGATTATTTTACCATGTATTTCTAATATGGAGAAAATAGGCCGGGATTACCATTTTAATTGAGGTATTTGAGTGCAATGCACGGTGTCCTAGGCCGAAATTGAATGAACGCATGAATAATATGAGATGCCGTCATGAGCCTTTGGAGTCGGACGATGCTCCTTCGGGAATGCTCCACGTCTACAGAGGCTGGTCGTAGTGGAGGCTAGGCTGATGCTCCTATATGGAATGCCGTTTAGATGTAGACGTTGCCGTGCTTGATAGTGCGAGATGATGCCTGGTTATGCCGGAAGACTGTTATCTGTTGCATTGACTGGGATCCATGTGATTGATTGATGTGTGTTGTGTGGCGCACTAATGTGTAAGAATGCATGAGAATCATGGCATCTTTAGTTCTAGTCATGCATGAGTTGAGCACACTGTTTATGGCACGCACGCATGAATTAATAACGTGTTTCACATATACTTCTGCTATACTGAGAACAAAGCCTTAAGGGGTGGCCCGACTGGGATGACGGTTCGTTCGCGCCAGTGCGGGGCCCAAAGAGGACAATACTGGGCTGGGATGAGGGATGACGGTGCGTCCGCGCCTCTACCTCATACAACGTGTTTGTATGGCAATGGCCAAGTGAGATCGCTTGTAACACGATTTGTATATGATTAATGAACTGCATCATCTAATGGCCATGTGCATTGCGTGTATCGTGTTAAGCTATGACGTGCAGGGTATGGCATACCAGGTAATGATGTATGTGAATCGATTATTGATTATTGATTGTTGATTGTTAATCTTTGGTTTGTTTGTGGGATGGTTCTGAAAAGATATCCCGAGTTGAGTTGGTGTACTAATCGGGGAATTCGGGGAAGAACTCGTCGAGATTTACATCTCACTGGTTATTGAATAACCATTTTCAGGTCCCTAATGTGAAGAACTCGGAGCTTGAAGCGGAAGGGTCAAGAGCATAAGTGGCTCAGTAGTCCTTTATGAGATAGACCTTCTGTATAAGCTTGAGGTGTTTGTGAGAGTGTATTTGATTTGAAACTGGTTGTCCTACTTTCCTATCTCGTGTTTGTTGTTGTCAAGGGATTAGTTAATTCGCTTCCACATGGGCAATAAAATGAAAAGGGTCGACGACGAGTCTTGGGAACGTCGCAAAATTCTATCGACCACTGAGGGATGCGCGCGCACTCGAGGTTTGAGGCGTGACACTATTCCCATAAGAACTAGTTTTCTCAGTCAACTTTGATACTGAATCAGATTCGGTATATCTCTCATCCTCTTCATCCTTCTCAATCCCTGCCATTGATTCTTTTCCTATTGTGCCGGTAACCTCATCGATATTCATGGCTAAACTCTCGAACAAAGAAATGGAATCCAACCCTTCTAAACGAGAGGTTGTTCAACAAAACAATTTATCTCAAAATTTAACTCCCTCTGCTAAAAAGTTTTTTTTACTATTGATGATGTTCCTTACTTCAAATGGCCAAAAATTTTGAAGAATTTCATACTTGGCTAAATACCCAAGCTCTTACTAATCAAGATAAGTGTGATGTCCTTTTTGATTTCGTCACAAGGTTTACAGGCAACCTTAAACATTGGTGGCAATGTGGCATAATCAAGTCTTTAATAGATGATAGAATTTTATGCTTATGCTTTAGCCAATTTGTCCTTTAATTTGATGAATTTTGCTTGTATTGTGGAAATTTAAATTTAAATGCTTGGCCATATGATTTAAATTTCAATAATTAAAATATCCCAAGACTTTGGCCAAGATGAAATGTGAATTTAGAAATATTTATAGAAAGGATTCAAAAAAAAAGAAAAAAAGAAAAAGGGGATTAATTTTCGAAATGGGCCTTGGACCCATTAGCCTAAAGCTTGGTGGGCCAAGCTAGTCGGCCATTAGGGCCCAATAGGTGGCTGTCGACCAGCCCAAAGTGAGTGGCCGGTTGGGCCTAAGCCCAAGCCCATTCAAAATTCAAAAAAAAAAAAAAAAACAAAGATTACAAGTGGCCAAAGGAAGAGCATGCATTGGTTGGTCATTAGGTGGATCAATCATTGCAAATGATGGGATTAAGGGATATAAAAAGAGAGAGAGAAGAGGAGTGGCCGGTTCCTCTAGCTCCATTCGGTCGAGAGAAGTGAGAGGGAGAGAGAGATTTCGAGAGAAAGGGAGAGGAGGGACCGAGAGAGAGGAGGTGGGTTTGCCGCCGCCCGTCCGCCGTACGTCCGCCTAGTCCGACCGCCGTTCGCCGTCGTCCATCGCTGTTTGTTCATCTTGGAGGCAAGTGGAGTCCTTAACTTCTCTTGCATGTCTGTTTTGTTGGTTGCATGTTCGGTTTTAGGTGTGATTTGGGCGAAAAACCGAGGTAAAGGTTGGATGTGTTCAAGCTATGTGACTGTTTTCGTTTGGTTTGTGGTAGTCAGTATCTTAGTCGAGCTTGCATGTGTACTTGGAGTGTGATTTTGGCTTCGGTGTCTTCATGAAAGTTGAAGCTAACATCTTGTAGTATGATATACTCTAATTTCATGGAAAACGATGGTGATATGTGGGGTCAAAAGCTTTGTTATACGGAGACCTCAGATCTGCGAAATCTTCACTGACCTTTTGTTGATTTCTTGGTTGCATGTTGATTTCTGTTGGAGATCTCACCTTGTTGTCTTCTTGAAAGTTGTAGGAAACACCTTAAGCTACAACATACTCAAATTTGAAGCAAAAATAACAAGTATAACTTGGTGAATCTGTTAGATCTTGGAGATGGTTGATTCTGGTGAGGTGTACCGAGACACCCGAGACTTCATGGGTTAAAATGGTGACTATAATCTGGTTATTTGACCTAGATCCCTTAATGAAAATTGTAAAGGACATATTGTTACATAACATAATTAAATTTCAGAAGGAACGAAAGAGATTTGATGGGTGAAATCTAAGAAATACGGAGGAGTGTGTTCTGGACGTCGCGATAGAGATTCCAGAAGCTTCGTAGGGCTATAGAAATTAATATAAAAATAATTTGGCTTAAAGTTCTTAATGAAAAAGGTACGAAAATGTGTTGGCTATCACCCTGTAAAGTTTCGTAATTTTTGAAGACCGAATGGGTATTTTAATTTAATTTATTCGGAAACTGTGCAGTGGGTTTAAATCCGAGAATTTTAGGATGTTTTTGGAGGAAATTGTGAAATTGTGAAAAATACGACTTGGCCACGAATTTTATATAAAATTGTAATCCTATAAATGATTATTATGATTTTGGGAAAATCATAAATATTAAATATTTATTTATGAAAATAAATAAATATAATAAAATAATAAAATAATAATAAAATAATGAAATAATAAAATAAAATAGATTTTTATTTGGCCATGGATTCAATTCCATTTGTGTGGCACTTGTGTGATGAGGTCTTTGTACATGCATTAAGTTGAAATACTTATGTGATTAAGCTATGACATGTGCATGACATGTGAATTGAAATGCAAGTGTGATATGTTTGATGCCATGCCAAATTTCCATGTTAAATTGAGATAAAAGATAAATGTGGACGAGAATGATGTTGTGGTGGAGGATGTTGTCTGGTGGCCTGGTGGCGTAATTCCGAGAGATTCCACAGGAGTTTCGGGATGCCGGAATGTGGGGGGTAGGAAGCCTGTCGGAGGTTTCGCCCGAAGGGAGTGACTCGCGATGCCGGGATTGGGGTGCGAGATCCCCAGCTAGAAGGGTAAAGGCCGGAAGCCTGTCGGAGGTTTCGCCCGAAGGGGAATGCCTCGTGATGCTAGTTGAGATGCGAGATGCCGGAATGTGGGGGCGGGAAGCCCGGTGGCCAATGAGATGGTGGAATCTTTGGGATCCCCGTCGGAGGTTTCTCGCCGAAGGGATGGTGATGATGGTGAATTTGATGATTTGAGAAAAGATAATGTGGGGATCAATTGATAAGTAAAAGTGGAAATTGATCTATGATGTGATATGCATGGTGATGCATGGATAATGATGATATGATATGCATGGTGATGCATGGTTAATGATGATATGATGTGATATGCACGGTGATGCATGGCTAATGATGATATGATATGCATGGTGATGCATGGCTAATGATGATATGATATGCCTGGTGATGCATGGCTAATGTTGATGTGATATGCACGGTGATGCATGGCTAATGATGATGTGATATGCATGGTGATGCATGGTTAATGATGATGTGATATGCATGATGATACATGGCCATGATGATGATATATATGCTATAATGATGCATGAATACGCTTGACATCAAAAAGGTAAGCAATGCACGCATTGTATGATGGTATGCATGGCACCGAGTGAGTTGTTATTGGATTTATCTCTGAGTGGTTGTACTCACCCCTTTTGGGGATAACATTTGATTAGCACTATGCCGCTACCTGCTATTTGTTTCGCGTGGGGTATTTTACGGTCTACCGTCGATGTTGAGGTGGAGTGTACGAAGATAGATTGTCCCTACGTGCCCGGATTGACGTTTATCCGAGTGCGATGCTTAGTTATGTATGATATCGGCTTTTTGGGGGCCCTGTCATACAAGAGTTCATCGTGCACGTTCAACGGGATGGAGCGATGTGAGGGATCTGCCGCCGCCACCACGACACACCGGGTTGGGTGTGAGACCTGCGCGAGGAGTAGGAGCTAGATCACTTTTTGATGTAGAAAACCGACGCTTTCGATGGGAGGGTTCCTTGTTCACATGATGTTAGGGGTCGAGGTTTCTTTTTGAGAGTTTAGGTAGGACATGGCGAGTCCTAACCCTTCTTGTTTTTTTTACCGACCCGAAGGAAACCCCATCATGCTTTATATATGTATGAAGCTGTTTATAAAAAAAAAAATCATGATGGAACAATTTGTATCAGGGAGATAGATCAAATTTTGCTTTCACCTAACTTTAGCCAAGAGATAGAGATGATAAAAGATGACTCTCCTATGCCAGTGATTTTTCAAATTTTGATAAGCCATACCATGACTTTCCTATGCCATTTTTTCATTGATAAGCCATCTGACCTTCAAGAGCTCAAAAGAAGAGAATTTTTTTTGAAAGAAAATACTACTCTCTTCAAAAAAGACATCTTAATAAACACTATCGGGAAATGGTTAAGCTCTTCTATGGTATTGGAGTTGATCTAAACCTAAAGCAAGTCTTCTTGACTTCCATCCCTAAAGAATTATCCCAGCATGTTGAGAGATCTTTTCTCAACAAATAAAGAAGAATTGTGGATATTCCTTTGGGAGAAATACAATAGGAGATTCATTTATGCCTTGACAATTTGTGCTTAAAGCGTCAAATGGTGCAAACTTATCTCACAGACAACAGAGAATTAGATGGAGCATGTTCTTGCTAGAAGCTGGAGATTAAATGTTCCAAAGGAGACTGTGGCAGCTCTTATGGAAAGTCTTCCAGAAAAAAGAAGTATTTCAAAAAGTTGTGGATAAAGAAATTCAGGCATGGATCTAAGCACTTTCGGAGGAAAAAGAAATGATGATTCCTATGTAAAAGGAAAGATTGCTCAACCCACAAGAAGTTGACTCGATGTTTCATCTGTAACCAGAAGGGTCATTTTCCCAAAAACTGCCCCCAGGCAAGAAAAGGTTAGAATAATCTAATACATCACATAGATATCAAAACTGGCGTTTCACTTGAAAATGATGATATCGAATCACTATTTTCAGTAGAGGAAGAACCGTCTAAACAAACCCTTTGTGTCATTCCTTATCACCAAACTCCGGTGAAACTGATTTAGATTCAGATTCTGAAGACCTTTTTCACATATCACTTACCTGTCCAGAGCAAAGCCTTGACATATTTTTAAATCAGATCCATTGTCCCAATTTTCTTGTAAAAATCTTCACCTCGAGACTTGTCAAACCCATCACTATCATTGCTTTTATAGACACTGGTGCAAGTTCTTCAATCCTAGGCACTAAAGTTGTTCATGAAGAATATTGAACTTCCTGTGTTCGATATTTCAACTTTGCCTCAAAAGACGTTTTTTCTACAAATGTAAGAACCACCCAGTGGTTGTCCAGTTTTTTCTCCAATCTTCCATAACCACAAAAATCTTCGGATCTAGTCTTTCCAATAAAAATTTAATCATTGGCTGGGACATCATGATTCGGACTTCTTAACTTCGTATCATTCTTGGAAAATGTCTTAAGTATAAAGATCAATTCTCTGAATTCATCAACATTCAAAGACTTTTTTTCATTCGATGAATCTGTTTGATCTGATCTTGTAGAAGTTGTTTGAATCCTGTTCATAATCACATTCTGAATTTTCCTAGAAATGACCTCATCATTTATGGAAAAATCCAGAATTCTTTGTTCACATTCCCTTAAAAAAAAAAATGAAGATATCAATCCAACCAATGCGAGTCACATGAGAATGAAGCCAGAACACCTAACCTCTGCTCAGAAGGAATGCTCAGAACTGTTGCAACAAGGTCTTATTGAAATTTCATATTCCCAATGGGCTTGCGAAGCCTTTTATGTCAAAAGTGTGTTGAGCAAAACAAAGGAAAGATGCGACTAGTAATAAACTATCAACCTCTTAATATTTTTCTTCAAGATGATAAATTCCCTCTACCTTTAAGAAATTCCATTTTTACCGGATTATCCAAAGCTCCATACTATTCCAAATTCGATCTTAAAGCCAGATTTTGGTAATTGGTTATTCATATTGAAGACAGGTCCAAAACAAGGTTTCTGTATTCTGAACCAACATTTTCAATGGAAGGTTCCTTTTGGATTAAAGGTGGCTCCATCCTTATTTTAAAAGGTCATGTGTCGAATTTTCCAAAAATCCTGTCATGTGCAGTAGTATACATTGATGACATCCTACTCTACAGCCCTAATGAGGAATTCCATTGTCAACTCCTTGGGTAGTTTGTAGACATTGTGAAGGAACATGAGATTATGTTATCCTAGAGAAAGATGAACATTGCTCAAATAAAAATAGAATTTTTTGGTATGCATCTTAAGAGAAGAACATACTATCCAGGTTCACACATTATCCATGAATTGCTAAAACTTTCAGAAGAAAACTTTACAACAAAACAAGCTCAGCAATTTCTTAGGATAATTAATTATCTTAGAGATTTTGTTCCAAATATTGCAAGATCGGTGATTCCATTACAATCAATGCTGAAGAAGAATCCCTTACCTTGGGGAAAATCTCAAATTAAAGCAGTTGCTGAATTTAAAGGGATCATGCATACTCTTCCCCTATTACAAATCCCATCAATAGGAAATATAATTCTCCAGACTGATGCCAGTAATGAATATTGGGTAGCCATCCTGTTTGAAGAAGTTAAAATGCATTATCATTCCACTTTCAAAGAAATCCTGGAGGTGAGAAATGGAATAAAAAAAATTCGAATTCCATCTCATTGGCCATCACTTCCTGGTAGAATTGGACATGGCATATTTTCCCCAGATGACCAAGTTTAAATAGAAGTAGCTTCCACATTCTCAACTGCTTTGATGGGTTGAATGGTTTTCAAAATACTCTTTTGAAACCAAACATTACTAGGAAAAAGAACGTGCTTGCTGACTTCTTGTCAAGACCAAAGGCCCAAGTAGAAATCAACATGTACATCATGAGGCATGCTTTCCATACTTTTCATCACAATGAAAAGTATGATTGACCAAGCTGGCAATACCCCTTAGGAGATTGTTGAACAAATCCAGAATGACAGCCTCACTGAAAATTTGGAAAATTTTATATGGCAATGTCACACAGATCTATTTAGATTCCATGGAGGTTCAATCATTTATCCTTTTGGATTAATTCCAACTATCCATTCATACATCCTCTAATCTTGAAGGAAGATGACTTCCTTGATCAACTGCGATGGCTATTGTGATACTTAACTAATAAGTGTTTAATAGTTATCGAAATTCCAACTAGAAGATTCATTGCCAACCTAATTAGGATATTCGAGCTTGATTGAAATAAGGAAAAGGAAAGCAAAACCTTTTGGCTTTCCTCAATTGGTTTTATCCTCTTACTCACTAGAAGCACCTCCTATGGCAAGAATTGAGAACTGTCCGACTAGATTCAGAGATCTACACTATTTTGTTCTTTTGACGACCGTGAGCTTTTCTAAAAAACAATGACATCATTACCAGTGTTCCTCAAAGGATAGGAACTATGTCCTATAAACCTCAGCCACACCTTAAGGAAGCTCAAATTTACAAATCCTTTCCAGGTCCTGTTGGTTGTTGTGAACATTAGTACCAAGAACTTCAAAGAATTTTGTGTTAGGAGAACAAGACCATCCCTGAAGATGTATGGAATTATAATGTACCCACTGCATGGGATCATTATAATCTTACACCAAAAGCCAAAGAAGCACTTGAAGAATTCAAACATGGAAGGAAAACCCCATCACGGGAGCAATAAATGATAGACATAGATGACCTTGCACAATCATCACAAGACCCCTATGATCAAGGACCTTTGTCTTTATCCTTAGGAATGGACACATCTTATTATGCTCAACCATCAAATTGGCATCAACCAAACTTGCCCGTCGACACTTTAGGATCCTCTAGGATTCATGAAGAAGTATCTTCATCAAATGATGCAAACATGTGGAACACTCGAAGCCTCTCTGACATTTGACTTGTAGAACTTGAACAAAAATATGAAAAACATCTTCTGGCAGAAATGCATAGTTCTCACGACTTAAACTATGGCTATAATGCCCATAACGGAAGAGATTGCTGACTGTAGTAAGTTATCGTAGTAATGGGCTAAGGAAATCACTATTCATTGTCAATGTTCATATCACCAAGAATAATTTCCAATTGGATTTTTGAAGCTCTTGTCTATTTAGGACCTGTGAGCTTGGTCCTTATTTGTTTGTGACCTCTTAATACCTATAAAAGGCAAGGATGATGTAATGTGTTGTGGAGTGTCCTGAAGTAAAGTGAGTGTTTTGCTAAAACTCTCAATGTCTTTCTAAACATTTCTTCTTCTCTAGTCTAGTAGCATCCTTTGAGAAATGCAACTTAAATAGTTAGAAATGTTACCATCCTAGCATCTATGAGTGTCTCTAGGCTTTGAATTAAAAGTCTGAGTAATTTTTTGTTAAAATGATGTCCTTAAAGAACTTGAATAAGAGGTTCACCTATCGTGGGAATGCATACTTGCAGGAAACTAACTTTGTCTTCTTTGGTTCTAAGCTTAGTTCCATTCATGGACTACTTCACACATTTCCTTAATATTGCCCATATAGCCAGAAGAAACAAGTAAACAAACATTAATTTTCTTGTATTAGCTTATTTGGTTAAGTCTGAATCTAAATATCTAATCACTTTAAGATGATTGGATCTTTTATAAGTGAGCATATGATTCCTTATAAGTATTTGAGAACTTTCTTTGCAATTTTCCATGATCCAATTCGGGATCATTTTGATATTTGCCCAGCGTTCCGACAACAAAACTAATGTCTAGTTTGGTGCAAGTTTGAACATACATTAAGCTCCTAACAACAGATGCAAAATGAATACTTTTAATTTGTTCTCATTCCAATTCACTTTTTGGATATTGTATAAAGCTAAATTTGTTATTGTGACATCCCGATTTTCTAATTCTATTTTCAGCTAATTGAGTCGGGCATTTCATCTGTGCATATAGTTCGTCTCTCTGAGTTGGCCACTCATGAGAGGACTAACCTATTGGACGAAGCAATTAAGGGATTTTAACGCGTCAAACTTGGGGACTGATCACCCTCAGGTCGGATGCAAGAAAATTTCCCCGAAAGCTACCCGGTAGGTTAGGCATGCTGAAATCGCACAAGATTGAATTTAACCGTAAAAATTTGGAATTTAATTTAGAAGTTAGAAGCTCGGTTATGTCACACATCTCATTAGGATCATGGGATAATTTTTGTGGATTTTAATTGGATTCAGTTAGAAGAGAATTGATGGGAATTGAAGAAATTGTTGCACAAAGTTTTATGCCTCGGTGGAAAATGAAATTGGGCCCATTGAAATAGGTTGAAGAGGAAATGAGTTAGTGGATGATGACATCATAGAGTAATGTCATGGTGGGTGGCCAATTGGTGGAGATCTTGACAAGTGGAGGGGTGGATTTAATCCCCAAAAAGTGAAGGGCCCCACCACTTCATCTTCAAGCTTGGGAAGAGAGAGAAGGGGAAGAGGAGCTGCTTGTGCGACCAGCAAGCTCGTCCGCCCACTCGGCCGCTCGTCGCCGTCGCTGCTTGCACGCCGTCGTTGCCGCCGTTTGCACCGCCGAGCTGCTCGCCGTCCGCCTGCACCATCGTCGCTCTCTCTCTCCCGCTCCTTTCCATTCGTTCCCCCGCAGACCAGCGAACCAGAGTAGCCCCGTCCGAAGCCGCACGCCACCGGAGGAGCCTTTGCCACCGCCCGTCACCGCCCTCGCGCGCCATTGCTGCCGCGCGCCTCCGCCTCCCTCATGCCGTCGTCCCTGCATCAGCCAAGTTCTAGCGGCCATTTTAGATCTGGTGGAGCTCCGATGAAGCCGTCCAGCCGCCCGTTCGTCATCGCCAAGGCCGCCAAAGGCCCGCCTGGCCGCTGTGAGCCACCGCCCGAGCTGCTGCCCCTCTCCTCCGCCCATTCCGACCCAAACCGGCGCCGGATCCGCCTCCTCCAGCCCCAAACCAATAGTTGCAAAAATGGGTATGGCAGCGGGTGTTTGGCCCGTTTTGGCCGTCTTCCCGAGCCCGGATGCTCGGCCCGCCTTGAGGAGAGTCGATCCTCGCGTCGTCCTCGTCGTTTTGGTACGCTCGGCTCGCTAATCCGGTGAGTTTAACTCACTAAACCTTGATTTGACGGTTAATGATGCCCTAAGTGTGCTTAATCTAAGTTAAGTAAGTTTAGGTGGTTAGATTAGTTTATTTGGTTGATGATTAGATTAAGGTGTTTAATTAAGTTAAAGTGTGGTTAATTTAAAGTTAAGTATGTTTATTTAAAGCCTTGATGTGACATAATGGGGTTTTATTTTTGAATTATTTAATGATTTCGAATTCTGGAATTTATAATATTATATTATATTCCGAAATTATTAAAATATTATTATAAATAAATAAAAACGGAAAAATTAATTTTAACTTCGATTGCTCATAATTTAAATGCCGATCGCTGCTGTGTAGTTGGATTTTGAAATTGATGATTGGATATTAAAATTGAGTGTGGATCGTGAAAGATATGGATATTATTATTTAATTAATTTTTAGAATAAATTTAATTATTTAATAAATTCTGAAAAATTATTTTGGGACCCTAAATTCTCAGAATTTCGTGCTTGATCTTTCTTTTGTGTATTCAGATTATGAATTTGATGATTAGATATTACAAATTGAGTGATGATTTGTGCAATTGATTATTGAATTGTTGTGTGTTGGTTGAAGGACTCGGGTTGCAGTAGTGGCTAGGCCAACTGGATCCTTATTTTGCTAAAAATGCCGTCAATAGAGTGACGTGGCTTGGTCGCAGTAGTGGCGAGACCGACTGGACCTTTATTCTTCTAGAAATGCCGTTGATAGAATACGTGGCTTGGTCGCGTAGTGGCGAGACCGATCGGACCTTTATTCTTCTAGAAATGCCGTCGATAGAATGACGTGGCTTGAATGGCGAGACCATTTGGACCTTTATTCTTCTAGAAATGTCATCGATAGAATGACGTGGCTTGGTCGCGATGAGTGGCGAGACCGATTGGACCTTTATTTTTCTAGAAATGTCGTCGATAGAATGACGTGGCTTGGTCGCAGTAGTGGCGAGACCGACTGGACCTTTATTCTTCTAGAAATGCTGTAATGTTAGTAGATAGCCGACCTGCGAGTAGGTTATGCCCTTGTGTGGCAGTGAATAACAATTGGAATGCATGTTGAGTGTTGTTGATGTGTCGGATTATGGGACGGAATTGTGTGGCATGAAATGGGACGTGTCATAACGATTTAATCTTATAATCATGATTCCCACGATTGTTGGTTATATGAAAGTGAATGCGTTCCGGTTGTTTAAGTTCCTATTACTATCTGTGATTGAGTGATTTGAATTATGCTAACCTGCAGGAAGGAATTGAGGCGAGGTAAGTCTTCTATGTGATGTGGCTAGGCCACCCGGGGTGTATTTTCTTTCTAATAGGGGTTTAGGGGGTTGAACTTGTTGAGACATTGTCTCATCCCGGTTTGGGGATTAAAATTTCAGGTCCCTGGTGGACGGAGCGACTAGATAGCTTTGATTGGCCTTGAGGAGTTGCAGAGGTGAAGTCATAAGGATTGGAGAACGTGTCCGACTTGTAGGTCGTAGGACAGTTCCTTTTTAAGAGCCAGTCTTTTGTGGACTTTTGGCTGTAAGCTTCTGTTTGTAATTCTGTTGAATTATGAAAGTGTTATGTTGTGGTTTTGCTTCCTACTTTTCTATCCCGTATTTCATTGTCAGGGGTTTTATAATATGTTCCGCTTGCGCAATAATAAATGAAATGGGGTCGGCGACACTACCTGGGAATGTCGCATTTGCATGACCAATGTGGGATGTTGGCGCGCTCGAGGTTCGGGGCGTGACAGTTATCTTTCTGAATTGGAACTACTTATGTTGAATATTTATCCATATTGAATTTCTCTAAAATTTTCTCAATGTAGGCTTTTTAAGACAACCCTAACAATCATTGTGATTTATCACAGAGTATTTCTATTCCTATCACATACATTGCTTCTACCATATCCTTCATTTCAAAATTTTTAGAGAGAACTTTCTTGATTTCATGTAACAAACCAAGATAATTAGTAGCAGGTAAAATGTCATCAACATATAGAACTAGAAAAATAAACTTGCTACTATTGACCTTCATATATATACACCTCGGTGTTTTCTTAGATCCATATAAAATTATGATATCGTTAAACTTGAAATACCATTGTTGGGAAGCTTATTTAAGTCTATATATTAATTTCTTTAATTTACATATCATGTGTTCCTTTCTTTTAATCGAAAAGCACTCGGATTGGTCAATGTAAATCTCTTATTCTAAATTTACATTAAGAAAGATGGTTTTGACATCCATTTAGTAAAACTATAAGTCATAATAAGCTATCAAAGCTACAATGATTCTAAGTGAGTCTTTTTTGGAGACTAATGAAAATGTCTCCTTATAATCAACACCTTCCTTTTGAGTAAAACCTTTATTAATAAATCTGACTTTATAATGTTCTATATCGCCTTTTGAAGTCATGCTTGATCTTAAAAACCCATTTACACCTGACCTTTTTACATCATTTAGGCAATTCAATAAGATTCCAGACTTGATTATGATGCATAGATTTTAACTCTTCTTTCATGTCATTAAATCATTCATTAGAATCTTAACATTCTATGACTTGAGAAAACAAACTTAGATCATTTTCAATTCTTAAGTCAAATTTTGACTTTTATAGATAAATTACATAATCATCGAAAATAGCTGATCTCCTTTCTCATTGAGATCTTCTTAATGCTCTTTCTTGTGGTCCAACTGTTATAGGTTCAATGTCGACATCTTTATTATGAAGTATTTGATAATTTATTTGTTATTTTTTATTATTGTTAGGTGATTTATAATATTAGAAACAACAACGTTAGAAGTTTTGGGCATAAGAACTTCCACCTTTATTTCTTGAATGCAAGCATCACACATTTTTTCACTTCCACTAATATCACAATTTTCAATGAACCTAATATTTCCAGATTCAACATTTTTCGCACTGTAAATAAGACAACAAAATCTATACCCTTTGGATTTCTCTACATAACCAATGAAGTAATTATTGATTTTCCTTAAATTGAATTTCTTTTCACATGGATTGTAAATTCTTACTTCTTCTAAACAACTTCAAACATGCAAGTGTTGTAAAGTAGGTTTACTTCCTATCTACAGTTCAAAAGGAGTCTTTGAAGTTACCTTACTAGGAACCCTGTTTAATAAATACAAAGAAGTCTTTAATACACATATCCACAAAGATAAAGTAAAGATGAGTGGCTCATCATACTTCTAACCGTTTTCATCAAAGCACAATTATGCCTTTCCGTTACACCATTTTGTTGTGGTATACTTGACATCGTGTATTAAGCACAAATGACACGTCTTTTAAGGAATTTATCAAATGGGCTTGGACATTGTCTCAATTCAATATACTTTCCATAATATTCACCACCTCTATCTGATCTTACTATTTTCATTTTTTTTTATTATCTAATTGCCTTTCAATCTCATTAATATACACATTAAGTGCATTCACCGATTGAGATTTATCATGCAATAGATAAATATAACCATAATGTGAAAAATCATCAATAAATGTGATAAAATAACTTTCTCCACCAAAATATGGAATATCAAAAGGACCACATATATCAATGTGTACAATTTCAAAAAGCTTTGTACTTCTTATGGCACATTTGTTAGTGTGTTTTGTTTGTTTATCTTTAATATAATCAATAAACACTCCAATGTTAGTAAGATTCAAGTTTGGAATAATTTCATTCTTCACTAATCTTTGCATTATTTTCTTGGATATATAACCTAAATGTTTATTCCACAAGTAAGTAGAATTCTTATTCACTAAACCTCATTTAGTACCAAAATCAAATGTAAGGTCATTAAGGTCTTAGCAAAAGCATTATCAAGTTTAAACTTATAGAGATCATCACATAAAGTTCTAGTTCCAATAAAATTATCATTTTTAAATAAATTGAAAGATCTACAACCAAACTTACAAAAAAATCCTGCTACATCAAGTTTTAGCAAAGAAACTAAATTGTGGAAAAATGTGAGTACATAAATGGTTCGAAATAAATCCAAATAAAGCCCAATACCTAAGACCAAATGATAAGTGCCAATGCCTTCAATTGGAGCTTTGTTTCTATTTCTTGTGATCACATAGCTTTCATTTGGTTTTATGATTTGGATCATAAGAAATCCCTACATCATATTTGACACATGAGTGGTGACATCATAATCAATCCACCAAATATTATGAAGAACTTTAGTAAAGTTTGATTCAAAACATGTTAAAGCACAAGACTTACATTTCTTTTCAAACAAAACTTTACACTTCAGATAATCTTTCTTCAAGTGTTCAATTTTATTATAAAAATGACACTTAATAAGATTGTATTCCTTCTTGTGTATTTGAGAAGCTTTAGAAGATTCATTCAAGACGCGTAATCATTTCTTCTTACTTTTTCCACCTTTCTTTTTGGAATTCTTTTCAGTTTCTTGATAACTTAAGAGATGAACGGAATGAGCCTTTTGAGTCTTTATCCTTGTTTCTTCTTAAATAAGCATACTGGCTTATTCATTTACATTCTACTTGTTCTTTATAGTATATTAATTCATCTAAAATGATTCATAATGTTCATGAGGTAAGGAATTAAGTGTAAACTGTATTAAAAAGTACTTATCCATGTTCATTTTCAAAGCCCTTCACTTTGCTGCTAAGTTCATCATCTTAAGAACATGCTCATGCATGGTATGTAAATCATCATACATCAAGGTGGTTAAAGTACTTATTAATGTACCAACAAGTGACTTATCAATAGTCTGAGAATTAACTTTCACAAATTTCATAAATTCCTTAGCATTGTCAGTTTTAGGAAGAATTGTTTTTAAGTTGTTTGCAATTGTCATTTGCATGAACATTGAGCTTAGTTTGTTCAATCTTTCCCAAATCTTATGGAAAGTCTTTTCATCATCTCTACTCTCATCAATAATAGTAGCTGGTTTCTCAACTTGAAATACTAAATCAAGGATTAAGACATCTAAGTGAAAATGAACTTGTTTACTCCAATTAGAGAAATTCATTTCATTAAACAAAGGAACAGATAAAGTGTATGAATGAAGTGAAACAGGTGCAAATATTGCAAATATACAAGAAAATACTCATACATTAATGCTTTGAGAAAACCACATAACTAGATTCAAACTAAACAATACATATATATTACAGTTCTCTTTTGAGCGATCCTATGATATATTGATGATGCTAATAGCTTTTATTTGATAATTACAAATATATCTCATTAAATTTTATTTGCTATCTTTGGATATACAAACAAATTTAACAATCATTATTAATTACCAACTATTATGTCCATGAATTATAAAAAATTAATTAACCTTTGGGTTAATCCCTAAGTTCTTATAATAAATGAACTTCAGTATACCGAAGACATCAATAAGGATATTAATATATCAATTTCAACCATAACATCAATTAATCATGGGTAATTGAATAAAATAATTTGCAATTGCAAAAAATTCAAAATACCTTAATGTTTGGCCACTTTGATGACTAACAAATCATAGTTAATTGAATTTTTTTAATATTGTAAAGCATAAACATTTATCAAATTGCGCCCAAGAGTAAAACCATAATTAAAACATAAGGGTAAAAAGTAAAATCATAATTTTAGAGGGTAAGGACTATAAATTTAACATCCACGGGCAAAATGGTAAATAATCAACCATGAGAGAATCGTAATTATCTAGCAAATAAGGGTAAAAACGTAAATAATCATCGAGGAGGACGAATTGTAATTATTCAACAGAGAGAGGGGCAAAACCATAAACAAACGGATAATGGCAAAAATGTAATTTCATGAAGGTCCTGGGGCAAATTCATAAATAAATAGCGAAGACAAGGGCAAAAGCATAAATAAAAGAAGAGGTTCAATAGGCACGCCCCTAACCTTGTGCTAGCATATGGATCCCACGTGCAAGGGGGCATGTGGCATGTGGATTCCACTCGCCTGTAACGACAGAGTGCTCGTGGTAGCCATGCACCTTCATTCCTACGCTCGCTCGCCCTTTTTCTTCATTTTCCAGCCCCGTTTTCCATAAAAAAATTTCATCATTCGGATTTCCTCCAACATAATCACATCAATAACATAAAAAGGATCATTGTTGTTCAACAAATCTTCATCCATAAACCATATTTTTTCAATAATTGGAAAATCATGATATCATAAACTATGTTATGATACCAACTGTTAGTAGATAACGTAATTCTATAACGCAGAAAATATAAAATACAGGATATTTGATCTTCATGATTTTTATAATAAAAGGGATGAAAACATACATTTATCCATTGTGATACCCTTGAAGATAATTGCTGTCAAAAATCGAAGAAGCGTAGAAATATGATTTCTCTCTTTTAATCCACTTTTTCTTAACGTATTCAGTCTAATGGAGGATATAATACAACGTAAGTTTTTCGTTACATCATGGGTGGAGAGAGGACCGGACTCTTATAGGTACATGCTATCAAGAGGTGTCTTCCATCAAAGTGCTTTTTAACTTCCGTGAGAGTCATACATCTTTGGAAGACATGGGAACTTCCCAATGAGGATTATACCCTTTTATTAGAGTCATAACTTCTCATAGCTAGTATATTCTAGCATTAAATATTTTATTAAATCATCAATCAATAATGTCAGTGGGCCACACAAATACTTCTTACAACTTACTCCATCAATGCATATATAATCGTAATAAAATCACTAAGATGTAGAATTGCCAAAATAGAAATACTTATTTGGTGATCGTAGTAGAAAACATTAAGGGAAATTCAAATTGAAACAAAAGTAGCGGATAGAAGATCAAAATTTTGGATTGTTAAAGGGTCACAAGAATATTATAATAGATGACTCATTGTTCGCTCATACCAAGATGCGGCATAAGTAGAACACTCAAATAAAAATTTTAATACCACTTGTTGGAATAGCTCACTTATGCTACTACCGCCGTGATGAGCTTTGCCACTAATGTCTTGTTTAGCTCAAATGTTACTCGTTCGACGTTATGATGGTTGCATAATAAAGTTGAATTAGACATTTTTAGACATACTTGTACTAAGATACAAGTTATATAATTAGGATTAACTTGCAAGAGATATTTTTTTGATGTCATGACATATTTTAGCAGTGGAACTCCAGCGTTAAGCCTATTAAAGTAAAGTAATGTCAAGATGATTGACCTCTTAAAAAATTGCTTATAAATACACTGAAAGACAAAACTATGAGGTTTAACATGAAGAGATAAGTTTGAGCATCACAATATGATACTCAAGCAAAATAGTGCCTCACACAAATCTTGTACACACTATTTGTGAATAATGTAAGACCTCACTGACCTATTACAATTCATTCACTTTCATCGCATACGAAATACTTAAGGAATAGGTGTATTGGGAGTCATAAAACTTTTTATGAAAGTGTAATTAAGTCTTAAAACTTTCAAAAAGTTTAATTAAGTCTTAGAAATTATCACGAAAGTACAATTAAGTTATAAAACTTTCAAAAAATATGATCAAATCTTAGAACTTAATAAATTGGTTTAATTAAGTCTTCTCATTGAATGCACTTTTTGAAAGTTTAATGATTCAATTGTCCTTTTGTGACAAGTTTTAAGGCTTAGTTGCATAGTTGCACATTTTGAAAGTTGTAGAACTCGATTGCACTTTTGTTGACAAGTTTTGGATGTACTTTTTGAAAATTTTAGAATTCAATTGCACATTTATGAAAAGTTTTGGAACTTTTAATGCACTTCTCCCAATACTATATATTCTTTAATTTTATCTTCCTGTGTTTCTTGTACTAGAGCCTATTCTCTTTTCTTAAGAAAATCTCTCTGGCTCACTTCAAATGCTCCTCATACGCTGTAAATATTACTGCTCTAAAAGGGCTAGCATGATCCAATTCGGCTCCATGAAGAAACAGCAAAGCTCAAATTCCCTTTCTCTTCTCCTAGACAAAATCAGACACATAGGTAATCTTTTGAACAAGCTTCGTCTTCGTGGAGATAAAGATAGACTTTACAAAATGACAATCGATGATATGCACAATCAATTAAAGAAGGAGCACTCTCATGAGATATATGGAATCAAATGAGATATACAGAATTTCAAGTATTTGTCTCTAACCCATGGTCTTAGGAATTGGGATCCTCTTTTCTAATCCGAGTTCCTCGGAATGCAGCCAGAAACCATGCGGACTTTAAATCATGGTTCCCTTGGTTCTCTAAAAAGGCGTCTACGCGCAGCAAGTACTGCCAGGTTGTCTGGATATGTAAGTTTTAGACAGGAGGCGGGACACTCTGGCCATTCAAACCATCTCAGCTCTCTAGGGAGACAGATGGGATCCCGAAAATCAGTCTGGACGTTAATCATTATGAGGAATCTCAAATTTTCCAATTTTTGAAAAGCTTCGGAATAAATTTCTATCTTTTCCGGCTCTGGTGGTGCCAACACAATGGCTTCTACTGCATCTGTCCCCTGCACACATTCAAAAAACAACGGTACTACTATGACTGGTAAATTAGATCTCACTCCAATCCAAGCTCAATTTTTGGATTGGGCAAGAGGAAAAAAAATCTTGATGCTCAGATCACATACTCTTACCTTGTCTCTTGATAGTACATTGCGGACATCTATCAAGCGCCATAATCTGCTACGTTTGGCAACATCAGGAGGACATTCACTGACAACAATGTTTTTACCCATCAACTCAATCAAGTCATGCACTCTTAGGGTCCCATTCTCATCCATTATCAAGGATCGCCGAATGAGATCATTTACTCCTGTTTCTACTGAAAGCTCACAATTCTTAAGAACACCTTCAACGTATCTTCTACTCCACCCGTTGAAGAAGCAAGCAATATGGAGAAAAATCTGCTGCATCTTATAATCCAATGCATCATAGCTTATTCTAAGCACGTTATCGATGGAATGGTCAGAGTTTTTAGCGAAATCATCCAGTTTACTTTTCCATTCATTTTCTCCCCTAGCAGCGAAGGCACGACCCAAGACCTCCAGAGCTAAAGGAAGGCATTGAGTATATTGCAGAGCTTCATCTACAAGATTTTCCTTTATTATTCTGTTCCTGCTTCCAGAAGCGTGCTCCATAAAAAGTTTACGTGCGTCAGGTTCGTCTAGACATTGAACTTCATAGATATCAGCTTTAATCTCGTTGAGAAGATTTTTATCTGTTGTTGTGATGATGATCCTACTTCCCTCACCAAACCAATCATGCTTTTTAGCTAAACTATATATTTGGCCCATGTCATCCACACCATCAAGAATAAGGAGAACTCTTTTGCGACAAAGTCTCTTCTTTATCAAACTGCTTCCTTCAGCATCACTGTTCAATGATATTTCTTTTATCATTAACATCTGGCGTAGTAGTTTTTCTTGCAAGTGAACCATCTTTTCCTTCTCTTGCGAAGTTCCTTTGACATCTACATAAGCAGACCCTTCGAAATCTTTAAAAATAGAGTTATAAAGGGCTCTAGCTAAAGTTGTTTTGCCCATACCTCCCATCGAGCAAAAACCAATCGTGCGAATTTCTTCCTTAGACTTCATCTTGAACTTTAATATCAGCTCGTCCACTCGGGAAACTAAGCCAACCGGAAACTTAGCAACATCCAAGGGTGTCGGGTTTAGCTGTATCCAGATCTCCCTTACAATGCTTTCCACGAGCTCTGCTTCATTTCTAACAGAAAAGGGAGAAGTTGAAACGCTTTTATAGCAATCCTAGCAATCGAAGTATGATTTTTTTTTTTTTTTTAAATTCACAACCTAATTATTTTTCACAACTTTTCAGTTCGCAGTTTGGAACTTCATCCTGAAACTTCACACGACATGCATGGGCTTCAGCGGCCGATTGGCTTGTATTTGCAGGGGGATCTCTATTCAGAGCAAAATCACAGTATTGAGACAATATGATATTTCATAGATTCTAATTGAGTAGAGTAACGATCTTTTTTGTACTTTTAATATATTGGTATAATGACAACCTATTTCACTTCTTGAACAAACAAAATAATAGCTATGTTTACTGAAATCCCTCGTTTTATTTGAGGAATATTATGACTATGCATAAAAATATCATAGTTTGACTTAAACAGCATAATGACAATAATTTATCTAAAAGATGAGTTTTAGAAAACCTACTGGAACTGGCCTCCTGTTTTCATGGAGGTCCCCATCCTGAAATTCCTCTTGACCCTGCAAAATAATACCAGTCGTTAGTATTTTCCTAGATTTTATTTGAGTAGAATAATTACCTTTCTTATAATTTTCAAGATACATTAGTAGAATGGCACCCTATTATATATATTTTTTGAACCAACAAAGAAATAGCTATATTTATACAGAGGGAAATGAGAAGGGAACGGCTTTGTCGCTCTCACAATTGTGATGGAGCACTATCTACCTTCAGTTTTTCCCTCAAAACTGGTTAACCGGTGCATCCAGTCTTGCAGGGAATGTGAATTTTAAATTTAACGCTCTGATGTTGTTGCTAAAAATTTCCATTTGATGGGACTTTCAAAGAGGCAAATATCAAATGCAAAAGAGAACATAGTTGGCCCCCCAAAAACGGACAGAATTGCGAGAGGAAAGAAAAATGACATAAGTAATCAGAAGGTGGATGTCTCAACATTTCAAAGGATCTCAAAAAAAGAAAAAAAAAAAATACTTAAAGGGACAAGAAGACTCAACATTAAGATTTTCATACGTGCAAGCAGGTGAAAACGTTATAACGGAGGCAAAATAATGATGATTTTTTCTAAATTTTCAATGAAAAAATCGTTTGTTCCAATGAGAAAGAGAAAAAAAGAAGAAGAAAAAGAGAGTAACCAAAAATGAAAGAGTAAGATTAGTTAATCGAGTATTTTTTTGGCCTAAAATAAAAATTAGTGTTCCAAAATTGATAATTTCGAGCAAATTCATTAGTTTGTATGGATTAAAACTTAATATATCTCTAAAGTAAAAGTTCATGTGTATTTGCATTCTTTTAGAAATGAAGATATTTTTATGTTGTGCTTATTTCATTATATGCATTTGTTTTTGATTTGGCTGGAAGTATTACAAGTGAAAATATTTTTGTGCCATTATAGAGAACTATAAAAAAATACTTCGCAAATTCAATATTCCACAATGTTGTTCATTCCCTAATAAAGTATTTAATACACCGTGGATTTGCTTTTTAATATCTCTTAGTTATCGTCTTCAGTATCTCTGATTTCCATAGCTTGGGCTGCTAGATCCACACGTATGGGAATTTGTGATCATTGTGGCACTGTTACCATTATTGATGGTAAATAAAGGTGCCGTCATATTAGCAGTACTCTTACAGAAATGCCCAGTTTTGTCAGAGGAGTAGTTCGCCTATGCATAAAATGTCCTATTTTCACTTAAACAGCATAATGACGCTAATTTATCTAAAAGAAAACTTTTGAAAAAACCTACTTGAACTCCCTGCATTCTAAATGGATGGGCGGGGTCTCCTCCGCGACGACCCTGAAAAAATAAAATCAAGAACTTAGTATTAATTCTTATGGAGAGAAATTCTAAATGAAAAGAGCGGGAAATCCACCTACTGTATAATGCCGGCCCGCCACTATAAGAAGAAGAAGAAGAAGATATCTACACTCTCCATGACATGAGAGATGCATCATTTGACAACAATGACATGATGTAACAAATTAATCATCATTGCAAATATGGTATGAACTCTTATTAGTGCATCATGGGTTATGCTATCAAACTTAAAATATTCTTTGGCAGATGGAGTAGGCCGACCCAAAATTCTCTATGTTTCATCCTTTTAGCTTCAAAAGATTGAAACGGCACAACTCTTTTTCCTAAGTAACAAAACGAACGGAGATGATCTTTGGCAACAAACGCCATACGAATTGAAGGGTACTCAGCAGTCAGCTTACCAAACATTAAATTCGCTCCCATACAAACTTCCAGCGTCTTCAAGAGCTTTCTTCCATTTCTTCACATCCTTCAAATCCTCTCCGTACTTTTTCTCGTGTTCATTGAAAGCTTTTTTGTATTCCTTTCTTTGGTTTCTCACTTCTTTCGGATCCACATAGTAAAACACTGGCAGAACAATGAGATTGTTTGTTTCCTTGCACTCCATGATCTTGGCCACCTCTTTCAGACACCACGTCGAAGTGGCGAAATCTGGAGTGAAAATGATGACCGCAATGCGTGATTTTTCAATCGCCTTGATGAGTGCCGGCGATACCGGCTCTCCTTTCTTGAGTTTCTCATCGTCCTTGAATGTGTATATTCCGCCCCTATCTAGATCTTTGTAGATATGACTGATGATTGCGTGACGGGTGTCCGGGCCCCTGAAACTCAAGAAGACGTCATAAATCCCCTCGGGTTGTGAGGGAGAGGCCATTGTAAGCAGCAAAAGTAGGAGGTCAAGACTGAGTAATTCTCCACTGTATTTGAGGTGGTGTGTTCACCATTTGATCTTGTTGATAGATTCTCATTCGGTAACTGATTCCCGATCTCCGTAGTATGCAGATACGAAATGACTTTTCTTTTTTGGTGAACGAAGAACAAAGATCCAATTCCGAGAAAATTGAGGGAGGGGGCTAGTAGGGGAGGCACCCCCTTCCCAAAAATTATTTTAATGTGCCATCTAGACATTGAATTTAATTTTTTTTAGTAGCTAAGTAGTGTCCAGAAGTTCTTTTATGTGTCAGATCAGTTTTATGTACCTTGACTAGTCCACCTCAGTGACTAATTTTAAAGGCGTGTTCTTCTAAATCGACCTGACGCATTCAAGATATTTTAAAAAACATAACTGAAAGACGTCCTCTTAAGGGAGCTCTTCCCTAGATCTAAGGCATAAAAGATGGATATAAATTCTATGTTACTTATATTTCACCCCCCGTGGGCTTGGCAAAAAAAAAAAAAAGAAAAAACGGAGATCTGGGTACTCGTTACATAATAACGTCGTATTGGGAATAATCAAACCAACGGAAAAGCAGATTACCAAGATAGCACTCTATCTTTGAAAGGAGAGCTCAAATATTTACTCTAACTTGGAAAAGTACCCCTGTAGTACTTTTTTAATGTCTACCACAATCTTATTCGTTAGAAAGAAAAATGTATCAGAAAGATGTAATTAAATCTTAAAAATTATGTAAAAATTTACAATGTAACAATGTGGCAATGATATGTAAGCAGTTTAAAGAAATGGTATTAAATGGACTTAATTTTATTTTTTGAAAAATTTAATATGCAATTACATTTTGCAATAAAGGCACATGACTTGATTGAAGCAAGTGAAAATTCAAGACTCAATTGCATATCCTTCTTGTATTTTTGTTCATTTTTTTAGGCAATTCGATCCTTTCTATTTTGAACTTAGAAGATCACTTAAGGTTGTTTCTTTCTACAAAAAAGAGTGTTATAACCGGTAGTATAAAAGAATTGGAAATGGTTACAGCTGTCGATCAATAAATGACTAGTCAGTTAATAAACACAATTGTAATGATACCGTTTTAATTAATATTTTTTTTGGTAATACCGTTTTAATTAAGATTAAAATCACAAAAAATCTCAAATTGATATATTTATGATAAATTTACTTCAAAATAATTTTTTTGGATATAAAAAATACTAAACTAGTATACTCATAACAAATTTACCACAAATTAAATTTTTGACACCAAAATACTCTAAACTGATATATTCGTGACAAATTTATCTTTTATTAACTTTCGTCAAATTTCATCATTAAATTTGCCGATGTAAATGACACATTGACGTGGCATGGTGAATATGTATAGAAATTCCAAAATTTGTCATATTTGTACTATTAAATTTGTCATAGGTAATGCCAATTTGAGTTTTTCGTAGTATTTATCTTATACCACATAACCATGTGTCACCAACTTTAGCAAATTTAATGGTAAAATTTGACAAAATCTAAGGAAAAGTAAATTTAACATAGGTGTACTGTTTTAGGAATTTTGGTAGTCAAAGATTTAGTTTATAAAAATTATATCAAGTTTACCAATTTGAAATTTTTTGTAGTTAAAAAATTAGTTTGAAATAAATTTGTCACAAATATATCGATTTGAGATAAGATAAATTTATCATAACTATATCAATTTAAGGTTTGTGGTGATATCAATCTTTTAATTAACCATACATTAAGGTGTCCAAGTTATTCAGATCGATCAGAAAATTTATACCCAGCAATATAAAAGCGTTCTTGGCCACCCGATGACGCTCCTTTTTTTGGTTAAAATCAAAGTAGAATTTCATTTGGTTTTGATTGCATTTCATTTGAGTTTCGCCGACTCTCAAGTAGATCCAGAAATCTTGCCCAAAAGTAAAGAAGGTAACTCCGTAAAAGATATTGGCGAGTGGATGGTGGACCAGCAAGGTGATGCATTTGTCCATATTCACCCTTTTGTGCAAGGAAGTTGGCTAATGGAATTCGACTTCAAAGCAATGAAGCAAAAGGTCTTCAGTGTAAATTCACTTGCCCATCTGCAAATCTCACATTTGGTGGGGCCAGCACATGCTTCCTCCGTTTAGTCAAAATTAGTACAAATTTTTATATATTTTATCATATGCAAATTCATGGGAAAGGAATAAAGTAGGGACAAGACAGCTCTCCTGGGGCACGGAAAGTCATTATGTCCATAGGATTCTCTTTCTTTTTTACTTTATTGGGACCCCATTGTAAAGATTCGAGGAACCAGTCCTCTTGATCCGTTCCTTGTATTAATTTACTAGCATAGCCAAGACACAAATATATCCATAAAAAGGCAAATTTTATTAACGTGTGCCTCAACACTACTTTTTCGACTCTAATTAAAGAAATTTTATCGTATATCTTTTCTCATATTATATTTAATCAATATCATTTCGTAGCTTGACCAAATAAATCATAAAACCAAAAGAAAGTTTCATTTGAAAATTTTCAATCGAAAAAAGAACAAAAATGGTTGAGGATAAATTCAGGTCAAACTTGGAGTCCAGAAAAATCGATGACATAATATAATGGTGATCCGATATTTTACATTACTATTGTATCAATTATTTAGTAAATAGATGATTATCATTCATTTGTGAGCTCATGTAATAGTGTCTTCTTAGAAAGTTGTTCTGGTTAGCTCTTTGATACATTATAAAGTTAAGCTAAAATTATATTCGGTCCCTATAATTGTCATGGTTAAATATACGAGCCTATAAAACGAAGTATACTTTTTGGTCCCATACAATTAAGAAGGATAAATTTTAGTGCTTTGTTACATGGTTTTAGGGTCACAGCTTTTTTTTTTTTTTTTATAAATGAAAACTCAATTACTTTTGTCTTATTTTCATTGAAAATCATATGAAAATATCAAATTAAGACTAATTATTAATTGGTGATTTTTACATTTAGAAATTTGCCTGATTTGATTAACATTTCCATTAAGAATAATTTTATACCGTATGCAACAATTGCATCTTCATTTTCAGTTCAAACCCGTATACACATATTCAGGACCATTCTTTGGAAAAACAGAGATACTTTTAAATCTTCTAACTACTACTTTAACTCACTATTTAATAGGCAAAATATTTTGAAAAGTTAATCGGAATTCTTTCAATTCGAGCAATCCTAATAAGTTCGCATGACAATGATTGTAAGGGGCTGTTGGTATAGGGGGAAGGCTATTAGTATCAAGTGTCAAACTCAACTCTAAAATATTAAGGGCCTTTAGAAAAAGTTCCTTCAATTATCGGTAATAAAACAAACAATAGCAATTATAAACACTTATACACACATATAAATGTGCGTGCATCAAGTTGAAAATCCACGTCATTTAAATTTTAGTTAAAATGAAAATGTGAAAAATCATACTTTAAGAACACGAACTAATTTTGTTGCAAAAACAAAGTACATAGGCTACAGGTCTACCTTTTCCATCTTTTTGGTGGTCCTAAGCAGGTTCGACTATAAGAAGAGTAGAGAAAATAGAGCTAGACCGAATTGTGGTCGTGCTGAGAAGTACTATGACTTGTATTTTTGGTAATATTTAATATAAAATTACAATACCTAAAAATCGGATTAAGTGAATGTAAGTTTAATCTAATATTTTAAGGGAGAATTACCAAAAAAGTCCTAAACCTATTGCAATTGTACCAATTCAGTCCAAAACTTTTTTTTTTTGCCAATTTAGTCCTAAACCTTTTATAATTGTGCCGATTCAGTTCATCCGGCCAAAATTGGCATTTGGCGCTAACGTGGACGTCGGCAGGGGACAACCGGCCGGCAAACGCTGACGTGGCAATTTTATTTTATTTTTAATTTTTTTTTTCGATTTTTTAAAATTATATATATATATATATATATTCACACCTTCTCTTTCCTCTGGCCGGTCGGCAACGGCCGGAGGCGAGCGCCGGCGAGGGCTGGCGAGGTCAGCCTCGCCGGCTGCTGGCGAGGGTGAGGCCCCGCCAGATCCGACGAGCTTGGCCCTCGCCAAGGTTGGGGTGGAGACGGGGAGGGAGAGAGAGACCTGGAAGAGAAGAAGCGGCGGAGTGGGGGAGGCGGTCGACCGGGTGGGGAGAGGGAATCGGGGGGAGGCGGAGCCGAGTTGAGGAGACGACCAGACGCCCTCGCGCGCCGCGACGAAGAAGACGAGTCCCTCCATCGAATTCCCTTTCGATTCGCCCCACCGGAATGAATGGCTCGGCTTGATTCCGACCACCGCGAAGCTCTTAGATTCCATCAGCCGAACCTTGGCATCAATGGCGGCGTCCGCTTGCAACCGAGCGATGCGCGCAAGCTTCGACGTCCCTTGGACTGGCCCTCAGATTGGGCATCCGGTCGTCTCCTTAGCTCGGCTTCACCTCCCCCAGAATTCCCTCTCCCCGCTCGGTCGACTGCCTCCCCGCCTCCGCCCCAGCCTTGGCGAGGGCCGAGCTCGCCGGCCCTTGCCTCCGTCGGCGGGGGCGAGCCTCGCCAGTGGCCGACGAGGCTGACCTCGCCGGCCCTTGCCTCCGGCCGGCGTCGGCTGGCCAGAGGAAAGAGAATGTGTGAAAAAAAAGGAAAAAAATATTTTAAAATATTTAAAAAAATTAAAAATTCGAAAAAAAATTTAAAAAAATTTTAAAATTGCCATGTCAGCCTTTGCTGGCCAGTTGTCTCCTGCCGGCGTCCACGTCAGTGCCGGTCGGCCAATTTGGGCCAGATGGACTGAATTGGCACAATTATAAAAGGTTTAGGACTAAATTGGCAAAAAAAAAAAAGTTTAGGACCGAATCGACACAATTATAATAGGTTTAGGATTTTTTGGTAATTCTCTCAATATTTTATTATTGATACTGCTCTATCATTTGAGTAAAGTAAACGCAATATTAACTGAAGAGGATTTGTATAGTTTATCATTATACTTTTCTAGTTGATGATGCTCGAAAGCATATAATTTATTATGTATTTTTAAAGAAGGTAGACTTTTATCTAGTGTTTTCATTTTCAAACAGATTGAGAATTCTAGTTTATACCACTTCCTATAATATTTTAATTCATTTCTAAAGCACTCCTATCTTTTTAATTTGAACGTGGAAGTAGTTTTCAAATGAAGGAAGATCACCCAAAGTAATCTATTTTGCAAAAAGAGTAGGCTATCATCGGCATTATGAAAAGGTAGGAAATACCCTTGTCTTAAAAACACCCTTGGCGTGCATGTACACACACATTAAAATAGATCATAAATATATTTCTTAATCCATATATGATAGGCCTAGTTGTTATATGGGTTAATTATATTCAATAAATAGGTTATAAATAGATTTAAACATAATATTGGTGTTAAATGTGTTATACATATGTTTACAACTTACTTAAACCAAATCTATCTCTATAACTTTTTCTTCATTCTCTCTCACCTTCATTTGATATTGCGTTCACTCACTCCATACTCTTACTTCATTTTGCGTATAATTTTTTCTAGATTGGGTTAAATATGAAACGTTTTAACAATATGAGTTGGATTGGATATAAGCTGAATGAGGGACGGGTCCTTAGATTTGTATTACATGGAAACGAGTCAAAACATGTTAAATGGTTCTATTTTTGGTTTGACTTGGCCCACCCATTTGACGGGCATGAATGGACTTAAGCTTAGAACTAGGGAAAATGGAGTCGGTTTTCTGCAGGTATGCCTTCCCACTATAAGCGAACCTTGTGTTCAAGCCCTCTAGGGATAGGCTTTTAGCAGAAAATCACTCTGTCTTTTAGTACAGAGCTTAGAGACACCCAAAGATGTTAAGATGGTAACATTTCTAACTACTCGAGCTACATTTCTCAGAGGATCCTACAAAGCTGGAGAAGAAGAAAGGTTTAGAAAGATATCGAGAGATTTTTTTTTACAAAAAAACACTCACTTTATTTCAAGGGACTATGCCCAACACATTACATCCTCCTTGCCTTTTATAGACATTAGGAGGTCACACACAAACAAGGATCAAGCTCACGGGTCCTGAAACAAATAAAGGCTCCATAAAATCCAGCGGAATTATTTTCGGTGATATGAACAGTGACAGTGAACAGTGATTTCCCTAGCCTACTACTACAGTAACTGCTACAGTTAGTGATCTCTTCCATCATGAGCCTTGTAGTCCTAGTCTGAGTCATTAGAACTATGCATTTTTGCCACAAGATTTTCCTTGTATTTTCGCTCAAGTTCTGCAAGTCGTTCATAAGAGGGAGTTGAGGGAGTTTGAGTATTCCACATGTTTGCCTGGTTTGATGAAGATGCTTCTTCATGATTCCTGGAGGATCCTGTAGTGTTGGCAGGCAAGTTTGACTGAGGCCAATTGGATGGTTGAGCATAGTAAGATATATTCATTCCTAGAGATAATGACAGAGGTCCTTGATCATGGGGGTCTTGAGAGAGGGGTCCTCCCCACTGTGCATAGGGGTCTTGGGATGATTGTGCATGGTCATCGGTGTCTGTCATTTCTTGCTCATGTGATGATGCAGCCTGTCCGAATTCTTCGAGTGCTTCTTTGGTTTTTAGCACAAGGTCACAATGATCCCATTCGGTGGGTACATTGTAATTCCATACATCTTCAGAGATGGTCTTATTTTCTTGGCACAAAATCCTTTGGAGTTCTCAGTACTGGTGTTCACAGCAACCAACAAGTCTTGGAAAATATTTATAAATTCGAGATTTCTTAAGGTGCAGTTGAGGTTTATAGGATGTGGTTCCTATACTTTGTGGGGAATTGGTAATGATGCCATTATTTTTCACAAAAGCCCATGGTCGTTGGAAGAACAGGATAGTGTGGATTTCAAGATCTGGTTGGATAGTTCTCAGTTCTTATTGTATAAGCTGCTTCTAGTGGGTGGGAGGATAAAATCAATTGAGGAAGGCTAAAAGATTTTTGTCACTTTCCTTTTCAATATTTCGTCCAAGTCCGAATATCCTAGTGAGGTTGGCAACAAATCTTCTTGTTGAAATTTCAATGGCTATTAAGTACTTATTGGTTAAGTACCATAATAATGGGATAAGTACACTATTGGTGCTATAAGTTGTGTACAGCGCTCACTTTGGTGTCAAAAGTTCCAATTGGATCACTTAAGTGCCAAAAATTTTGAAAAATGCTCACTTTGGTGCTACCTCCAATCTGGTTGGTCGGAAATCCGACATGGCATTTTTTTATTAATATTTGAAGCCGACATGGATCACCGGAGAATAGAATCAGCATGTAAACAACAAAACGACGCCGTTTAGTGTCTTTCCCCCAAATAAAAAACCCTAAATCCCCAAATTCGAGTAAAATCGGAAATTGAAAACCCTAAATCCCCAATTCGACCAATTCGAGTGCATATTTCGATTTTCTCTCAAAGTTATTAGCTTGCTCTTACGAATGGAGGGCAGAAGCTTCAGCAGCGGCTCACATTCCTATAAAAAAAGTGAATTTTATGGTGAGTATTACTGTTATTGTGGGTTACCAAGTCTGAGAAGAACATTTGGACTCAGTTGAATTCTGAGAGAAGATTCCATGGGTGTGGCAGATATAAAGAAGGCTTGAAGTGTAAATATTTCAAATGGGTTGATAGGAAATTCTCTAATCGAGCGACAGAGGTGATTCTGGAGTTACTTGAAGGCCGAAATCAACCTCCACCTACGTTAATGGATGAGTTGGAAGATGTCGACTCAATGCAAGCTTAAATGAAGGGTTTAACATCTCTGGTCGACCATTTGAAGAGGGAGGTTTCAAGGCTGAAAATTGAAAGAAACTTTTATTGAGCGTTGATTGTGTTCTTATTCTCTTGGGTAGTTTATTCAAATGTGAAGTGAGTAATGAGAAGAAGTTTGTATGTCTACCATAGTCGAAGTTTGTATGTCTACCATTTTTGTATGAAGTAGAAGGTTTTGTTGTAATCCATGGTAGAAATGCAAGGTTGGAGTTGGAATGCATTAATTGTGAGCACTTTAGAAATGCAATGTTTGTTTGTTGCATTTTTTATTTGCCCTCCTGATTTGCTAGTTTGTTGGGTTGCCGCAACTGCAAATCATGGCGAAATGGAAGGTTGGAGTTGGAATGCATTGGTTCTGAGCACTTTTTATTATTTAGTTGTGTATTGGCAATGCTTGTTTTGGTTAGTTTTTGCTTCAAATAGAATGGTTGCTGCATTTTTATCATTGTAATGGTTTGTTGGTTTTGCAGCAAACTGCAAACCATGGCAAAATTAAGGGATGGTGGCAAATTAACGATTGACCATTTCAATGCCAAAAGTTGTAAATAGTGATCGCTTGAGTACCAAGTTTTTATAAAAGCGATCATTTAAGTGCTAGTCGCGATTATAAAGTGATCACTTCTATTGCACAAGTTGTAAATAGTGATCGCTTGAGTGTCAATTTCAAACTTGTACCAATCGTGGTGCATCTTGCATCTTATTCTTGCACCAATTGGGTTGCTGGTGCATCTTCTTGCAATACAACAACCCTGCAACGAGATGCACCAGCACCCAAAACTGCATCTTATTCTGGCACATACAACCAGAACCCCATAAATAGCATCAACACATCAATAACTTCAACCAGCAACATTATATACACACATTTAAATCTAAAAATAATCGCAACCTCATAAGAACATTGCACCAATAGCAAAAAAATATACAGCATAACTAATAACTATCTTGCTAGCTATTAGTTGAAACCAAGCAAAGAGAAAATAACAGAAACATCTATTGTCATTGACATTGATTGATTGTTTACAAAAGAAAAGAAAAACATGAACTTCACTCCCTAATCACTGAAGGTTTAGCACTCTCTTAAAAAAAAAAAACCAATGGCAATATAGAGGCAGCAATTACCATCAGTGATATAATATCCAACACCCTCATAAAAAAAGAAAACATAAAAAGAGAGACAATGTCTAGCACCACATAAAAATAGACCATGTCCAGCACCCCCCATCAGTAGCACCACATAAAAAAAGACCAAGTCCAACACCCTCCCATTAATCAATATGGACAACACCCTGATCTCCTTTTCGTCTTAAAGCTTTGAATTGATTCATAATCTGAGCACTCTTTCGAACTGGATGTGCAGGTTCTTTAACTGGGCGTTGTCACCTCCTTTTCCTTGTTTTTGACGGTGGCTATTCTTGTTCTAGCACGTGTCATGTGTTGGTCCATATCATCACTATCGCGCCCAATCGTTGGTTGAGATGGAACTGGTGTTGGGTTATGTTTGGATGGCTGTTTTGTAGCTATACCCACTGTCTTCTTCTTTGGAGCACTCTTCTTTGGCTGCACCCTTGATTCTTGAGTTGGCCCACCTTGAGAGAGAAGTACCTCTGAAGTTCTCCCAGGCTACAAGAACATAGTGATATTGTTAACCAAATGAATTGAAGTACAACAAATTAAATGCATGAGGCCTACAAATCTTACATTCAAAATAGTTATTCCAGTCTGTTCATCTATGTAAATCCCATAACCATATTGCCTTAATCCTTTTCCAATAGCCCCTCTTGTTTGCTATGGTGCATCATTTTCAGCAACAACAGATGGGGGAGCAGCCTCTGCAACTTGTGTAGTTGCTCGTCTTCTCACCTGAGAAACACAACAAATTTAAAATTTAGCCCATAAAAGACAAACACAACGATGTACAACTTACATGAACTTTTTTTCTTCTCATTTGCTGAACAGTGAACTCAGTTGTTGTTGCTGTCCTGCCTGTTCCAGTTCCTGTCCCTGCACTTGAGCCTACAATAGGGCATTTTTCTGGCCCTTTAGAAGGCCTTACGACAATGTACTATATCAGGATCATGACCAACTACAATGAATAATTAGACATCTACTCATTTTCATGGTGAAAACAAATGGAGAAAACTTATCAAATTACAAGTGCATGATAGAGGAAAAGCATAAAAGAAGCCATTACACATGGTCAACCATCAAACTTTATCGAATAGGAAATGTAAAGTTACTAAGGTAAATATGATACTTACCTTACAGCAGGGCTTTCTATTTGCCCTTCAGTAGGCCCTTCTGTCCTACCTTCACTAGGCCCAACAAGAAGCTCTTCAGTAGGGCCTTCTGTCCTACCTTCAGCCATTACATCTTGCTGTTGATGCTGCCTTTTCAGCTCACAACTTTTCTTATTGTGCCATTCCTTGCGGGAATAGGAGCATTTCATCTTTGAGCCAGTCCTACTCATCCTCTGACTTGATGCATCTTCCTGCTGCATTCTTCTTTTCTTTTTTGGTCTTCCAATTTGCTTCTTGAACGGCAAAGGTAGAGGGCTTTCATGATTTGTTGGCTCTCAAAATTTGCTGCTTCTAATAGGCTGCATCATGAATTGGTATGAAGCAAGGTATGGGCTTTTTTTGTACTAATCATGTAGGTAATCATCCGGGTTTTCTTGCTTCATCTGAATAGCACAAATTGCATGGGCACAGGCAATTCCATTCAGTTGCCAGACTCAGCATGAACACTTTATTTTATCCAGGTTGACAACATATTTATCTTGATTTTGAATAATCTCATATCCATTATCTCCATTCCAAACTGGATGGTAGAACCTACTATCAGCAATGTTTGCATCCAATCTTTTCATAATCCTAGGGCCACAGTCTCTAGTCCATTTCGTAGCCTTATCTCTTTGTCTATGTAGTCTAGTCATCACCATCACTCGAATATCATCAAGCATGCTGATGATTGGTTTGCACCTGGCTTCTAAAATTCTGCCATTGAAAGCTTCATTGAGGTTGTTATCAATGATATCGCACTTGAACTA
Source organism: Eucalyptus pumila (assembly GCA_016097595.1). Taxonomy (NCBI): domain Eukaryota; kingdom Viridiplantae; phylum Streptophyta; class Magnoliopsida; order Myrtales; family Myrtaceae; genus Eucalyptus; species Eucalyptus pumila. The sequence goes on from CM027853.1 coordinate 47,935,156, forward strand.
TTCGCTGAAGAAGGCCTGACATTAGTGCTTAGCTTCTGTCTGGAAGAGTGCATCAAAATCTTCATTTGTCAGCTGCAACAATCCTTATTTGGCTAATCTAAAATCAGCCATGTTGGTACTCTTTGCTATCTGTTAGAATTGCTTTTGGAGCCTATCTCCTTTGAAGTTCCTTGACCAATTTGCATATATGTGCCTCGTGCACATTCTATGCTCAGCATGTGGCATCAACTCAGCCAATGCAGGAATAAGTCCTTAAAAAATTCAAACCAATAAATACAAGTCAGGAAAAATATGCAAATGATTAATATTAAAATGAAGTGAATTAATTGACAATGAAATTACCTTCTGTTAGTCGCTCATGATTGCCCATCCTCCCTTATCGGTTATCTCAAGGTTAACCATTAAATTTTTGAGAAGCCAAGACCAAATCTCCTTGTTCTCTATCTTCACCACCGCCTAAGTTAACGGAAATATTTGATTATTGGCATCTCTCCCCACAACAGCCAACAACTCCCCCTTGCACAAATCCTTTAGAAAGCATATATCCAATCATATAACTCTTCTACAACTAGCCAAGAAGCCCCGTTTGCATGCATCAAAACAGACATAAAATCTATCAAATCTAGGTCCAAGATCAGGGAGTGGCCTCTCCACAACCTCTACATACACCCTACTAGATGGATTTTGAAACATGTATTCGCCAGCATAATCCCATACCTATGCATATTCTTCCTTATACCCACCAATCAGTATTTTCATCACCCTCATCTTAGCTCTCTTGTGTTGATTCCTTGACATATTAACCCCTACTTGCTCCTTCACTAACTGTTGAAATTGAGGACTCTTGATCTCAGGCATTGCTTTGATAGTGTTGAAAAAATGTGTCGATAACCACACACTCGTTACCATTTTATTGTTAAAAATAATTGGACAAGTATGCTCATCCTGCAAAGACCTAATCTGGAATGACCCATTTTTACTCAGCGCGCCATAGAACTTTCATGGACAATTGGGTTGTGAGCACTTAGCTCTCACAAATTCTTTCGTGTTTCTAATGAATTTAACACTCCTTTATTCACCAATGGAGTTCTTCACAATAGTTTCCTTGAATTGTTTGGCATTGTCAAATCTCATGCCCACAGACAAAATATGTTTATCAACAGTCAGATCATAGCAAGGGTACTTATTTTTTCTTCGATGAGCAGGTTCTTCATCATCATTGTCAAACTCATTCTTCGAACTAGCAATTTCATCGCCGCAGCTTTCTTCATCTTTACTTCTATTACCTTCAACTAGAACTCCATCCCCATTTACTGGCTCGGGCCTCTTTGCTGAAGGTGTAAGTTTTTTATCAGAAATTCCCTTTACTTTTGTCTTGATTGTGCGAGTTCATCATCATCTTCGTCACTTGGGAAATTTACTGAAGCAAAATATTCATCTTCCGATTCACTAGATAAAGCAATTTCCCATTCTAATCCAATGAAGTCCTCATCGCCTAAATCTTCACCCAAATCTTCACCCAAGCTTTTAGGACATCTCACTGTTTGTTCATCTCTATCAATGTGAGTTCTCTCCCTTTCATCTCTTTCATCCCCAACCTGATTACTCACTTGAATAGGATCCCTCACTTCTCCTCTTTCAGTGGTGGTCTGCTCATCCCCATCCTTATCCTCATCCTCACCATCCTCATCATCATCCTCATCCTCACCATCACTATAATACTCAACATATACCCTAGCTTCTTCGCTGTGAAGATAATGGTAAACGATATTCTTAATACCATTATCATCATTAAAAAATCTCAAGCCATCCTTCAATTCCTTCCCAGAAATACAGTAATGTAGTTTTTGCACTTTGCATCGTAAAAAATACACCAAATCCCTTAGAAAATTAATATATGATGGCTTTCGAACATTGACATAAGTAGCACATTCATTTCCACCAGTATATTCCCAATCATCGGTGCTAATAAGAAACTCTCCACCATAGCAAACAATGATGCTTACCTGATTTGCATCCATGTCAATGCTGCACCCAATGAAAAAAAAAACAAATGTCATTACTTGTTGGGATCACATGACAGAATCAGCAACTTCACATGGAGGTCCTTGTCATTTTGTTGTTAAGAAACAAATGCAACTAATCTCCCAAATTCGGTGTTTTTACAGAAACAAAATAAACCGAATTGAATAAACAAAGTGAGGTCCATCTACCCATTTTTCAATTCAATTACATTCGGTCCCCTTGTTTCCCCCATAGAAGCAGTCCAATTAATTAAATAAATTCGGTCCCACCATTGTTTCCTCCCGAGTCGAGCCCCATTTTCCTCTCCGCGCCCTATTTTTCTATTCGGTCCCCACAAAAGAAAGGGAACGAACGACGAAACCCTCAAAATTTCTATTCGGTCCCCACCACTTTCCCCCTGAGTCGAGCCCTCAATTTTCCCTCCACGCCCTAATTTGCCCGTTGAAACCCTAAATTTTTCACTAAATTGATCCATGTAGAGAACATGACAAACTTGAGTGAGGGAGAGTTGAGGACACAGCCAATGAACGAATGTGAACGACGACGCAACTACAACATGTGAGTGAATGACGGTGGGTCAGCGAGCTACGGCAGGCGGCGTCGAGCGAGAACCCTATACGAACAACACTTTTGGCCCACGTTGTTTTTTACCGTATTGAATCCACTATACGACGATCGTTTTGTAGGTAATCCAAGTGGAATGGTAAAACGACATCGTTTTTTACGAAGAAAAGGAAACGACGTTGTTTTATGCCATCCACTATGGATAATATTAAGAGTTGTCGATTTTTTTTTTTAAAAATATAAATGCCACGTAATCATTTTGGCCATAATTTCTCACCGGTATCAAAGTGATCGTTTTTTCTTCGATTTGGCATTTAAGTGATACGGCGGAAATTTTTGGCACCAAAGTGAGTGCCATACACAACTTATGGCACCAATAATGTACTTATCCCCCATAATAACCATCTCAACTAATCAGGGAAGTCTTATTTCTTCTAAATGAATGGATAGTTGGAATTTAATTCAAAAGGATAAAGAATTGAGCCTACATTGAGTCTGAATAGATCTGTGTGGCATTGCCACATAAGGTTTTTCAGATTTTCAGTGAGGCTGTCATTCTGGATTTGTTCAACAATCTCCTGGGGTATTACCAGCTTGGCCAATCTTGTATTCTTTCAATCTTATACTTTTCGTTGTGGTGAAAAGTATGGAAAGTATGCCTCATAATGTACATGTTGATTTTTGTTGGTACTTTTGATCTTGACAGAAAGTCTTTGACATTTTGGATTTTTGTAACATTTTGGATTTTTACTTTTGCTTTCAATTAAATTAATCGGGCCTTTCATCGACGTGCTTATAGTGCTATTCTCAGAGCTAATCACTCCGAGATAACTAGACTATCTGTGGAAGTCATTAAGGAATTTTAATGCAATAGACTAAAGGATTAGATCAGGAATTGACTACTTGATCGTGCTCATCTGTAGAGATCATTACAGCACAGTTAAAAATCACTTAAGGATCAAAGATAGGTCAGTTCGACTGAGATGTGTGGCTAAACGTGGGTGAGTCTACTAAATTACAAAACTCTCGTCGATCGACACTAGATTGATCTTTCTGTCGTTTTGGTACCCTATGTTCGTATTTGAAACCTCAAGATTTTCACGACAACTGGGAGTCGCCAATGTGTTGAAAAGGTTCATTGTGGATCGAAGAAAATCAACCACGGGTCATTTGCACTAAAAATTTATGAAAGCTACTCGGTCGATTAGGTCACGCTAAAATCGTGCTAGATTGAAATTAACCACGAATTTGAATTCGATTAAGTTTTGTCATGTTATGAGTCATTTTAGGAACATCAACTCAGTCTCCAAGAGTTTTCTGCAAACCGAGATTTTGGCGAAAAAAGTCGGCATAGGGTCGTTTTCGACCGAGAAATGTAGAGGACCATTTTTTATCACAAATTTGGGATGCAAGTAGGTTCAATTGGTGAGGAAAAACACCAGTTTGATCGAAGAATTGATAATGTAACTTTTAGGAGCCGATTTGAATTGATTCAAGGAGGAATTGACGTCAAATTGGATGGAAATCAACGCAAATTTGTATGTCCCCCTTAGACCTAACATTTGGACTACTTCAAGCTTCTAGAAGGAAGCCATGGTTGCTAGAAATGTGCTGCGCAAGCCAGCTGGTGGTGGGGGCAAGTGAGGAGACAAAAGGATGAGGAAGAGACCATGGAAAGACCCTCCACAGCAGCCGGTTCCCCCTCCCCCTCTTCTGCCCGTTGATCCTCTCCCTCTCCTCCTTCTTCTTGTGTTTTGTAACTTAGCAAACCCAGAAGAAACCGAACTGCAGCCCCCTCGTTGTCACAACCGCTTGCCAAGCTGCCGAATCGCCCCTTGCAGCCGCTCGCTCGCACGGACACCTCCACGATTGCCCTGCCTGCTCGTGTCTCCAATTATGCCGTCTTGCCTAGTTCACGCATCTAGCAGGTCACCATGACATTGTCCATCGCTATCGTGATTGTCGGAGTCGCCGTCTGCCTCCACCAGGACCTAGTTCAGCCCCTCTGTCCTTCCCTTGCTCATCTCCTCCTCAGCCACACCACCGGCCAACTTCTTCGGCCAAGAGTAGAACCAGAAAGCAGTGGGTCTCTCAGCTGTTGTTAAGCCCGTTTTTGTGGCTTTCCCGACCTCGAAAGGTGGTCTTGCTTTGAAGTTTCTCGTCTCCTGCCGCGTCCTCGTTGTTTTGATCCGAGTAGATCGCTTATCAAGTGAGTTTAACTCACTAATCTTTGCTTAGTAAGTTAATGACGCTTAATGGTTGATTATTTTAGACTAAGTATGGATTAAGTTGATAGTTATAGTAGATTAACAATTTAATTAATTGTTATTGTATGTTAGGTGGTTAGAGTAGCGTAATTAGAACCTGGACAACTAGTATTTATTTAGAGTGGTTCGAAAATTTTCCAGGCTCATCTCGACTTTTAATTAGGCTTTTCCAGCCTAAGTTGCTATTTTTGGTATTTAATAATTAATTTCCGGAAATTAGACTGGAATAGCCAGTGACCGAATTTTTGTGCTGATTTCAGTGGTGTGATCTGTTTATTTAATTGACTGTTATTTTGTGCAATTTGAGTGTGATTTGTGATTTTGGGTATTTATCCCAAAATTTATTTAATTGTGGTAATGAAATAGAAAATTACCGGGAGTCGGTTTACAGCGCCAAAATGTGTTTATGGGCTATTGAAATTAGTGGGATTTTTAAAATGTGAAAATATTGTATTTTGGGTAAAGTCGATCGTGTATCCACACGCGATTATTTTTATCGGGTATGATAAAAATGATGAAATTATTAATTGGTCAGGATGGTATACTATATTAACCTATGGGCTCTGATATGGTAGTTTAGAATGAGCAGTATACCCCTTCAGCTTAGAGTGAGCATTATTACTTGTCAGCTTAGAGTGACCATTACTAATATACTATATCCGCCCGCGGGCTCGATATATCAGCTTAGTGCGAGCTATATTATCTATTTAACAGCTTAGAGTGACCAGTCCTGATATAATCAGACTTATTAGATAGTATTGATTGGGCCGATAGAGGGAAAGTCGTGATGACATGTAATTAACTGAGTCAATTTATCGATGATTTGATTCTGATTTGAAGGTTTGTTGAATTGAAATGATGGGATGGTTATTTGAATTGTGTTGACTTACAGGAAGGAACTGAGACCAAAGTAAATCCTCCGATTTGTGCTTGTGCTTAGGCAGCCCTCAGGGCATATTTTCTTCATAATCAGGTCTTAGGGGGTTGAATTCGCTGAGACGTCGTCTTACCCCGTTGTGGGATAACATTTCAAGTCCTTAGATGGCTGCCCCTCCCGATCGTTTTGGACAACCGAAGAAGATTACAGAGCAGGCAATCTACATTCCAATTCATGGGCACCCTAGGGGTCTCTTGTGAAGACTATGGTTTGGGTTGATGAGACCCTACCTCATAAGGTACCTCATCGATACAGGTCATGGGACCGTCGTGAGCGTCATGGATAGAAAGAGGGTCCCATGCCGGAATTGGAGGTTACTGTGTAAGTATTGGAGGTTGCTTTTAGAAAGGGCACTGCAGATCCTCTAGGTGGTTTAGTGGTAGATCCAATGGACCCTAACCTTGAAGATCCAAGATCTCCTATGTATTCAGTAGTAGGCTCCAGTTAGAGTGTGGAGGGAGATGACGAGGAGGATGAGGACCTGTAGTTGTTTGGAAACCCCCCTGTTGTATTGTATATATATGACTTGGGTTGTTCTATGTATATATATAAGTGTGTTGTGAATGTTAGTTTTAAAAATTATGACCTTATTTTCCTATCCCATTGGTTATTGTTTGGGGATTATATATTTGCTTTCGCATGTGTATTTAAAATGAATGGGTTGGCGATGCATCTTGGGATGTCACTATTTAATCAACCGCAGAGGGATGTGTATGCACTAAGAGGATTGGGGCGCGACATCCCTGTTTAAGTGGTATCAGAGCATGGTTAGTGATTGGAGTGATAAGGTACGATGATTTATGGGATAATTAATAGGAAATGCCTTTAATTCATGCTAGTGCATGTCTGTGATAACTGTTTGGTAGAATTGTTTGTTTGTGTAAATCACTTAGCTTCTAATCTAGTGTAGCTTTGGAAGACAGGTTTTGTTGAAAATCAAGCCATGAGTGATAGGAGCAGAGGACTTCTAGTAAAAGGATCATCAAACTTGTGACTCGAGGTAGAACGCTGACCAAGTTTGGTATCCGAGGAGGTCGTGGTAAAGCGCCAACTCAGGCTAGCGCCAGTGGAGTAGCACCACCTTCGATTGGTGCTGAGGTAGCTGTCATGTCCCTCGGTGGCCGATAGAAAGCGACGTCCCAAGACTCGTCGCCGACCCTTCATTATTAATCTTTCATCAAGTGCAAGCGGAAAACGTATCGTGTCCCCATCAACATACAATCAAGAATTCAAACAGGGATAGCGAGATGAACAGCAGAAACACAACGTCTACTCTTATATATACATTTTCATATTGGATTAACCTACGGAGGATCGTTTCCGATTTACAAACCCAACATAGGGGCGATCCAACCTTTATGCCATACTAAAAAGAAACTAGGCTAGGCTAATCCAACTAAACACCAAAAAGAACCCTCGGGTTCAGCACTATAGTCACTCAGAACTAGAGGATTCAGATTTCGTCAAGTCATAGCCGAAGGCGAACGGGTCAATTCTAGCGGAGCGGGGACATCATCCTCCACAACACCATTAGGAGGATCCAGCTCCATGGGATCCCAGTCAGCGTCCTTGGGGCTTCTAACGGGCGGCTCATCAACACCTCTTAGAGGACCTAGCAACATGTTGCCATTCCAGATGAACCACACTTGGAACCTATGGGGTATCCATTGCCCCGGTCCCTTATCCACCTAGATGGTGGTGAGATACTTCTCGTATAAAGATGCCTGATCCGGGAAGCGGTGCTGCGTCACGACGGTATCCCAGTCCTTAGGAATACCAAACCTTATTTGCGGAAGTGCCATCTTAAAGACTTGAAAGTGGTTATACAATAACTAGTGAGATAAATCTCAATGAGTCCTCCCCTAAGCCCCCTATTAGAACACTAACTCAACTCGGGGTATCTCTCCAGAACCACCCCACTAACAAGTAACAACTAACAGTCGGTTCGCATACAACCTTATCTGGTATGCCATACCCTGCATGATATCACTCAGCATGATACACACAAGCACATGGCTATTAGATGATGCAGTTCATCAATTACACATGAGTCGCATCATAAGCGATCTCACATGGCCATTGCCACACCTTACGCATTGTCGATTCATGCGTGCATGCCATAAACAATGTGCTTAACTCATGCATGACTGGAATCAACAATGCAATGATTCTCATGCGTTCTTGCACATTAGTACACCACTCATCGCGCATCAATCCATCACACGCGTCCGTCCATCAATTCAATCAATTTAATTGATATCATACGATTGACACCATCTATCAATTCATACCATCTATTTAACCATACCATCTATTCATTCATCAATACCATCATTGCTCACACAAGCTGAAATGGATGCAATGTTCTCACAAGCTAATATAGATGGTAGCTTACACAAGCTGATATATAGATGATAGCTTGCACAAGCTGATAAATGGATCGTTGCTCTCACAAGCTGATAAACGATCATTGCTCTCACAAGCTGACATATAGTGCTCACACAAGTTGACAATGATGCTCACACAAGCTGTTATGGTATTTAAAAACCACACTGTGTGTCAAAACCTGACACTCGGGTATTTTTGAGTTAAATACCAAAACTTCACAATCATCACATAATTGTACAATTTAACAATCAATTTGTACAAACTAACCACGCAATTGCGATCAATACTAAATTTTAAGGACCGGCCATCCCGGCATAATTTCCGGAAAATATACAATTCATGTAGATGTTTAAGTAATAACACATCCAATCATTTCGTAGAATCAACACACATGAATTTTAGACACTTTTCGCATTCTGGATGAACAGTGCACGTGAATAGTGCGCGTGAATAGTGTTTCGTGAATAATGTCGTGTGAACAGTAAATTTTCAGAATTTAATAAAACATAAATTAAATTTAGAAATCATTAAAACAATAATTAACTTAAGGAATTCAATCAATTAAACTAAACATGCTTAATTAACCACATAAGCATCATTAATCTAATAAAGTAAAATTAAACTAAACTCACCTGTTAAGCGAGCCAGAGGCATCGACGTGGCGGCGACAATGGTGGCTATGCACCGGGACCTCTACCACGACGATCCAAGGCAGTCCCAAGCTCAACACAACAACCACAACTCGGACTCCCATTGAAAACATTGAAAAACAACATTGCTGGAGGAGAAAACAAGTTGAACGGCTTGGTCGGACCTTTGGTGAAGGGGATGGCCGGCAACCGGCAACACTTGGGGGTCTTGAGGTCTTATTGGTGGTTGGGCTGGGCGGAGGAATAGCCGGAATGGAAGAAAACAGATTGTAAAGTCAAAACAGGCTTCTTGGGTGGGTTCTAGGCGGTCCGGCGACCATTTCTTTCACGCTAGCGTTCCGGCTGGTCGGCGGCTCCGTTCGGCGCGAAACTAGGTTCTTCCATACGGTTTGGATGTGCTAAAGAAAATGTTGGGTGTCTCGTGAGCTGATTCGCATGGGAAGACCACTTTTAACTCATGTTTTCACCGAAGGGTCAACTGGAGCATAAACTGGAGGAAGAAGAAAAGAGGAGAGCTGTGATGGTTGGGAGGCCGAATGGGGAGGGGGGGAGAGAGTGATGGGAGAGCTGTTGCATTCCTCATTAAGCCCCTTCAAATCTTGCTTCAAATCCCCATGCATGATGACATCATCTTCTCTCTCTTCTTTAGCCTTTTTCTCCCTACAATTAGGGGCAATTAGGTCATTTCACTTTGCACAATTACCATTTTGTCCTTGGGCTGAGATTGGTGGATGGGCCTAAGGATTGGGCTTGGCCATGAATAGGAATGGACTTAGGAGTTGGTTGGGCTTGAAATAGCTAAAAATTGGCCCATGGGCTTAGAAGATGAATAATTGGTTTAGGCCCAATGAGCCCATTTGCTTGTCTTAGGCCCACTATGGTGGTTGTCCCACCTTGGCTTAAGGCCCACACTGGCTTGGCCCGGCCCACGTCCCCATGGGCTCTCTTCCTCTGTACGAAAATCTTTTTCCAATTGCTTGACTTAACTGGCACTGTCGACTGTCGAAGTAGCTTCATCCAAAGTCCATCCCAGACGTTCCCGATAATTCGAAGCCCAATCTTTAGTCCTCATGCCATGTTAATTTTACCTAATGCCATTTCGGGTACAACTTAGACTGACGGGCGGCTCTGAGGATTCCCACGTAACCGACCCGTGTCAAATCACATTCAAGACATCTCAACACATGGACGTCCTTGACTACATAAAATTACGGAGGATAGGTTCTTATTTCAAAATACACGATTATTGAGGATTGACATATGTGACATCCTGCAATTCGAGCCCTCTGAGGGATGAATGAATGTGAATTTCATTAATGCATTATTGGTTGATCTCACTTAGAATTGATCACTCATAAGATATTGACCTTGAGGGGAAAGGCAAATGAGGACAAAACTTGTACGACTAAAAGACTCGACCTGGAAAACAACTTGATCGTGAGACTTGTGTGAGGACGATCCTGTAGATAGGTAGGTTGATTTTAAGGATGACTAGAAGTCGACTCGCTGACAGAACATAATGGAACGACGGGTGATTCCGATTACCATTATTGAACTTGTGAACGACCCTATGTCGATCCACAATAATTGTGTACTTTGAAATAAGAATCTATACTCCGTAATTTCATGTAATCAAGGACGTCCATGCGTTCGAGATGTCTTGAACGTGATTTGACACGAGTCAATTACGCGGGAATCCTCGGAGTCGCCCGTCAGTCTAAGTTGTACCCGAAATGGCATTGTGTAAAATTGAAATGGCATGAGGACTAAAGATTGGGCTTCGAATTATCGGGAACGTCCGGGACGGACTTTGGATGAAGTTACTTCGACAGTCGACAGCACCAGTTAAGCTGAGCAATTGGAAAAGGGATTTTCGAACCGAGGAAGCGAGCCCAAGAGGACGTGAGCCGGGCCAAGCTAGTGTGGGCCTTAGGTCCTAAGGTGGGACAACCACCATAGTGGGCCTAAGTCAAGCAAATGAGCCCATTAGGCCTAAACCAACTATTCATCTTCTAAGCCCATAGGCCAATTCTTAGCCATTTTAGGCCCAACCAATTCTCAAGCCCATTCCTATTCATGGCCAAGCCCAATCCTTAGGCCCATCCACCAATTTCAGCCTAAGGACAGAATGGTAATTGTGCAAAGTGAAATGACCAAATTGCCCCCAGTTGTAGGGAGAAAAAGGCTAGAGAAGAGAGAGAAGATGATGTCATCATGTATGGGAACTTGAAGCAAGATTTGAAAGGGCTTAATGAGGAGTGCAACAGCTCTCCCATCACTCTCTCTCTCCCCCATTCGGCCTCCCAACCGTCGTAGCTCTCTCTCTCCTCCATTTTCTTCTTCCTCCAGTTTCTGTTCCAACTAACCCTTCGGTTAAAACATGAGTTGAAAGTGGTCTTCCCGTGTGAATCAGGTCATGAGACACCCATTATTCTCTTTAGCACATCCAAACCATACGGAAGAGCCTAGTTTCGTGCCGAACGGAGTAGCCGGCCGGTTGGAACGCCGGCGTGAAGGAAATGGTCGCCGGACTGCCTGGAACCCACCCGAGAAGCCTGTTTCGACTTTGCAACCCGTTTTCTTCCATTCCGGTCGTTCCTCTGCCTAACCCGGCCACCAGCAAGACCCCCAAGACCCCCAAGTGCTGCCGGTTGCCTGCCATCCCCTTCGCCAGAGCTCTGATCAAGCCATTGAACTTGTTTTCTCCTCCGGCATTGCTATTTTTTAGTGTTTTCAGTGGGAGTCCGAACTGTGGTTGCTGTATTGAGCTTGGGACCGCCTTGGATCATCGTGGTAGAGGTCCCGGTGCGTAGCCACCGTTGTTGCCGCTTCGTCGATGCCTCCGGCCCGCTTAACAGGTGAGTTTAGCTCATAATCCTTTGATTAGAGCCTAAACTTGCTTAAGGTTAATTTAATTAGTGTTAAGTCTAGTTTAGGTGATTTATGGTGATTTAATGGCTAAGATTAGTTTAGCTTAATTTTACTTTATTAACTTAATGATGCTTATGTGGTTAATTAAGCATGTTTAGTTTAATTGATTGATTTCCTTAAGTTAATTATTGTTTTAATGATTTCTAAATTTAATTTATGTTTTATTAAATTTTGGAAATTTATTGTTCATGCGACACTATTCACAAAATACTGTTCACGTGCATTGTTCACGAAACACCGTTCACGTGCACTCTTCATCCAGCATGCGAAAAGTGTCTAAAATTTATGTGTGTTGATTCTATGAGTGACTGTAGTGCTGAACCCGAGGGTTCTTTTTGGTGTTCAGTTGGATGAGCCTATTTAGTTTCTTTTTGGAATTGCATAGAGGTTGGATGCCCCTTTGTTGGGCTTGTAAATTGGAAACGATCCTCCGTTGGTTAATCATATGAAAATGTATATAAATAAGAGTAGATGTTGTGTTTCTACTGTTCATCTCGATATCCATGTTTGAATGCTTGATTGTATGTTGATGGGGAGATGATGCGTTTTTCGCTTGTGTTTAATGAAAGATTAATAATGAAGGGTCGGCAACGAGTCTTGGGATGTCACTTTCTATCGATCACCGAGGGATATGTGCGTGCTCGAGGTTCGGGGCGTGACAACATAGGATCGTTTGCGGGTTTGATAATGGTAAACGGAATCACCCGTCGTTCTATTATGTTCTATCCATGAATCAACTTCTAGTCATCCTTCAAATCGGCTTGTCTATCTACAGGATTGTCCTCATGCAAGTCTCATGGTCAAGTCGTTTTTCCCAAGTCGAGTCATTTAGTCGTACGAGTTTTGTCCTCATCCTTCCTCTCAAGGTCAGTATCTTAGGAGTGATCAATTTCGAGTGAGATCAACCAACAATGCATTGATGAAATTCACATTTATTCATCCCTCAGAGGGCTTGAATTTCAGGATGTCACAGTAGCAGCCCCTGGTGATCCTAGAATGGAAGGATCATGCATGCGCTTGAAGCTATGAGAGATTTGATAGGGCAGTCTGCCTAGAATCAAGCCGATGTCGATGTAGCCGCTACTACACTGCCGTTACCGCTGCCACCGAGGCCGCACCTATTGCCGCACTCGCTGTTGCACCGGTCGAAGTTCAACCTGAGAATGTGGTAGTGTAGAGAGAGATTGATTCACAAGTTGGTGGAGCAATTCCTGAAATTGAATCCGTCGAGGTTCACTAGTACTGGAGATCCCGAGACAACGTCTTTTTGGATCCAAGATCTAGAGAAAGTCTTTATACTTTTGATGTGCACAGAGATAGAGAAGGCTGTCCTTGTAGTTTACCAGCCGCAAGGTAATGCGAATATTTGGTGGAGGGCTGCTAGAGATATAGTGTTTCCGGGAGGTGTGGTTCTAGTGTGGGACACCTTCCTTAGAGCTTTCAATGATAAGTATTTTTCGGGGAGCGTCTGAGAACCAAAGATGGAAGAATTTCAGTGTCTCTGCCAAGGGACAATGACCGTTGACCAGTATGAGGTCAAATTTGTGGAGCTTTCTCAGTATGCTCCGAGGTTGATCAAGGATCCAGAGGAAAAAGCTTGAAGGTTCAGAAATGGCCTTCGGCTAGAGTTGAAGCAACCGCTGGTGCCGTTGGATTTGAAGGACTATCGTGAAGTGTATAACCGAGCTCAGATGCTAGAAAGAAGTCTGATCGAGCAAGCCACCTCGTCTGGATCGAAGTTTAGTTCACATAGAGAAGGGATCCGACATGGGAAGAAGCCCATGAATGGATAAAGATTTCACATTCCGCCCAACAGGAAAGGTGGATTAACAAGGCAAGGCCAAGCCAGAGCAATGTGTGTTGCCTTTGTGGGAGACAACATGGTGCGAACCAGTGCCCCCGAAGGACAAGCGCTTGTTTTGAATGTGGCCAGCAGGGTCACATGGCCAGAGATTGTCCTAGGAGCCCAATAGGACAACAACAATTATCGCTGCCACCACCGTTGGGTCAGATTAGAGGGTATGCACCGCAGGGTGGAGAGCTCTAATCCTTAGCTTAGGGAATGATGTATGCCATCACCAGAGGTCAGGCAGAGGATGCGCCTGACGTGATTACAGGTACGATTTGGCTGAACGACCATGTTGCTTATTTTATTCGACCCTGAAGTGACTCATTCTTTTAGTGCTGAGTAGTATGTTAAGCTGATAGGATTAAGTCCTGTATTATTGGAGTAAATGGTTAACATATCTACACCGTTAAAGGACCAGGTGTTATTTGCATTGGGTTGTTTTGGTTGCAAGTTAGCGATTGGTGAGTGAGAGGGGAAAATAGACTTGTTAGTCCTAGCCATGTATGACTTTGATTTGATAATTGGCATGAACTGGCTCATCAAGCAATGATTTAAGATGGACTATTATCGTAAAGCGATTCATTTGACCCATTAGAGGGTGAGATTTCAAGTTTGTTGGAAATTGAGGAAGCCCTCGATTACCTTAATCTCGTCGCTTGAAGCAACCCGTTTGTTGGATGAGGGTTGTTAGAGTTACTTGGCAACTATCGTGGATATGATAGTTGAGGAGCTGAAAGTCGAAGATATTTCGGTGGTACAAGAATTTCCAGATGCTTTCTTGAAAGAATTGTCAGGTCTGCCGCCAAAGAGAGAGATAGAGTTTGTGATCGAGTTAGCCCCCGGGACAGATTCAATCTCTAAGGCTTCTTACTAGATGGTGTTGTCGGAGTTGAAGGAACTGAAGGTGCAGATGCAGGAGTTGCTGGACAAGGGATTCATCCGTCCCAATGCATCACTGTGATGAGCACCAGTTCTATTCGTGAAGAAGAAGGATGGGTCATTGCATCTATGCATCGACTATTGTCAACTCAATCAGGTGACGATCAAGAATAAGTATCCACTCCCGAGGATCGACGACTTGTTCGACCAGTTACAAGGAGCGTTGATATTTTCGAAGATCGACTTGAGGACATGATATCATCAGCTGAGGATCAGGAATGAAGACATTCCAAAGTCAGTGTTTCGTATTCGATACAGCCATTATGCGTTTACTCTAATGCTGTTCAATTTGACGAATGCTCCGGCTGCATTTATGGATATGATGAATTGAGTGTTTAAGGAATATTGGATCAGTTTGTGATTGTGTTCATCGATGATATTCTAGTGTATTCAAGGAGTGATGAAGAGCATGAAGGTCATTTGAGATTGGTATTGCAGACTCTGAGGGTTTATTAGCTATACGCCAAGTTCAGTAAGTGCGAGTTCTAGTTAACTTGTGTTGCTTTCTTAGGTCACGTGGTTTTAGGCGAAGGAATCTTCGTGGACCCATCCAAGATTGAAGTAGTGATCAACTGGCCGAGACCGACTACAGTGACAAAGATTATGAGTTTTCTAGGTTTAGCAGGGTATTACAGATGGTTCATGGAAGGGTTTTCAGCTTTAGCGTCGCCGTTGACTTGACTCCTGAAGAAGGAAGAAAAGTTTGTGTGGACAGATAAGTATGAGTGTAGTTTTCAAGAGCTTAAGCAGAAGCTGACTATTGCACCTGTGCTGACCATTCTATCTGGTATAGAGGATACGCGATCTATAGTGATGCGTTGTTCAGAGGACTGGGTTGCGTGTTGATGCAACATGGTAGGGTTGTTGCGTACGTTTCCCTTCAGTTGAGGCCTCAAGAACAGAATTAGCCGACAAATGACCTAGAACTCACGGCAATTATTTTTGCTCTAAAAATTTGGAGACATTATTTGTGTGGAGAAAGATTCCAGATCTTCATTGATCATCAAAGTGTCAAGTACATGTTCTCTTAGAATGAGCTAAATATGAGACAGCGTCACTGGATGGAACTTCTAAAGGACTACGATTGTGATATCCTATATCACCCCGGAAAGGCAAATAAGGTCGCTAACGCTTTGAATCGAAAGTTTTCAGTTGCTCATATGTTGGTTAAAGAGTGGAATTTAATCGAGAGAGCTCGAGATTCAGTATTTAAGTTTGAGGTAGGCCACCTTTCGAATCATATGGTCACCCTTAGAATTGAGCCGGATGTTCAAATCAAGATCTAGTTACTCCAGCCGATAAACCCAGATGTTTAGAAAATTCTACAAGAGGATACTGATAATAGGAAAGCTGACTTTCAGGTTTCTGATGATGGAACATTGAGATTCCGAGGGCGATTGGTTATACCTGACGATGTGGAACTTAGAGAGGATATTTTATCAGAAGCCCATCGTAATAGTTATAGCATTCATCCTGGTAGTACCAAGATGTATCAGAATCTATGTCAATACTATTGGTGGTCCGGTATGAAGGCGGACATCGTCAAGCATGTCGCCAAGTGTTTGATGTGTCAGCAGGTGAAAGCACAGCATTGTAAGCCGGGAGGACTTCTACAACCTCTCGAGATCCCCGAGTGGAAATGGGAGCATATCACGATGGACTTTGTAACAGGTTTACCAATGAGTCAGAGAGGTAACGATTCTATTTGGGTAGTGGTGGACAGATTGACAAAGTCGGCCCACTTGATTGCAATAAGAAAGGACCTCAGTTTAGATAGGCACGCAGAGTTGTACGTGCATCAGATTTTTTGTTTGCATGGAGTGACGGTTACAATCACCTCAGATCGAGGCCCGAGGTTCACAGCTGCTTTTTGGAAAAGATTACATAGTACTTTAGGTATGAAGATGCAGTATAGTATGGCATATCATCCTCAAATGGATGGCCAGTTTGAGAGGACAATTCAAACCCTCGAGGACGTGTTGCGAGCTTGCGTACTAGATTTCAAGGGAAATTGGGAAGAACAGCTTCATTTGGTCGAGTTCACCTACAACAACAATTATCAACAGAGCATTCAGATGGCTCATTTCGAAGCGTTGTATGGCAGAGCGTGCAGAACGCTAGTTTGTTGGGATGAAGTCGAGGAAAGAAAGATTACAAGCCTAGAGTTGGTTTAATAGTCTATGGATGCAATTGCAGTTATCAGAGGTAGACTAAAGACCGCTCAGAGCCGATAGAAGAGTTACGGAGGTCATTGGAATTCTAAGTTGGTGATCACGTTTTTCTGAGGGTGTCACCAATGAGGGGTACTTCGCGCTTTGGCAAGAAAGGAAAACTGAGTCCGAGGTACATAGGTTCATTTGAAATTCTTGAGAGAATTGAGACCCTAGCATATCGTCTTGTGTTGCCACCGAGATTGGTGCAAGTGCACGACATCTTTCACGTGTCGATGTTGAGGAAATATGAGCTTGATCTAACCCATGTGCTTAATTTCGAGGAATTGGACGTGGACGACCGAGTGTCGTACGTTGAAAGCCTGGTTTAGATCGTAAATCAAAAAGAGCAAATTCTGCATACAAAGACCATCCCGTTGGTCAAAGTGGTCTGGCAACACCAGTGCACTGAAGGAGCAAATTGGGAGTGAAGAGTTGATGAGATAGTTGTACCCCACTTTTTGTTGAAAGATTGTAATGATTAAATTTTGAGAACGAAATTTCTATAAGTGGGTAAAAGTTGTGGCATCCTGGATTTTTACTTCTACTTTCAATTAAATTAATTGGGTCTTTTATCGACGCGCTTATAGTGCTATTCTTAGAGTTGATCACTCTTGAGATAACTAGACTATTTGGGGAAGTCATTAGGGAATTTTAATGCAATATACTAGATGATTCGATTAGGAATTGACTGCTCAACCGTGCTCATCTATAGAGATCATTACGGCACAATTAAAAATCGCTTAGGGATTATAGATAGGTCGGTTCGACTGAGATGTGTGGCTAAACGTGGGTGAGTCCATTAAATTACAAAATTCTCGTCGATTGGCACTAGATTGATTTTTCTGTCGTTTTGGTACCCTGTGTTCGTATATGAAATCTCGAGATTTTTACGATAACTGGGAGTCGCCAATGTGTTGAAGAGGTTCTTTGTGGATCGAAGAAAATCGACCACGGGTCATTTGCACTAAAAATTTATGAAAGCTACTTGGTAGTCTAGGTCACGCTAAAATTGCACCAGATTGAAATTAACCGCGAATTTGAATCCGATTTTAGAAGTTGAAAGTTCTGTCATGTCACGAGTTATTTTAAGAACATCGACTCAGTCTCCGAAGATTTTTCTGCAAATTGACTTTTTGGCGGAAAAAGTCGTCATATGGCCGTTTTCGACCGGGAAATGTAGAGGATCATTTTTTATCGCAAATTTGGGATGCAAGTAGGTTCAATTGGTGAGGAAAAACACCAATTTGATCGAAGAATCGATAATGGAATTTTGAGGAGCCGATTTGAATTGATTCAAGGAGGAATTGACGTCCTATTGGATGGAAATCAATGCAAATTCGTATGTCCCCCCTTAGACCTAACATTTGGACTACTTCAAGGTTCTAGAAGGATGCTATTGCTGTTGGAAATGTGTTGTGTAAGCCAGCTGGTGGTGGGGGCCAAGTGAGGAGACAAAAGGATGAGGAAGAGACCATGGAAGGACCCTCCACAGCAGCTGGTTCCCCCTCCCCCTCTTTTGCCCATCGATCCTCTCCCTCTCCTCCTTCTTCTTGTGTTTTGTAACTCAACAAACCTATAAAAACCGAACTGCAGCCCCCTCACCGTCACAACCGCCCGCCAGGCCACCGGATCGCCCCTCGCAGCTGCTCGCTCACCTGCACGCCTCTGCGATCGCCTTGCTTGCTCGCGTCTCCAACCGTGCCCTCTTGCCCAGTTCGTGCATCCAGCAGGTCACCAGGACGTCATCCATTGCCGTCGTGACTGACGGAGCCACCACCTGCCTTTGCCGGGACTCGGTTCGGCCCCTCCATCCTTCCCTTGCTCGTCTCCGCCTCAACCACACCACTGGCCAGCTTCTTCGGCCAAGAGCAGAATCGAACGGCAATGGGTCTCTCAGTTGCTATTAAGCCCATTTTTGTGGCTTTCTTGACCCCGAAGGGCGGTCTTGCTTTGGAGTTTCTCGTCCCCCGCCGCGTCCCCGTCGTTTTGATCTGAGCAGATTGCTTACCAAGTGAGTTTAACTCATCGATCTGAAGAATAGTATACTGCTCCCTCTAATACATACACAGGTCTGGTATCATCGTGAGCGTCATGGATAGAGAGAGGGTCCCATGCCGGAATCGAAGGTTCCTGTGTATGTATTGGAGGTTGCTTTTGGAAAGGGCACTGCAGACTCTTTAGGTGGTTTGGTGGTAAATACGGTGGACCCTGACCTTGAAGATCCATGATCTCCTGTGTATTCAGTAGTAGGCTCCAGTTGGAGTGTGGAGGGAGATGAGAAAGAGGATGAGGACCTGTAGTTGTTTAAAAACCCCTTATTTTGTGAACTTATAAATAAATCGGCTTGTATTGTATTGTATGACTTGGGTTGTTGTATGTATATATATATGTGTGTGTGTGTGTGTGTGTGTGTGTGTGTGTGTGTGTGTGTGTGTTGTGAATGTTGGTGTTAAAAATTATGGCCCTACTTTCCTATCCCATTGTGTTATTGTCTAGGGATTATATATTTGCTTCCGCATGTGTATTTAAAATGAATAGGTCGATGATGCGTCTTGGGACGTTGCTATTTAATCGACCGTAGAGGAATGGGTATGCGCTCGGAGGATCGGGGCATGAGAAAGTCAGCAAGCACATTCTTCTTCTTAGTAATGTGTTTGGTTCCAAAATAGTATTTTGAAAACCATTCAGCCCATCGAAATAGTTGAGAGTGTAGAATCTGCTTCTGTTTGAATTTGGTCATCTGAGGAAAAGATGCCATGTCTAGTTTTGCCAGGAAGGGATGTCTGATGAGATGGAATTTGAACTTTTTTATTTCATTTTTCACAACAAAGATTTCTTTGAAAGTGGAATGATAATGCTTTTCAACGTGGGAAAATTTTCCACTTTTATAAGTGCACAGTTGTTTCTTACCATCAATTTCTTCGAATAGGATGACTTTCCAGTATTCATCACTGGCGTCAATTTGAAGAATTTTCTTTCCAGTTGATGGGATTTGTAATGGAGGAAGAGTCTACTTGATCTCCTTAAGTTAAGCAACTGCTTTAGTTTGAGATTTTCTCCAAGGTAGGGAATTCTTCTTTAGCATCGATTGCAATGGAATTGGCAATTTTCGCAATGTTTGGAACAAAATCTCTGAGATAATTGATTATCCCAAGAAATTGCTGAACTTATTTTATCGTGAAATTCTACTTTGGAAACTTTAGTAATTCCTAAGCAATATGTAGCCTTGGATAGTATGTTCATTTGTTAAGGTGCATACTAAGAAATTCGATTTTTGTCTGGGCAATATTCATCTTCCTTTGAGAAAGCATAATCTCATGTTCTTTCACAATTTTTGCAAACTACCCAAGAAGTTGGCAGTGTGATTCCTCATCAGGACTGTAGAGCAAGATATCATCAATATATATTACTACACTTGACAAGATTGGTTGGAAAGTTCGACACATGGACTTCTAGAATAGGGATGGTGCTACTTTTAGGCCAAAAGGAAGAACCTACCATTAGAAATGCTGGTTTGGGATGCAGAACCTATTTTGGGCCTGTCTTCAGGATGGATGCCCAGTTGCCAAAATCCGGCTTTAAGATTGAATTTGGAATAAATATGAGCTTTGGTTAATCCGGAAAAGAGAGAATTCCTGGATGGCAGAGGGAATTCGTCATCTTGAAGGAAGAGGTTAAGAGGTTGATAGCTTATTACCAGTTGCATTTTTCCTCTATTTTGGTCGGCATGTTTATTGACACAAAAAACTTCACAAACCCATTGAGAATTTAAACTTTCAATAAGGCCTTGTTGTAGTAATTCTAAGCATTCCTTCTGAGCAAAGACCAGGTGTTTTGGCTTCATTCCCATATGACTCGCATTGGTTGGATTGATGTCTTCATTCTTTTTGAAGGGAAGGAAAACAAAGAATTCCAAATTTTTCCAAAAAGGATGAGAACACTTTCGAGAGAATTCTAACAACTTCTGCATGATTGGATCTAATAGATTCATCTAGATGGAAAAGAGTCATTGGATATTGACGAATTCAGATCCTTATACTTAAGACCTTTTCCAGGAATGATACGAAGCTGAGAGATTTGAGTCATGATGTCCCAACCAATTATCAAATCTTTGTTGGGAAGACTGGATTCGATGATCTTTGTGGTTATAGAACATTGGGAAAAAGCTGGATAGTTGCTGGGGAAGTTCTTACATTCGTAGAAAAAGTATCTCCAGAGGCAGAATTGAAATATCGAACACAGGAAGTCCAATATTCTTCAGGAAGAACTTTAGTATCTAAGATTGAAGAACTTGCACCCGTATTTATGAGAGCAATGACAGTGATGGGTTTGGCAAACTTTGAAGGGAAGATTTTCATAGGAAAATTAGAACAATGAGTTTGGCTTGAAAATATATCAGTGCTTTGTTCTGAAGAAGTGAGGGATATGTGAAAAATGTCTTTAGAGTGTGAATCTGAATCAGTTTCACTAGGAGTTTGATAACAAGGAATAACACAAAGAGTTTGCTCAAATGGTTCTTCCTTAGTAGAAAATAGAGATTCAATACCATCATTTTTTAGTGAAATACCGGTTTCAATCTCTATATGATGTATCGGATGATTCTGACAGTTTCTTGCTTAGGGATAGGTTTTGGCAAAATGTCCCTTTTGATTCCAAATGAAGCAACGAGTTGATTTCTTGCGACCTGAACGGTCTTTCATTTTGCGTGGGTATCGCCATTTCTTCTTCTTCCAAAAGTGCTTAGATCCATGGCTGGATTTCTGTATCTAGAATTTCTTAAAATGCTTCTTTTTTTCTGGAGGACTTTCCACAAGAACCATCACAGTCTCGCTTGGAGCATTTGATCTTCAAATTATGGCAAGAACATGCTCCATCAAGTTCTCTGTTATCTGTGAGATACGTTTGAACCATTTGGTGTTTTAAACACAAATCATCAAGGTACAAATGAATTTCTTGTTGTATTTCTCCCAACGAAATGTTCGCAATGCTCCTTTGTCTACTGAGAAAAGATCTCTCCACCTGTTGGGATAATTCTTTGGGGATGGAAGTTAGGAAGACTTGCTTTAGGTTTGGATCAACTCTAATACCATAGAAGAGCTTGAGCATTTCCCGATAATGTTTATTGAGGTGCATTTTTTTGAGAGAACAACATTTTCTTTCAAAAAATTCTCTCCTTTTGAGCTCTTGAAGGTTAGAAAGTTTTCCAATGAAAAAATGGTATAGAAGGGTAATGGCATGGCCAAAGTCAGGTGAAAGCAAAAATTGGACCTGGTTTTGTTTTGACATTGATTGTCACCAATGTATGAGGCTGCCTGTAAACCTTATGATAAAACCAAAAATGACATCATATTTATCCTAGCTGGTTAGAGCTTAGGCATTTAGCCAACTATGAAATTCTTCAAATCTTTCTAGCCATTCAAAATATGGAATATCCCCAATAGTTAAAAACTGTTTGGAGGAGGTAGTCACATTCTGAGAACGATTGTTTGGTTGAACAACATCTGGTTAAGAAGGATTGGATTCCATATCTTGGTTCGGAGAATCGGCCAAGAATACTAACGAAGTTACTGGAATAATAGGAAAAAAAAAATCAATGGTAGAGATTGAGAAGGATGATGAGGATGAGAGGGATACCGAGTCTAATTCGGTATCAAAGTTGTTTGGAACAACCAGTTCTGATGGAAATAAGATCTGGATCTTTCATAGTGGCAGGATCAAGCTGTTCTTCCTGATTGCCCAAATCTCTCATGAACGATTCTAACGGATTCGATAGCTTCATCTGGTTTGGCTTTTCCTTTATAACAAGTGAAGATTCTTCAGGCATCTTCTCTTTTCCTTTTTCTTTCCTTATCCAATCCAGTTCTTTAAGGCGATTTCACATCTCTATCACATCTGTCTTGTCTTGTATGGTGGGACCTTTTGTGAGAGCAACAAAGATAAGTGTATTATGAGATAGCGGAGGAGGTGAATGCTCTGTCTGTATTGTAGTCGAAAATGGGTTCAAATGATTGAATCTTCCTTCTTCAAGGAGTTGGATTTGTCTCTTGAGCTTTTCTATTTCCACCTTAGGGCTTTCAAGATGATGATATTCCAGATGTTGTCTAGATTCTAAGGCGTGAAGCCTTTTTTAGAAGTTCGAAAGCATCTTTTTTCTGGTTTCATCATATCTTCGAAGATCTTGTTGCACATTTACAATCTTAGAGTCAAATTGCTTTGAACGCATTGTTGTGTGCTAAAAGAGTCTCCAATTGCCAATTCAGGACGGCTTCAACAAGATGAGTCCTTTTCTGTCTTCCATATTCATCCACATTAGTGGGGGTAAGTATTTTGGGAGCATGCCGATATTTGCCTTATGGGTAAATGAATTCTTTTGGAGCAGGGAATGAAAATTTTGAACTTTCTTAAACAAGAGGAGGAAAATCTGCCTCTTGGAACATGGCGATGGAAGAACTAGGTGATGTTTCTCCTGGAGTCTTAAGTGGGTAGGAGTGCTTCTTTGCCCACTTTAGAATTGGTTTATAAAACGGGGAAATGGTCGGCTTTTTGTATGGAGGAGGTGCTGGTGGTGAAGGGGTTGGTGAACTTGGAGATGGAGTAGGGAACTCTGGTGGTGGAGTTGGGGTATAAGAAACCATAAATTGAAATTTATCACACTCACCAAAAGTATCAACGGAGGAATCTACCTTCAAGTACCTTTGGTACATAGCATCCTTTGGCTTTTTGTGCTTCCGTCGGGGTCTTACATTTGGGTCAACTTCATTAGGAGAATTTGTACAATAGGAGCACTGACGAAAGGGGTCCCAAAAGTAGTGACCGTATCGGTCCTTATAGTAATGGACAGGATCTCTGAAAATATTGGACAATCTTTTTGGGCTCTGGCTCATAAATTGACTTGAGAACACAAGGTTCAATCATGAAGAGGGTCTAGAAGATAGAAGGATTTTCTTCCTTTTCTTTGCCAAATTTGATGGACACAGTGCATTCTTTTTTCCTGATGAATTTAGAGTCTGAGGACTGGAAAGGCTTGTTATTCTGATGCAGCTTTTCATGATAGGTGATCCAATTCTCTGCAAGGAGCTTCGACAACTTTTCTTTTGGGATTTGTTGGGGACCATGAATGCAAGATGTTTGATCATTCTGCATAGAGATGAATAGAGCATCTTTATTTCTGTTGTGGAAATTCAAGTTAAGAGCATGATTTTGCACTCTATAAACCATCTGGTAGTGCAGTGTTGTTGCCATAGTGTCAGTAGTCTGAGGAGCTCTAGTAAGTTGGACCTAGATTTTTAGAAAGGAAAGTAGCTATGGGTCTGAAAAAGCGATATTGAAGTTTGGATATAAGGTTACAAAGATTGTTCCAACATTCAAAGTGGTCTGGACAATAGCAATACAGGTATGCTAGAATTTTAAGAACCGAGTATCCAATAACACTATTATAGCCACAACTGGCAAACCTTTTTGACTATGAAATATAAGAGCAAGTCGGACAGCTCCATAATGGACATGAGAGTATCCCTGTTGGATCCACTGCCTAGGAAACTCTAGTGGAATTTGAAGAGTAACAAAGTACTCATTTTCAGTGGCAGGAATGGGATGTTGGTCGAACTTGGAGGACTGGACATACTTTTTTTACTTCCTTTAGAGTTTGACGAATAAGTTGTCAAATGGAGCAGATGGGAGAAAATGATGAAGTAGGCTTAGCAAAAGCAGAATAAGGATTCATAAGGGGAAGTTGAGTTTCAGAGATTTTGGTTTTATCACTAAGAGAGACTTCATAAAAATAGTCAATCTTAGAAGCGTTGGACACACGAAAATCTGTAGGAGTTGAGGAAGATGGGGATGAGGCTAGAGTAATCGATGCTTCTAGTATTTCGGGATCAGTTATGGTGTGAAGAGATCTTCCCAACACTAGATACACCTACTGAGCGCATGGAATGAATCTTGTTATAAATGAAACCATGGTTTTGATACCATGAATGGACCTAAGCTTAGAACCAGGGAAGACGGAGTCAGCTTCCTACAGGTATGCCTTCCCATTATGGGTGCGAACCTCGTGCTCAAGCCCTCTAAGAATATCCTTTTAGCAGAAAACCACTATGTATTTTAGTACAGAGCTTAGAGACACCCAGAGATGCCAGGATGGTAACATTTTTAACTACTCGAGCTGCATTTCTCAAAAGATTTTGGTACAAGAGGGAGTTTTGTTTTTTGTTTTTTTGGAATAAGAATTTATAATTCTAGCCTCACAATTATTTGAATTTCGAGGGGCCCACATACTAAGCATGTGGTCACTCCATAAACACTAGGTAGGATATTAAGGGTGATCAGTTCCCAATTCGAGCCAATTTCACCAAAGAATTGGGAATGGGATCAGGAGAACCGGTGCCTAGTTTTTGGGACTGAGAATTGGATCGGGATAACTAATTCCTAGTTTTTGGGACCATGGACCAGACCGGATGGTCCTGGGATTGAGAATCGAATTGAATCGACCAATTTGATCCAATGGAACCATTTTTATGGAACTGGAGTTGTTAAAAAAATTAAAAAAAATTTTAAAAAAATGTACTAGAGTTGTTACTATTTTTAAGAAATTGAAAAATTATTTGAAAAAAAAAAGGAGTAAATCACCAGTTCCACTTTTATGGAACCAGGAACCAGAATGCCCCAAAAAATCAAACCAAATTGGCTGGTCTGGTCTGGTTTGAGGTGTGCCCGATTCGGTCGATTCGATATGCTCACCCCTATAGAATACTATTTAATCAAAAGATACGTAAATTAGATCAACAAGCGATTTCATCCGGCAATATAAAAGTGATTTTGGCCATCTAAGGACGCTCTATTCTTCGTCCTTAAGCAAGGAAGTCGGCAGATGATTTTGTGCTAAAAAGCAAAAGGTGATCAGTGTAAATTCACTTGCCCATCTGCAAGAGTCATTTGTAGTGGGCCAAGCATAGATAAATTTATGAAAAGCGCCTCAGGGATATTTATTCAACACTAATTAAATAAACTTTATAAGTTTCGCCCAAGATGGATTTTAGTGGGTCCTTTATAAACCACTTTCAGCCCATTTAGTAAGCACACTTTGGTCCTCCTTCGCCAATCTCTTCTTTCTATTCGATTTTGTGACTCGTGACCTTCTCCCTTTGGTTGCTCCGCTTCATCGTTAAGTTTTACTCAATCTCTAACTCGCACAATTGGACTTTTGAGGAAACCCAAACTTTTACTACCATCTGCACACTCTCGTCATAACTTGACCATCGAACTCCCTCACTATACTTCACAAGTTGGGTTGGTTTATGGAGCAATCCATTTTTCAAAGGCAACAATTTAAGGAAAAAAGTTGATAAAACTAGATTTCGACTTAGGTCGAGTTTGGGTCAAATGCGATATGGGCATGGATCACTAAATTTATATTGAATATAAATGGATCTATTTGGATCGGACAATGTCTGACCCGACCCACCCTTTATACTATTTAATGAAAAGATCGTTAATTAGTCCAACTGGTTGGGATTGATGGCCAATTTTACCCAGCAATATAAAGAGAATCTAATGGCGTTCTGATTTTTGTTTTTTTCTTTTGGTAAAGTCAAAGTAGAATTTCATTCGGTTTTGACAACATATCATTTGCACCTACCCTCACCTGCATCCAGAAAAGAGCTCGGCGAGTGGGTGGACAGACCAGCTAGGTGATGCATTCGTTCGTAACTTCGTATTCACCCCTAGTGCAAGGAAGTTGGCAGATGATGTTCGGCTTAAAAGCAAATGCAGATCAGTGTAAATTCATTTACCCACCTCCAAGGGTCATCTTTGGTGGGCCCGCACGTGCTTCCTGCATGTTCCTCAAACATCATTACATATTTATATAACAATTACAAATATGCAAACCTACGGGAAAGGAATAAAGTAGAAACAAGACCGGTCGGCTCTGAAAAGAGAATTTACGTTGCGTGTCCCGGTGCATTGAGCGTCGTTATGTCCATAGGATTCTATTACTTTTTTTCACTTTTTTAAAGTGCCACATGGTAAGATTCGAGGAGCCAGTCCTCTTGATCCGTTCCTTGTATTCATTTAATTGCATTGCCAAGACATAAATATATCCATGAAAAAACAAATTCTATTAACGAGTGTCTCAACAATACTTATTCGTCACCAATTAAAGAAATTTTATAGTATGTTTTTTTCCTCCTATTATATTTAATCAATACCTCTAGAGTTTATTTGTTAACTGATCAAATCGTACCTAATTTATTTTTTTTTCTGGAAAAAAAAAAAGAATTTTGTTTGGTAACTTTGTTGTTCCGAGAACATAATCAAGAAGTATATGAAAGTTGCTTATTTCTTGTTCCGAGAACATAATCAAGAAGTATATATATATCTCTCTCTCTCTTTTCCTTTTCTCTTCTTCTTCCTCATTGCTGGTTGGGCGAGCTTACCGAAGCCTCGCTAGGCTAGGGCGAGGCCTAGCGAGGGTTGACCTCGCTCAAATTTGGCAAGGCCGAGCCTTCTTAGGCGCCATTGCTAACGGCGATTCATTGCTAACGACTGTGAGACTCGGCGTTGCTAAGCCAGGGCCAGGCCGGCCTCGCATTGGTTGGGTGAGGTGAAGCCTTGTCGGTGGCCAAGCAAACTCACATGGCCACTGGCGAGGCTCTGGTGAGGTCGTTGGACCTCACCCAGTCGGTTGTCGATGGCCAGTGATTGGCTAGAGTAGAAGAAGATGGATGGAAAAAGAAAAAGAAAAAAAGAGAAAAAATAAAAGAAAAAGAGAAAAATATAATAAGAGTACTAAAAAATTAAAAGAAATTCTAAGTCGCAAAAGAATTTGAAATTTTATCAAATGCATTTCTATCCGACAAGTAGAAATTTTGGATAATTACTAAACGCGGTTAAATGCTTAGAAACTCGTTTAGGGAACAGAATAAAAAAGAATCATTTGTAAGCAAAAATTATTTCGGGAAATAGAATGGTTACCAAATAAATTCTTAGTAGCTTGACCAAATCACAAAAAGAGAAGTTTTTTTTTTTTTTTTTTTTTTTTTTTTTTTTGAAAATTTTCAATTAGCATAAGAACTAAATTGGTTGAGGATAAATTCAGGTCAAACTTGGATTCTAGAAAAATTGATGACATAATATCAATTTTTTAGTAAATAGATTATTATCACTCATCTATGAGCTCACGTGACTGTTTTGTGGTTAGAAGGTTGTCCCTGTCAGTTCTTCGATATATGTAAGTTAATATAAAACCATAATTTGTCCCTGTAGCTTTGAACTTTTGATGGCTAAATATAGAGGGCTTTGTTACGTGGTTTTAGCATCACAGCTAGTTTCTAAACTATTTTTTTTAATGAAAACTCAATTACTTTGGTCTTATTTTCATTCAAAATCATATGAAAATATCAAATCAAGACTAACTTTCAATTGTTGATTTCTACATTTAGAATTTTCCCAATTATATTGACATTTCCATTAACAGATATACTAACTACAACTTTAACTCACTATTTATAGGCAAAATATTCTGGAAATTTACCGGAATTCTCTCGAGTCTAGCAATCCTAAAATGTTCACATCACATTGATTGGAATGGGTTGTTGGCATGCAGGAAGGCTATTAGCCATCGAGGCTGTCAAATCTCAACTCTTAAACATTAAGTGCCTTTAATCTTTTTCTCTCGTTATGTAGAGTCGCTTTCTACCGAATGGTAGTTCTGTTTTCATCTTCCTTCTAAACCCTACTCCCAGATTTGCGATTTGCACCTTTTGAGCCCTTTCTCTAGTTGTTGGAGTTTACGCTGCTTCTAATTATGGATCTCTTGTTAGGGATTTCCATCTTCGTCTTTCGAATTACCGCCACCCTTTCACATGGTCTCATGGTCCTCGCCTTCTATTCTGAGTCCTACCTTTGAATTGCTTTTACTTGGTTCTTTTCTTTTGTGATTTCTCTTCTCCAATCTTTCTCTTATGCTGTTCGACCGTTTCTCTGCCGTTTTGATTTGCATGCCTGGTATAGCACCACCCTTCCGTTGGTTCGAAGCTCTGCATGCGCCCAATTTAGCGACTGATTCTATCTAGGTTACCTTTTGACGAATCTTCAACAAATGGATACTGCGGACAAGGAGGAGGAGGCTCGGCTAGCTACATTATGCAATCGTTTGGGCCGATTGTGGTCTACTCAGGAGATTGAAGTGTGGGACGAAGAACCTCCTGCAGAGAAGATTGACGAATGTAAGTTGATACTTGTAAGGAAAATTATTGCAAACTCCCCCATCAACTATCCTGCTTTCCAAAATACGATGAAAAGAGTTTGGCGCTTAGACCAAGTCAACATTTCACAGAGAGAAGCAGGTCTTTATGTTTTCAAATTTCAGTCGGAAGGAGAAAAGCAACGTATACTAGAAAATGGCCCTTGATTATACTCGAGCAACCTGATTATTCTCAAACCCTGGACCCCCAATACACCCTTGCATTGCTACAACTTTAATACATGTGCTTTTTTTGGGTACAAGTTGTTGGCCTACCATTAGAAAAATGTACTAAGCAGTTGATTAGTAAAGCAGTTTGTGATGTTGGTAAGGTTCTAGACGTCAAAATTGAGGCGAAAGATGGCTCGACTTTAAAAGTAGGAAGAGCTTGGGTGGAACTGAATCTTCATGAACCTCTCAAATCGGGAAAGCTTATTTGAGTTGCGGGGAAAAACATGTGGTTGGATTTTCGTTATGAAAGGTTACCCACTTTTTGCTACTCTTGTGGGGTGCTTGGCCACTATGCTTCCTACTGCAAAGTGATTCCCTACGATGAGGCTAACTTTGAGGGGCGGGACAAGATGTACTACGGCCAATGGTTAAGGGTTGATGTTCGAGAACCTAGCCCTTTCTGGCAAGCTTTCTATGAACCAAAAACAACTCAGGATGATGTTGAAGAATCAGTACCCGAAACTCCTCAACTAGGTTTGCTTTTGCTCCCAGCAGCACCTTCTAACACAAGTACACAGCAAGTAGCTATGGACACTCAATCAGCTCTGCTTCTCAAAATCCCCAACACAACCTTTATGCCAAGCTCCTCCGAAATTGACACTGCTCAGAAGGTTGTCCAGACCATGGTGCAATCCTCGAACTCCCTTGTATTGGTCCAAACGACTGATGTCAAAGAAGTTATAGAGTCAGTTATTATTTCCAAAAAATTAAAAAAAATCCACATTGCAGACCAAGACCTCTCCTTTAAAGAAAGTAAAGAGGTATTCTCCCTATGGGTCACGTCCTGTTCTACCATAAAATCTAGAAGACAGTCATCTTATGGAGACGCCTATATTTGTGGCTGAAAGTGTTCGTGATGGGCTGAGGTGGCTTGCCCCAATAAGCCATCACTGGAAAAATGAAGATCCTAAGTTGGAACTGTCAAGGACTGGGCAATTCCTTGACAGTTTAAGCACTCAGGGCCCTAGTGGCCCAAGAATGGCCCGATGTACTCTTTTTGATGGAGACACGGAATCAGGAACCTGTTGTTCAGCGTGTCCAACGTCGATTGAAATATCAGAAGAGTTTTGTGGTGAATCCTAATGGTTTGGCTGGAGGTATGGTTATTTTTTGGACAAATCATATATCTCTTCATGTTAACAGTTATAATGAGCACTTTATCGATACTATATGCTCTGAAAACAACAGTGGACTACCTATGAGCCTTACCTGTTTGCATGCCCCGTCGGTTTACCAACAGAGACAACTGTTTTGGGCAGAATTGAGGCGTCTCAGCAACTTACATACCCTATCTTGGGTGTGTATAGGGGATTTTAATGACGTTTTAAATCACTGGGAGAAGGTGGGTAAGAGACCAGTTCAATCTTATAGGTTGCACTCATTTCGGGAACTACTTCATGACTGTGCCTTGATGGATTTAGAGACTAAGGATTGTGCCTATACTTGGGTTAACGATAGAAATGGTTAGGAAGTTGTCAAAGAAAGACTAGACCGAGCTTTATGTACTATTGAGTGGTGATTAAATTACCCAGAGGCTGAAGTTCTGGCTTTACCTGCCATAGGGTCGAACCATAGTCCGCTTCTATTAACTACCAGTATCACCCAAGTAAAGAGGAGAAAGACTTTTACCTTTGAATCTTTTTGGCTCCAAGATGCAGAATGCCGCGAGGTGGTTTCCAAATCTTGGTCTGCTCTATCACCCAACAATGCATCGATCTCAAAGCGGATACATGCCACAACTACACCACTGGCCACTTGGAGTAGGGCAAAGTTTACCACAGGTCATAAATAGATACACCTTCTGCAACAGCAACTTCAGCAATGCATCAATTAGCCGGCATGTAATTATGATAAAGCTCAGGTTACTTCTTTGAAGGAAAAGATTCAGCATATATGGTCCCAGGAAGAACAATATTGGGCGATGCGATCAAGAATTAACTGGATGAGTTGGGGCGATAGAAACACAAAGTTCTTTCATGCCACAACAATATAAAGACGAAAAAGAAATAGAATCAGTATTTTACAGAATGAACTTGGGGAGTGGATCTGAGAGCCAGAACAAGTGAAGAATGAGATGCTTACTTTCTTTAAGAAGCTTTACACTTCAACTAGACATAGAGACTATGGTCCTATTTTAATGCAATGTCCGCAAGTAGTGATAGCAGAAATGAACACACATCTCACAGCAGCAGTTACGCGGGAGGAAGTTAAGAAGGCGACGTTTCAACTAGGTGCCACAAAAGCGCCAGGACCGGACGGATTGAATGGATTGTTCTACCATCGTTATTTGGACATTATTCAGGAATATGTATTTACAACAGTTCAACAATTTTTCACCACAGATGTGTTACCACTAGATATCAACAAAACATCCATATCCCTAATTCCTAAGACTCCGAATCCCGAGAGGTTAAACCAATTTCGCCCTATCAGCTTATGTAATTTTATCTATAAAATTATCTCCAAAGTTCTGGCTAATCGTCTGAAGCCTTGGCTGCTGGAGTTGATTTCTAAAGAACAAAGTGCATTTGTCTCTGGCAGATAGATACAGGATAATATTCTTATAATTCAAGAGGTTTTGCATCAGTTGAAAATTAGAAATAGAAAGAAAAAAATTCAGGGGATTCTTAAGCTGGATATGAAGAAAACCTATGATAGGGTGGAGTGGGACTTCTTAAAAGATTATCTAGGCCGAATGGGATTTCAAGCTCGTTGGATTAATTGGCTGATGCAACGTGTTTCTATGACCTGTTTAAGTGTAAAGCTCAACGGCGAATCTCTAAATTACTTTCAACCTTCGTGGGGATTAAGACAAGGTGACCCTCTCTCCCCCTAATTATTCATTTTAGTGGCTCATTTACTTTCTACCCTAATCCAGCAAGCTGTTGATATGGGCAATTTACGGGGAATCAAACTTAACAGATGGTGTCCTACGTTATCTCACTTATTTTTTGCTGATGATGCTATCTTTTTCCTTGATGGTCGAATTCGGGAAAGCCAAAACTTAGCAAACATTCTACATCAGTATTGCTTAGGTACTGGTCAGGAAATTAATAGGAACAAGTCTGGATTGTTTCTCAGTAAAAATTGCCCTTATTCTCTTAGGGTAAATTTGGCTAATGAACTAAGAGTTCCACTCTTGGACAAAACAGGCAAATATTTAGGCATACCTTCTGATTGGGGATCTTCTAAAAGAGACATGTTTGCATGGATTTTAGGTAGAGTCACTGCTAAATTGGAGGGGTGGAAAGAAAACCTAATATCTAAAGGGGGGAAGGAGGTTCTATTGAAATAAGTGGTTCAAGCGTTGCCATAGTATGCAATGACTATATTCAAACTTCCTGTATCTATATGCAAGTCTGTGGAACAAAAAATAGCGAGGTTCTGGTGGCAAAACAACAGCAATAGATCAGGCATCCATTGGAAAAATTGGGAACTTCTTAAAGAAAGGAAGGATAAAGGAGGACTTGGATTCAGAGACTTACTATCTTTTAATAAAGCTCTATTGGCTAAGCACGCGTGGCGACTCTTTCATAACCCTTCATCATTGTGGAGTAGTATATTTAAAGCCTTATATTTTCCTCATACAAATTTCTGAAATGCTAACAAGGGGACTAGACCTTCTTGGGGTTGGCAGAGTCTTCTTCGCGATCAAGATTCTATTATTGCGAAGCTTCAATGGTTAGTAGGAGATGGCAATCTGATTAGGGCCAGAGAGGATAAATGGTTGACGATGGGTGTTTTAGGAGGACCAGCTAAGAGGGCGGAACCGGAAAGAGTGGCGGATTTTATTCTTTCTAAACATAATACATGGAATGTCGACCTTCTAAATCAATTTTTTCAGGAACACATTGTGGAGGAAATACTATCTATACCACTTTGGTCAGCCTCTTCTGAAGATAAAATTATATGGACAGCAACCCAATATGGCATTTATACTGTTAAGAGTGGTTATAGTTTCATCAAGCAACAAGTATCTGCTAAGGTACACTCTCAGGCGTCATCTTCCTATCAGGCACCCACCAAGTTATGGAGGCAGATTTGGAAAACAAAAACGGCCCCAAAAATACGCATATTTCTTTGGGCCTTATGCCAAAATGCGTTACCTACAACAGATAATCTTTTTCGAAGAAAAATTAGCCCTAACCCAATTTGC
This sequence comes from Eucalyptus pumila, assembly GCA_016097595.1. Classification (NCBI taxonomy): domain Eukaryota; kingdom Viridiplantae; phylum Streptophyta; class Magnoliopsida; order Myrtales; family Myrtaceae; genus Eucalyptus; species Eucalyptus pumila. Next base: position 47,968,550 of record CM027853.1, read on the forward strand.
AAACTTGGCTCTTCAAATCTTCCCGAAACCCATGAACATCTAATCCTGTTCTGTCCTTGGACACATTATATATGGAGCCACCCCCAAGTGCAACTTAAAATCTCTAATCACAAAATACAGCACATAGATGCATGGCTTAATAACCTAATTGATCAGAAGAGGAACGTACCAGGTTCTGAGAGAATCGCTGCCCTGCTTTGGCACATCTGGAAAGCTCATAATCTTTTTGTCTTTCAGCACAACGTACTCACCCGGATCACCTTGTTCAATCAACCCTTACTATGGCACAGTTCAATCTTTGAACCCAGCAGAAAGAAGAGACTATCCGGAACAAGTGGCTGAACCCTAATTGGATTTGGGAACCACCGCAACAGGGTATCATCAAGATCAATCTGGATGGTGCATTTCCTATCGCTAATCAACGGGGGGCGATCGCCAGCATTGCTCGAGACTCCACTGGTAGACTGATTGGAGGATTTACTTGCATAGTTCGGGCAAAATCTGCACTTGAAACGGAGACCCAAGCATTGTTACACACTCTCCGCGAACTCTTACAGAAAGGTAAAATTGATGCCTACCTAGTAATCGAATTTGACAACCGCATTCTCGTTGAGACCATCAACTGGTGCCGCCAACCACAATGGAAATGCCGTGCTCTGTTTGCCGAATGCGCAGCATTGAAGCTTTGTTTTCCAAACCTACGAGTGCTGCACTGTCGAAGGGAAGCAAATGCCCTAGCTGATTGGGCCGCCAAGGCCATGGCCGAGGCTATCTGTCACCAAACTGGGCTTATTCTCCTCCTCAAATTATGTTGGACATGCTTTGTACTGAAGCCCTTGTTAAGGGTTGTTCTTATTTTCATACATGAATGGAAAGTTAGTATCTTTTCAACCAAAAAAAAAAAAAAAAAAAAAAACATTAAGTGCCTTTAGAAAAAGTTCCTTCAATTATTGGTAATAAAACAAACAATTTTAAACACTTACCCACATATAAAAGTGATGTATCAAATTGATAATTCGCATCGTTTAAATTTTAGTTGAAATGGAAATGTGAAAAATTGTACTTAAGATCCCATCATGAATGGTACACATACTAATATTGCAGCAAAAACAAAGTACGTGAAGAAAGAGCCCATTTACCATATATTTTAGTGCCAAAAGTTTCAAAAATTACAAGTACCATAATCAGAGAAAAATTAAATATTTAAATGTCAATAGTGAGAAATTCCAGCCAAATTGTTAACGTGGCATCCTTTCGGCGAGATGAGTGCAAAATGAAGTTGTGCAATGAAGTGGTAATATTTATTATAAAATTACAACAAACCTAAAAATTGGGTGGGATAACTTTTAAATAACTGTTATAACTGTAGAGATGTCGCTGCTATAAGGTGATTGTCAACCACCTTGTAAAGATTGCAACACCTATTTTCATAGTTAAAGCTGCAATGATGAAAATGTACCAGAAATATAATGAATTAGAATACTCTGAAAAGTACAAGGACTAAAATGGTGATTTACATTTAGAGGCTTAAATATGGAGGAGCCACATGACATAGCTGATATTGATTCAACAATTTTCAACGAATTCTAAATAGAAATTTGATAGAAAGACTTAAATTATCACGCCAGAATAGTGTGATTAGAATCATAATCAAAGAAAAAAAAGGGTCGAAAGTATTCTTCCAAATATATAGGTTCCAGGAATGTAATTTTCCTGGAATTAATTATGGATCTAGTGTCATTTGCTGCTGTTGATATCTCCAAGAATAAAATATAATATCTCATGTGGGGTTGTCTTAAAGATCGGGTGCTATTTCGACCGCACAGCTGTGTGCTATTTCGAATCCTTCTTGGATCAATGCCTTGCCTAGACCTCACTTGAGCGTGCTGGAGGAGATGGAGCCCGCTCCCGCGTGGGGCTTTACCCGTTTCTACCCCCACGGCAAAAACGGCAAGGCCTCTCTTACGAATGAGAAAGTATGTATATGTATATACCACCTTCTCCACTAAGGCCTTGTTGTAGTAATTTTGAGCATTCCTTTTGAGCAGAGACTAGGTGTTTTGGCTTCATTCCATATGACTCGCCTTAGTTGGATTGATGTCTTCACTCTTTTTGAAGGGAAGGCAAACAAAGAATTCCAGATTTTTCCAAAAATGATGAGAACACTTTTGAGATAATTCATAATGAGATTCTGAACAGAATTCTAACAACTTATGCATGATTGAATCTAATAGATTCATCTGGATAGAAAAGAGTCTTTGGATATTGATGAATTCAGATAATTGATCCTTATATTTAAGACATTTTCCAGGAATGATACGAAGCTGAGAGATTTGAGTCATGATATCCCAACCAATTATCAAATCTTTGTTGGGAAGACTGGATCCGATGATCTTTGTGGTTATGGAACATTGGGAAAAAAATTGGACAGTTACTGGGGAAGTTCTTACATTTGTAGAAAAAGTATCTCTTGAGGCAGAATTGAAATATCGAACACAGGAAATCCAATATTCTTCAAGAAGAACTTTAATATCTAAGATTGAAGAGCTTGCACCAGTAACTATGAGAGTAATGACAGTGATGAGTTTGGCAAACTTTGAAGTGAATATTTTCATAGGAAAATTGAAATAATGGGTTTGGCTTGAAAATATATCAATGCTTTGTTCTGAAGAAGTGAGGGATATGTGAAAAAGGTCTTCAGAGTCTTAATCTGAATCAGTCTCACTAGGAGTTTGATAACAAGGAATAACACAGAGTTTGCTCATATGGTTCTTCCTCAACGGAAAATAAAGATTCAATATCATTATTTTCGAGTGAAATACCAGTTTCAATCTCTATATGATGTATCGGATGATTCTGACATTTTCTTGCTTGGGGTAGGTTTTGGCAAAATGTCCCTTTTGATTGCAAATGAAGTAATGGATTGATTTCTTGCGGCCTGAACGGTCTTTCCTTTTGCGTAGGTATCGCCATTTCTTCTTCTTCCAAAAGTGCTTAAATCCATGGCTGGATTTCTTTATCCAAAATTTCTTAAAAAGCTTCTTTTTTCTGGAGGACTTTCCACAAGAACCATCATAGTCTCGCTTGGAGCATTTGATCTTCAACTTTTGGCAAGAACATGCTCCATCAAATTCTCTGTTATCTGTGACATACGTTTGAACCATTTGGCGTCATCAAGGCACAAATGAATTTCTTGTTGTATTTCTCCCAACGGAATGTCTACAATTATCCTTTGTCTGCTAAGAAAAGATTTCTCCACCTGTTGGGATAATTCTTTGGAGATAGAAGTCAGGAAAACTTGCTTTAGGTTTGGATCAGCTCTAATACCATAGAAGAGCTTGAGCATTTCCCGATAATGTTTATTGAGGTGCATTTTTCTTGAGAGAACAACATTTTCTTTCAAAAAATTCTCTCCTTTTGAGCTCCTAAAGGTTACAAGGTTTTCCAATGAAAAAATGGCATAGAAGAGTAATGGCATGGCCAAAGTTAGGTGAAAGCAAAAATTGGACCTAGTCTTATTTTGTCACCGATTGTCACAAGTGGTTGAGGCTGTCTGTAAATCTTGTGACAAAACCAAAAATGACATCATATTTATCCTAGCTGGTTAGAGCTTAGGCATTTAGCCAAGTACGAAATTCTTCAAATCTTTCTAGCTATTTAGAGTATGGAATATCGTCAATAGTAAAAAACTGTTTGGAGGAGGTAGTCACATTCTGAGAAGAATTGTTTGGTTGAACAACCTCTGGTAAAGAAGGATTGGATTCCATATCTTAGTCCGAGGATCGGCCATGAATATTAACAAAGTTACTGGAACAATAGGAAAAAAATCAATGGTAGGGATTGAGAAGGATGATGAGGATGAGAGGGATACCGAGTCTAATTCGGTACCAAAGTTGTTTAGAAAAACCGGTTCTGATGGAAATAAGATATGGTCTTTCATTGTGGCAGGATCGGGTTGTTCTTCCTGATTGCCCAAATCTCTCAAGAACGATTCTAATGAATTCGATAGAATCATCTAGTTTGGCTTTTCCTTTATAACAAGTGAAGATTTTTCATGCATTTTCTCTTTTCCTTTTTCTTTCCTTATTTGATCCAGTTCTTTGAGGTTGTTTCACATCTCTACCACATATGTCTTGTCTTGTCTGGTGGGAGCTTTTGTGAGAGCAGCAACGATAGATGTATTCTGAGATAGCGGAGGAGGCAAATGCTCTGTCCGTATTGTAGTCGAAAATGGGTTCAAATGATTGAATCTTCCTTCTTCAAGGAGTTGGATTTGTCTCTTGAGCTTTTCTATTTCCGCCTTAGGGCTTTCAAGATGATGATATTCTAGATGTTGTCTAGATTCTAAGGCGTGAAGCCTTTTTTAGAAGTTCAAAAGCATCTTTTTTCTGATTTCATCATATCTTCGAAGATCTTGTTGCACATTTACAATCTTAGAGTCAAATTACTTTGAACGCATTGTTGTATGCTAAAAGAGTCTCAAATTGCCAATTCAGGATGGCTTCAGCAACATGAGTCCTTTTCTGTCTTCCATATTCATCCACATTAGTGGGGGCAAGTATTTTGGGAGCATGCCGATATTTAACTTATGGGTATATGAATTCTTTTGGAGCAGGGAATGAAAATTTTGAACTTTCTTAAACAAGAGGAGGAAAATCTGCCTCTTGGAACATGGCGATGGAAGAACTAGGTGATGTTTCTCCTGGAGTCTTAAGTGGGTAGGAGTGCTTCTTTGCCCACTTTAGAATTGGTTTATAAAACGGGGAAATGGTCGGCTTTTTGTATGGAGGAGGTGCTGGTGGTGAAGGGGTTGGTGAACTTGGAGATGGAGTAAGGAACTCTGGTGGTGGAGTTGGGGCATAAGAAACCATAAATTGAAATTTATCACACTCACCAAAAGTATCAACGGAGGAATCTCCCTTCAAGTACCTTTTGTACATAGCATCCTTTGGCTTCTTGTGCTTTTGTCGGGGTCTTACATTTGGGTCTACTTCATTAGGAGAACTTGTACAATAGGAGCACTAACAAAAGGGATCCCAAAAGCAGTGACCGTATCAGTCCTTATAGTAATGGATAGGATCTTCAAAAATATTGGACAATCTTTTTGGGATCTGGCTCAAAAATTGACTCAAGAACACAAGGTTCAATCATGAAGACGGTCTGGAAGATAGAAGGATTTTCTTCATTTTCTTTGCCAAATTTGATGGACATGGTGCCATATTTTTTCCTGATGAATTCAGAGTCTGAGGACTGGAAAGGCTTGTTATTCTGATGCAGCTTTTCATAGTTGGGGATCCATGTCTCCAGAAGGAGCTTGGCCAGCTTTTCTTTTGGGATTTGTTGGGGAACATGACTGCGAGATGTTTGATCATTTTGCATAGAGATGAATAGAGCATCTTCATTTCTGTTGTGGAAATTCAAGTTAAGAGCATGATTTTGCACTCTATAAACCATCTGGTAGTGTAGTGTTGCTGCCACAGAGTCAACAGTCTAAGGAGCTCTAGTAAGTTGGACCTAGACTTTTAGAAAGGAAAGTAGCCGGGGGTTTGAAAGAGCGATATTGAAGTTTGGATATAAGGTTACAAAGATTTTTCTAGCATTCAAAGTGGTCTGGACAGTACCAATATAGGCACGTTGGTATTTTAAGAACTGAATATCCAATAACACTATTCTGGCCACAACTGGCAAGCCTTTTCGACCATGAAACGTAAGAGCAAGTCAGATAGCTCTATAATGGACATGAGAGTATCCCTGTTGGGTCCACTACCTAGGAAACTCTGGTTGAATTTGAAGAGTAAAGAAGTACTCATTTTCAGTGGCAGGAATGGGATGTTGGTTAAACTTGGAGGACTGGACATACTTTTTTACTTCCTTTGGAGTTTGACGGATAAGTTGTTGAATGGAGCGGATGGGAGAAAATGATGAAGTAGGCTTAGCAAAAGCAGAATAAGGATTCATAAGGGGAAGTTGAGTTTCAAAGATTTTGGTTTTATCACTAAGAGAGACTTCATAAAGATAGTCAATCTTAGAAGTGTTGGACACACGAAAATCTGTAGGAGTTGAGGAAGATGGGGATGAGGCTAGAGTAATCGATGCTTCTAGTATTTCGGAATCAGTTATGGTGTGAAGAGATCTTCCCAACACTAGATACACCTACTGAGCGCATGGAACGAATCTTGTTATAAAGGAAACCATGGCTCTTATACCATGAATGGACCTAAGCTTAGAACCAGGGAAGACGGAATCAGCTTCCTACAGGTATGCCTTCCCACTATGGGCGCGAACCTCGTGTTCAAGCCCTCTAGGGATATCCTTTTAGCAAAAAACCACTCTGTCTTTTAGTACAGAGCTTAGAGACACCCAAAGATGCCAGGATGGTAACATTTTTAACTACTCGAGCTGCATTTCTCAAAAGATCTTGGTACAAGAGGGAGTTTTGTTTTTTGTTTTTTTTGGAATAAGAATTTATAATTCTATTCTCACAATTATTTGAATTTCGAGGGGCCCACATGCTAAGCATGTGTTTATGGCTGTCACTCCATAAACACTAGGTAGGATATTAGGGGTGATCAGTTCCCAGTTCGAACCAATTTCACCTAAGAATTGGGAATGGGATCAGGAGAATCGGTGCCTAGTTTTTGGGACTGAGAATCGGATCGGGATAACTAATTCCTAGTTTTTGGGACCGTGGACCAGACCGGATGGTCCTGGGATCGAGAATCGAATTGAATCGACCAGTTTGATCCAATGGAACAATTTTTATGGAACCGGAGTTGTTAAAAAAATTTAAAAAAATTATAAAAAAAGTTACTAGAGTTGTTACTATTTTTAAGAAATTGAAAAATTATTTGAAAAAAAAAAAGGAGTAAATCACCGGTTCCACTTTTATGGAACTGGGAACCAGATCAATGCCCCAAAAAATCAAACCAAATTGGCTGGTCTGGTCTGGTTTGAGCTGTGCTCGATTCGATCGATTCGATATGCTCACCCCTATAGAATACTATTTAATCAAAAGATACGTGAATTAGATCAACAAGCGATTTCATCCGGCAATATAAAAGTGATTTTGGCCATCTAAGGACTCTCTATTCTTCGTCCTTAAGCAAGGAAGTCGGCAGATGATTTTGTGCTAAAAAACAAAAGGTGATCAGTGTAAATTCACTTGCTCATCTGCAAGAGTCATTTGTAGTGGGCCAAGCATAGATAAATTTATGAAAATCGCCTCAGGGATATTTATTCAACACTAACTAAATAAACTTTATAAGTTTCGCCCAAGATGGATTTTACTGGGTCCTTTATAAACCACTTTCAGCCCATTTAGTAAGCACACTTTGGTCCTCCTTCGCCAATCTCTTCTTTCTATTCGATTTTGTGACTCGTGACCTTCTCCCTTTGGTTGCTCCGCTTCCGTCATCGTTAAGTGTTACTCAATCTCTAACTCGCACAATTGGACTTTTGAGGAAACCCAAAGTTTTACTACCATCTGCACACTCTCGTCATAACTTGACCATCGAACTCCCTCACTATACTTCACAAGTTGGGTTGGTTTATGAAGCAATCCATTTTTCAAAGGCAACAATTTAAAGAAAAAAATTGATAAAACTAGATTTCGACTTAGGTTGATTTTGGGTCAAATGCGATATGGATATGGATCACTAAATTTATATTGAATATAAATGGATCTATTTGGATCGGATAATGTCCGACCCGACCCACTCTTTATACTATTTAATGAAAAGATCGTTAATTAGTCCAACTGGTTGGGATCGATGGGCAATTTTACCCAGCAATATAAAGAGAATCTAATTGCGCTCTGATTTTTTTTTTTTTTTTCTTTTGGTAAAGTCGAAGTAGAATTTCATTGGGTTTTGACAACATTTCATTTGCACCTACCCTCACCTGCATCCAGAAAAGAGCTCGGCGAGTGGGTGGACAGACCAGCTAGGTGATGCATTCGTTCGTAACTTCGTATTCACCCCTAGTGCAAGGAAGTTGGCAGATGATGTTCGGCTTAAAAGCAAATGCAGATCAGTGTAAATTCATTTACCCACCTCCAAGGGTCATCTTTGGTGGGCCCGCACGTGCTTCCTGCATGTTCCTCAAACATTATTACATATTTATATAACAATTATAAATATGCAAACCTTCGGGAAAGGAATAAAGTAGAAACAAGACCGGTCGGCTCTGAAAAGATAATTTACGTTGCGTGTCCCGGTGCATCGAGCGTCGTTATGTCCATAGGATTCTCTTACCTTTTTTTTTTTTTTTTTAACTTTTTTAAAGTACCACATGGTATTGTCCAAAAAAAAAAAAAAAAGTACCACATGGTAAGATTCGAGGAGCCAGTCCTCTTGATCCGTTCCTTGTATTCATTTAATTGCATTGCCAAGACATAAATATATACATAAAAAAACAAATTCTATTAAGGGGTGTCTCAACAATACTTATTCGTCACCAATTAATGAAATTTTATAGTATGTTTTTTTCCTCCTATTATATTTAATCAATACCTCTAGAGTTTATTTGTTAACTGGTCAAATCATACCTAATTTATTTATTTTTTTTCTGGAAAAAAAAAGAAATTTGTTTGGTAACTTTGTTGTTCCGAGAACATAATCAAGAAGTATATGAAAGTTGCTTATTTGTTCCTGTGATCAATTCCAGAATCAAACCAAATTCTCTCTCTCTCTCTCTCATTTCCTTTTCTCTTCTTCTTCCTCATTGCTAGTTGGGCGAGCTTGCCGAAGCCTCGCTAGGCTAGGGCGAGGCCTAGCGAGAGTCGACCTCACTCAAATCTGGCAAGGTCGAGCCTTCTCAAGCATCATTGCTAACAGCGCATCATTGCTAACGGCTGTGAGACTCGGCCTCGCCAAGCCAGGGCCAGGCCGGCCTCCAATTGGCTGGGTGAGGTCAAGCCTTGTCGGTGGCTAGGCAAACTCACCCGGCCACTAGCGAGGCTCTGGCGAGGTTGTTGGACCTTGCCCAGTCGGTCGTGGATGGCTAGTGATCGGCTAGAGAAGAAGAAGACGGATGGAAAAAGAAAAAGAAAAAAAGAGAAAAAATAAAAGAAAAAGAGAAAAATATAGTAAGAGTACTAAAAAATTAAAAGAACCAAAACAAAAAAAGTAAAAAGAAAAAAGCTCCTCTGCTCGGGCAAATAGAAAGGCATTTTCAAATTTTCCAGAATCATTTCGATATCCTTCGCACTTGAGAGTCCGACTTCGGAGGAGAAACTACGGGCAGAGTCAGTTGGGGCAAAGAAGAAATGCGTCGTCTCGTTCTTAGCAACCCCTTCGTGGCGGTTGTCGCACCGATCCTACTCGGTGTGCTGGCGCACAAGCTTCTGAGTAAGAGGAGAGCAAGTGCGCAAAGAGACGCGGATGATCAGCATCCTGGTACGCCTAGTCCTCCGATCCAGCCGAGTGAAAATGACTACGACGTGTTCTTAAGCTTTCGAGGCAAAGATACTAGAAAGCGCTTTGTCGACCACCTCTACTGCGGCCTCGTCAATGCCGGGATCTGTGTCTTCAAGGACAATGCTGAGCTCCTCAAAGGCGAGGATTTGAGCTCAAATCTTCAGGAAGCCCTTGAGAACAGTAAGATTTTAATCCCAATTATCTCTGAGAATTATGCTTCTAGTAAATGGTGTCTTGATGAATTGGTTTGCATAATGGAGTGCCAAAAATACTTGGGGCGGTTAGTGTTGCCCATATTCTACAAAGTGGAACCTGCAGATGTGCAATATCAGACGGGACGTTTTGGACAGGCATTTCATCGTTCTCATGGGCGTTTAGCCCAAAAGGTGGTTGTGCACAAATGGAAGCAAGCTCTCGGAGAAGTCAGTTCCTTACGAGGATGGGAAGTTGCTAATGGGTAGGTACTTTGACAATATCAACACCAATCAAATCGTAATTTTCTTTATGGATCCGATTCGTTCGTTTTAATGATGGAAGTTTTTTGCTATAATACTTTGCCTTCCTTTATGCAAGGATTTTCTAGTTTATATTCTGCCTATTTCTACCTACATAAAGGCAGCATTACTGCGTTTATCTTTACGAATAAGAATTTGATAATTACGACGACTGACGCCTCTAAAAGAACCAAAAATAAATAAAAGAAGAAGGAGAAAAAGAGACTGCTTGAAAAGCTTCATTAGCCTCAGTCTCTTTCTAATAAATTACGATAAACCCTGAAAAGAAGTTATGAGTGGGTCTTGTGGAGCAACTACGGGATTGCTTTACCCCTTTCCTCTGAGCAAATAAAATAAGAAATGGAAGTGGCGAAAAGATTATAAGTTTTCCAAATTATCCCCGAGTTCTATTGTTTGTGCTATCGTTAGATAATACTTATGTCATTGAACTCATTTTTATTTGACAGGAGTGAAGGAGAATTGGTAGAATTGGTTGTGCACAAAGTTTTGAAAGAGTTGAAGAAAGCGGTGGAGTTGGTTGTTAGTGATTATCTGGTTGGCATTGACATTTCTGTGGAGGAGGTTATGGAATTGGTAAATAAGAATGCTAGTGCTACCTTGCGTGTGGGAATTTATGGAATTGGGGGAATTGGTAAGACGACTCTTGCCAAAATCATATACAACAAGTTGTCCAATCAATTTGTGCATCATAGCTTCATTGCAGACATCAAGGAATCATGTAATTGTAATGGTATTACTTACTTGCAAAATCAATTAATCTTTGATATGCAGAAAGAGCAAATTCAAGTTTGTAATAGTGACGAAGGAATCAAATACATATCATCTAGGTTAAAAGATAAGAAAGTTCTCATTATTCTTGATGATGTGGATACCGCTAATCAGTTAGAGGCTTTGGTTGGAAATCCTATTTGGTTTGCGTCGGGAAGTAGAATTTTTGTTACCACTAGAAATGAGAGCGTTCTTGATAGGACTGGAGTGGACATCAAGTACGAGCATAAGCAAATGGATGAGGAGCAATCTCTTATCCTATTTTCTAGACATGCATTTCAAAGAGACTATCCTCCAAGTGAAATTTTAGCTCTCTCTCGTCGTGTGGTATCTACAACGGGAGGAATTCCCTTGGCTATTGAGGTTGCAGGTTCATTTTTGCGTGATAAACCATCATCAATTTGGGAAGAAACAATACAGAAGATGCAAAATCTACCTTACATGGCAGTGCAAGCAAAGTCGAGGATAATTGATGTAGAAGTGGAGGAGGATCGAAGAAATGTGGAAGATGCGAATGTTGCCACATCTAGTCCTTCCATACTGCCAAGTGAAAATGATTATGAAGTGTTCTTGAGTTTTAGAGGAGTAGATACTCGAAGAGATTTCACTGACTATCTCTACAATAGCCTCATCGATGTTGGAATCCGTGTCTTCAGGGATGATGATGAGCTCTGCGTAGGTGAGAGATTGAGCGAAGATCTTATGCAAGCCATTAGGAACAGCAACATTTTGATCCCAATTATCTCTGTAAATTATGCTTCTAGCAAATGGTGTCTTGATGAACTTGTGCAGATGATGAACTGCAGGAAATGCTTAGGGCACATAGTATTCCCTATATTTTACAAAGTGGAACCTGCGGATGTCCAAGGTCAAAAGGGTCGTTTTGGAGAGGCATTTCATTATTCCGGAAGGCGTTTCGATCCAGAGTCTACGGAGGAATGGAAGCAAGCGCTGATAGAAGTCAGCTCCTTACGAGGATGGCAGTTTGCTAATGGGTACATCATTCTTTAACCAGCACTTTATTTACTTTGACGATGTCAACACCGGTCAAATCATAATTTTTTATGGATCTGATTCATTCGTTTTAATGATGAAACTCCTTTATTTCTACTTATATTTTGCTTACGAATAGGATTTGGATTATTATGATGACTTACGCCTCTGAAAGAACCCAAAAGAAGAAGAAGAAGACTGTCTTATTGGTTTAGTAGAATATTTTCTAGTGCATTTTTTCCATCTCGAACACATAATTTCTATATCGTACATCTGCGCAAAATAAAACAATTTTCTTATGCTGAGGAAACACATTTGTTCTTCAACTTCGTGTCGAACTCCACTTTAGATTAATTAACATCATAGAACACAGATACTCAAAAGAGAAAATAGAAAAAAATACTTCCTATTATGGTCCTTATCCTTTGATAGAATAGAGTGGAAAAATGAATTTCTGTATATTTCAGTGTGTGTAATATTGATGATACAAGAGCCTATTTATAGGCCGTTCTAGGCAACTATCGAAAGTAATAAAATATTACAATATCATAATCAAATCAATTATAATCGATATGAAATCAATTATAATCAATCAAGAAAATAAATATATCTAACATCCCCCCTCAAACTCAAGGTGAGATAGAAGAGGTCAACTGGAGTTTGGAGAAAAGATCTTTAAAACACCCAGGTGGATGTGCCTTCGTGAAAACATCAGTTGTTTGACCAATTGAGGAGGTGGGAACAAGATGAACATCGCCATGAAGCATATGAGAGCATATGAAATGACAATCTATTTCAATATGTTTGGTACGCTCATGAAAAACATCATTATGAGCTATTTGGATGGCACTTCGATTATCACAATGAATGACCGTTCCACCATTATGGCGAACTCCCATGTCTTCTAGTAACCACCGCAACCATAATAATTCCGAAGTTTTATCAGCAAGGGCACGATATTCCGCTTCCGTACTCGATCGAGCAATAGTAGTCTGTTTCTTACTTCGCCAGGAAATAAGAGACTTGCCTAAGAAAAAGCAATAGCCTGTAGTAGAGCAACGATTAAGAGGATCACCAGCCCAATCAACATCAGAATAAGTTGTTAACTCTAAGGATGAGTTAGCAGAAAAGTGAAGATCATGAAATAAGGTACCCTTGATATAGAGAAGAATCCAAAGAATAGCAGCAAAGTGAGTCGTCCGCGGCACAGTCATGAATTGACTCATAATGTGAACAGCATAAGCGATGTTAGGGCGGGTAACAGTGAGATAAATCGGATTGCTAACTAACTGTCAATAAAATGTACGGTTTGGAAGAGGAGTCCCATCTTTTTCGTCAAATTTGGCATTATTCTCAATGGGAGTGGTAGTAGTCTTATTATCAGTAAGTCCAGCTCGAGAAAGAAGATTAGTGGCATATTTTTCTTGATAAAGATAATAGCCAGAGGAATCTAAAGCAACCTCCAATCCTAAAAAATAACTAAGCCGTCCAAGACCTATTTCAAACTGTTGACTCAAATACAATTGTAGTCTTGTAACGCCTTCGTGATCATCGCTAGTAATAACCATGTCATCCACATATAACAATAGCAGAGTACTCCCACGAGATGTTCATTGAACAAATAGAGCGTTATCATAGGGACTGTATACAAATCCAAGGCGTTCCATAGTAAAACTAAATTTGGAATACCATGCACGAGGAGCATGTTTTAGTCCATATAATGCTCGACGTAGACGACATACTTTACCAAGAGTATGAGTATATCTAGGAGGTGGCTCCAAATATACTTCTTTAGTGAGATATCCATTAAGGAATGCATTTTTACATCCATTTGAAATAGAGGCCATTCGCTTAATAGTAGCGACAACAAGAAAGCTACGAACAGAAGTAAGATGTGCAACTGGAGCAAACGTCTCATCATAATCAGTGCCATACTCCTGGGTAAAGCCTTTTGCTACTAGTCGAGCTTTATAACGTTCTACTGTACCATCTGCCTTAGTTTTGATTTTGTACACCCATTTACAACCTATAGTTGACTTGTTATGAGGCAAATCAACTAAATCCCAGGTATGAGAGTGTTCTAATGCTCATCTGCCATTGCTTGAGATTGGGACATCTAGAGTACCAAAACTTGGCACGGAGGGACACTTAAGTGCCAAAACTTCGGAAAGGTACACTTAAGTGTTAGTTTCGAAGTAAAATAGATCAATTAAGTGCCAATTCGGCCAAAATCCGACCAAATTGCTGACGTAACAATTTTCCGGCAAGTTAGGTGCAAAACGGCGTCGTTTTGCACGTTGACATGGCGACAAATTGCAAAAACGACGTTGTTTTGTGTCCGATGTGTAAAATAATTAATATAAAAATTAATTAAATTTAATTTAAACTTAATTTTATTTAAAATATTCTAAAAATTAAAAAAACTAAAAATTAAAAAACTTGAAAATTAAAAAAAATTAAAAAAGGGGGGGCTGAAGGGGTGGCTGAGGGATGAGCCCTCGCTGCCACCGCCTCGCTGCCGCCGCCTCCCCATCGTCGCCGGGAAGGGCCGGCGACGAAGGGGGGAGGGTCAGCTGGGGTCGCTAGCCCCCGGCCAACAGGTGACGAGGGCCGTGAGCCCTCGCTAGATCGCGGTGAGGGCCGCGACCCTCGCCCAAGATTTGGCGAGGGTTCACGGGCCCTCGCCGCCTCCCCACTGTCGTCGGGAAGGCCGGCGATGGTGAGGGGAGCATCGGCCGGGGCTGCCTGGCCCTGACCAAGGGCTAGCAACGACTGACGGCTAGGGCCCGCAAGCCCTCATCGGATCTGGGGCGAGGGTCACACCCTCGCCTCAGATCTAAGCAAGGGCTCACGGGCCCTCGCCGCCTCCCCGCCATCGCTGAGAAGAGCCAACGACGGTGGGGGGAGCATCGGCCAAGGTCGTCGGGCCCTGGCCAGGGGCCAGCGACCCCAACCGACCCTCCCCCTTCGTCGCCGGCCCTTCCCAGTGGTGGCAGGGAGGTGGCGGCGGTGAGGGCTCAGCCCTCAGCCGCCCCTTCGACCCCTCCTTTTTTTTAATTTTTTTAATTTTTTTTAATTTTCAAGTTTTTTAATTTTTAAAATATTTTAAATAAAATTAAGTTTTAATTTATTTAATTAATTTTTATATCAATTATTTACACATTAGACATAAAACAACGTCGTTTTTGCAATTTGTCGCCACATCAGCGTGCAAAACGACGCCGTTTTGCACCCAACTGGCAAGAAAGTTGTCACGTTAGCAATTTGGCCGGATTTTGGCTGAAGTGGCACTTAAGTGATCCATTTTATTCCGATTTTGGCACTTAAGTATACATTTTCAAAGTTTTGGCACTTAAGTGTCCCTCCATGCCAAGTTTTGGCACTTGGGTTGTTCTTCAGCCGCCATTGCTTGCTGCCAAAGAGGATTAGTACGAGCTTCTCTATATGTGCGAGGCTCATGAAAAGAGGCAATTGTGGAATAACAGTGAAAATCACGAAGTCAAACAGAAGGTTGATTGACACGTGTGGAGCGACAAACAAAAGAAGAATGAACTTCCAAAGGTGGATCCACGGATGGCATAGACATATCATGAGTTGCTGAAGTGGGATTTCTAGAGATACCTGCATCAATATTTGAAGAGGACAATTCTAAAGAGGAAGATGTAGGAGTGTCATCTTCATGGAACAGTTCAACAGAAGGATTTGTGAAGAAACAAACATTTGGAACAGTGGGAGAAGATGCAAAAGAATGTAAAGATGAGAACATTTTATGTTCCCAGAAAGAAACATGGTGAGACACACGGAGTCGATTGGATATAGGGTCCCAACATCTATACCCTTTTATGCTCAATGCCATAGCCAAGGAAACAACATAGACGAGCACATGGTTCCAACTTCGTGCATTCATTTGGAAGAAGATGCACAAAACATGGACTACCAAAAACTTGAAGTAGACTGTAATTAGGAATATTGTCATACAAGCACTCATACGGAGAAATGTTACCATAATAGGTGACGGAATATGATTAATAGTGTAGACAGCAGTATGACAGGCCTTTCTCCAAAATTGTTCTAGACAAGATGCTGAGATTAGAAGAGTTCGTACGAAATCTAAGATATGTCTGTGTTTACGCTCTGCTCGACCATTTTGTTGGGAAGTTCCTGGACAAGAACGATGAATAATAGTACTGTTCTGAGAAAGAATTTTAAGAAACTCTTTGTCCTTATATTCCATGGCATTATTAGTATGAAAAACCTTGATATCTCGAGAAAATTGTGTTTTGATCATGACAACAAAATTGCCATAAATATGGGTAAATTCAAATCGATTTTTCATGAGATAAAGTCATGTATAACGTGAATAGTCATCAACAAAAATCACAAAATAACGAGAGCCTCCCATAGTGGGAGAAGGGGATGGTCCCCAAATATCCGAATGAATTAGATCAAAGGGAGCATAAGAGACAAATTCACTAATATTGAATGGTAAAGCATGATGTTTTCCTAACTTACAAGATAGACAATCAAAGGTTTTATTGTCAATAGAACCTAGATGACCACTTGAAATCAAATGACTTAAATGAGAAAAAGAAAGATGACCTAAACGAGAATGCCAAGTTTCAGATGAAATTGTGGCAACACTACCAGTGAAGGAGTTGGGAAGCTTTAAGGAAACAAGCTCAAACAACTGTCCCACTTTACGGCCTATCCCGATTGTCCGTCCCGTCTGTGGATCCTGCACACGACAACCATTCGAAGAGAAATGAATATCAAAACCAAGTTCACACAGCTGACCCACAAATATCAAGTTTAAAGAGAGGTTGGGAACCATAAAAGTATCGGGTAAGGACAAGGTGGGCGTTGAAACGTTCCATGTATGACTAACTATCATCTAAGAGTTATTAGCTATGTGAATAATAAGTGTTTGTGAATTATATGATTTTGACTTAAATAAATTGGAATGGGAAGTCATGTGATTACAACACACATAATCAAATAACCATGAATCAGGAGTACTTGGAGTGACCGACAAAGCATAAGGACTAGAAGTACCAGTTTCTTGAAGAATGGAACGAACTGTGGATTGAAGATCATCTAAAAATAGCGTGCAAACAAACTGTTAGAAGAATCCTCTATGACAAAAGCAGCAGTGGATGGGCGGCGTGTAGCTAAACCTCTAAAACAGGATCGATTGTTTGTTCTTGTAGGTTGCTTGGATTATAATTGATAACAGTTTGATGCATGATGACCAGGTTGACGACAGTGTGTACAATAAGGTTTGCACCATGAGGATGAGCCAGAAGTAGCAAGCACTGCATCTGTAGGAGTGGAAACCAGTGGAGTAGCACATTGTGCCTTTAAAGTCGCAAGGCGAGTTTCCTCAGTTAATAACTTTGAAACAACTACCTCAAGATGAGGTAAGGATCCCAATGCAAAAGTGAGACTCACACAGGTTCATATTCATCATTTAGAGCCATCAGGAATTGCATAACCCGCATACGATCATGATATTAAGCAAACTTACGAGCATCAATAGTCGAATCCCATGTTGGTTTAGATAAAGCGAGCTGGTCCCATATAGCATGCATTGAAGAAAGAAATTCATTAATAGACTGATTTGTCTCTTGACGCATGCGATGTATGCTCCCTAGCAATTGATATTGATGAGCAATGTTTGATGTGGAATAATGAATAGCAAGAAGATCCTAGGCTTCCTTTGCTGTATTTTGACGACCGAACTGAAGTTTGATAGATGGAATCGAAGTATTTTGAAACCACGTGAGTATCTGGTGACTCTTGCTCTCCCACTCCTCCAATCGTTCAACAAATTTATCATCATCCTCTTCGATGGCCTAACAAGGCTCGCGAAAACTTCCAGTGACATAACATCAAAGCTTACGTCTCCTTAGAAAACTGGACATTTCTTGAGCCCATAAAATATAATTTGATCCATTTAGGATGGTCTGAATGGGCATCGAGACTTCTAACTTGTCCATGATAGGTGATATACTAGTAAACTCAATCGATTCTTTAATGAATTTGAGAAAAACTTATACTTGTAGAGCTAATATGAAGAAAATAAGGTTGAAAATAGACTAAGAACGTCGAAATACCTCAAGAACTGGTCTGGAAATGCCAAGAACTAGTCGGAAAATGGCCGAATTGGTTAGAAAACCCCAAGAACCGGTTGAAATCTGATTGAACCGGTCATAAAATCTTGAGAACCAGTTGAAAAATGGTTGAACCGGTCGGGAAACCCTGAGAACCGGTTGGAATCTGACTGAACCGACCGGAAAACAATGCGAACCGGTCGGAATCTAGTTGAACCGATTGAAAACACCTAAGAACCAGTCGGAAATTGGACGAACCGATCAAAAAAATGAGCTAAACCGGTCGGAAAATGGCTGAACCGTAGGAAAACCCCGAGAACCGGTTGGAAAATAGCTGAACCGGTTCGGAAAACGCTACAAACCGGTTGGGTCAACGCCGGTCAACAACTGTCGGCGACGAGGTCAACGGCTATCGACGACGAAGATGACATGGGCTAACGTCACTGCTTATCACAAACATTGCACGTGTAATGATGAGGTCATCGATGATGTCACTGATGCATGCATAGGTCACATGTGAGCTATGGCGCGTGTACCGGCACGTGAGTGCGCGTGGCTCACTTTTCGGCGATATTTGTTGATGTTTTGGACTTGTAGGAGAATGTAGAACCTGTCTATGGTGGTTTTTGGTTGAAAATTCTAAGAATTGTATTCAAAAGTTCCACCTGCAGTCAACAGTGTTGATGGTCGTCGATAGGCTTGTAGCACGGCGAGCGTGGTGGCGCATGTGGCTTCTCTCCATGGTAGATGATGAATTTTCAAGGTGCTGCGACAATGGCGACCACCTTCTCAAACAAAACCTCGCTCTAATACCATGATAGAATAGAGTGGAAAATGAATTTCTGTATATTTCCGTGTGTGTAATACTAATGATACAAGAGCCTATTTATAGGCTGTTATATGCAACTATTTAAAGTAATAAAATATTACAATATCATAATCAAATCAATTATAATCGATATGAAATCAATTATAATCAATCAGGAAAATAAATATCTCTAACACCTTAATGGACCACAGATTTTGAACTTTTATTGGATCCTTAATATGTGCATAACTTAAAAGCTTCATTAGCCTCAAATCTTTTTCTAATTAAGTACGTTTAGAGTAACCTTGAAAAGAGGTTGTGGGTGCATCATGTGGAACAACCACAGGATTGCATTACCTACTTTATCTTAGAGATAAGATAAGAAATGGAGGTGGGAAAAAGATTTTTAGGTTTCCAAATTATCCCTAAGTTCTATTTTTAGTGCTATTGTTCATATCATTGAACTCATTTTGTTTGACAGGTATGTAGGAGAATTGGTAAAATCAGTTGTGCAAGATGTTTTGAACGAGTTGAAGAAAGTGGTGGAGTTGGATTTTTCTAAGAATTTGGTTGGAATTGATAGTCATGTGGAGGAGGTTATGAATTTAATAAATAATAGCTCTGGTGCTACCTTATGTGTGGGAATTTATGGAATGGGGGGCATCGGTAAGACGACTCTTGTTAAAGTCATCTACAACAAGCTATTGAATCAATTTGAGCATTGTAGCTTCGTTGCAGACATCAAGGAATCATGCAATCGCAATGGTATTAGTTACATGCAAAATCAATTAATTCGTGATATATTGCGAAGAAATATTCGATTGCATAACACAGATCACGGAATCCGCATCATCTCATCTGAGCTTAAAGATAAGAAAGTCCTCATTATTTTAGATGATGTGGATACCACCGATCAATTAGCGCCTTTGACTGGAAATCCTAACTGGTTTGCACCAGGAAGTAGGATCTTTGTTACCACTAGAGATAAGAGTGTTCTTAATAGGGCTAGAGTGGACATCAAGTACGAGCTTAAGGAAATGGAGGAAGAGAAATCTCTAATCCTATTTTCTAGACATGCATTTCAAAGTGACTCTCCTCCTAGAGAGTTTTCAGCTCTCACTCATCTTATGGTATCTATAATGGGAGGGCTTCCCTTAGCTCTCAAGGTTATAGGTTCATTTTTGTACGGAAAACCAGAAAAACTATGGCAAGAAACGATAGATAAGATGCAAAAAATGCCTCAAAAGGAAGTGCTAGAAAAGTTGATGATAAGTTATGAAGGATTGGAGGAGAATCAAAGGCAAATGTTTTTGGATATCGCTTGTTTTCTAATTGGGAGTGATGCAAGAGTTGCGTCCTACATGTGGGATGCTTGTGGCTTTTCTGTGGAGGAAGGAATTGGAGTATTGAGATTTCTGTCATTCATAAGTATTGGAATAATCATGAGCTCATAATGCATGATCAAATGAGAATTCTTGGTAGGGAAATTGTGCGTGCAGAAAGCTACCACAAACCTCACGAACGTAGCAGATTGTGGGATTACGAGGAAGCCTTGGAAGTGCTGGAGAGCAAAAAGGTAACTTTATATTTTTCTTTCACTCCCGTAATCTATGTCCTCTTGTTTTAAATGACGTCAGTTATTGTGCTGGTATTATATTATTGGCATGATTAGGAAAAGGAGGTTCCTCTTTCTTAGTAAGTACTGCAGGAAAAAAGTTAAAAAAGTCCTAAGCCTTTTGTATTTGTGCCAATTTAGTCCTAAATCTCTAAACTTAGTGCCGATTCAGTTATTTTCAGCCAATTTTGGCCAGATTTTCTTGACTAGACGCCGACCTGGCTGACGTGGCCTGATTGGTGCTAACATGAATAACTTTTAATAATAATTTAATATTTTTGAATTTCTTTATTTTTTTATTTTTTTTTTTTTCTCTTTTCCTTCTCCTCCTCTAGCCGGTCGCCAGACCTTGGCGACCGGCCAAAGGTGACGGCCGACGAGGTCGACCTCGCCGGCCACCTCGCTAGTGGCCACGAGGGCAGCGAGACTCACCCTCGCCGGATCTGGTGAGGGTTGAGCCTCACCCATGGTCGACGAGGCTTGACCTCGCTAGATCCGACGAGGGCAAGCCTCGCCCATGGTCGGCGAGGGCGAGCCTTGCCCATGGCCGGCGCCACCCAAGCCGCGATTCGGCAAGGTCGAGCCTCACCAGCCATGGGCGAGGCTCGCCCTCGTCGGATCTAGTGAGGGTCGAGCCTCGGCGGCGCTGGCTAGGCCGTGATTCGGCGAGGTCAAGCCTTGCCCATGGCCGGCGAGGCTCGACCTCACTAACCTAGTGCTAGGTCGCCCTCGCCGGATCGGGCAAGGTCGAGCCTCGCTGGCCATGGGCAAGGCTCAATCCTCGCTAGATCCGGCGAGGGTGAGCCTCGTTGCCTAGTGCGAGGCCACTCTCACGGCCATTGGTGAGGTGGTGACGGCGAGCCTTGCCGCCCAGCACAAGGCCTGTCACACCCCGATCCTTAGGCACGCACACATCCTTCTACTTAGTCGATTTTATAATACGATATCCCAGAACTATGTATCGCCGACCCTTTTAATTTTTAATAGCACATGCGGAAGCAGTTATAAATCCCCAAATAATAAAACAATGGGATAAAAAGTAAGACCATATTTTTCATATTGAAATTCACAACCATACTTTTATATAGAGCATAACTCAAATTACTTCACAAAACTATTCACGACTTTCTAGATTCACTCTATTCACATATAAACAAGGTTCACAAAAGAAGATGAGATCTTAGTCCTCATCCGGGTCGTACTCAGGATCATCCTGATCCTCTTTTGACTCTTCTAACTCGCTTTCCTCCTCCTCAAGCTCCTCATCTTCTTCAGGCTCCTCTTCAACTAGCTCATCCTCAGCATTTCCCTAATCCTCGTCCTCTTCCGGACCTTCCACTTCTTGTTCCATGATCTCACATTCCTCAAAATTTTCATCCTCTTCAATGAACCGGGGAAGACGGCTCACTCCCAAGCGCAGGATCTCTAGAATCATCTACACCTCCACCCTCGGGGTCTGTAGTCCCCTCACCAAAAGCTTTCTCCAGGACGGGGTGAGGTATTTCCTCTTCAAGGATGGAACCTATTCTTCGCCCATCATAATAGTAATGATACCAAGACCGATACTCATGGGGCCTTAGGTCATCCTAAAGAAATTCCAAACTAGAGCACTTGGTCCCCACTTGCGTTCCTGCATCCAATTTCCCTCACTCGACAATTCATCTTGCATACTAAAACAATCATCGGCTTGTTCTACACAAAAATGACCATGCGACGACTTTTTCCCAAAAAGCCTCGGTTGTTAGAAAAATCTTCTGAGACTGAGTCGTGGGTCCTAGAATTTATTATGACATGACAGAATCTTCAATTTTTGAAATCGGACTTGAATCGGCGGTTAATTTCCATTTGGCGCGTTTTTAGCGTGACCTAGATTACCGGGTAGTTTTCAGAACTTTTTTAAGACAAATGACCCGTGGTCGACTTTCTTCGAACCACTCTAAACTCACTCGACACATTGGCGACTCTCAATTGTTGTGAAAATCTCAAGGATTCAATTACGGACACGATACCAAAACGACAGTAAAATCAAATTAGTGTCGGTTGATGAGAATTTTCCAATTTAGTGGAGTCACACATGATTAGCCACACATCTCAGTTGAACAGACCTATCTTTGATCTCAAATCGATTTTTAATTGTGCCGTAATGGCCTCTAAAGATAAGCACGGTCGAGAAGCCGATTCCTAATCGAATTCTCAAGTCTATTTGCTTTAAAGTCCTTAATAATTTCTCCAGATAGTCTAGTTATCTCTAGAGTGATCGGCTCTGAGAATAACCCTATAGACGCGTTAATGAAATACCCGATTAATTCAGTAAAAAACAAGTTGAAATTTTCAGGATGCCATAAGGCCGCCCTCGCAGCCATTAGCGAGGTGGCCAGTGAGGTCCGGCGAGGTCGACCTCGTCGGCCATCGCCTTTGGTCGGTTGCCGAGGTCCGGCAATCGGTTGGAGGAGGGGAAGGAAAAAAGAAAAAATAAAAATAAAAATAAAAAATTCAAAAATATTAAAATATTATTAAAAGTTGTCCACGTTAGTCGGCCGGCATCCAGTTAGCAAATCCAGCCAAAATTGACCGGAAATGACTGAATTGGTACTAAGTAAAAAATGTTTATGACTAAATTGGCACAAATACAAAATATTTAGAACTTTTTAACACTTTTCCCTAAGTACTGCAGTTTCTCCTCAAATTTCTGCCTTTGTAGCTTAGAAAAGGAGTTTGGGACACCTGGAGTGCCATAACTTGGCACGGGGGAACACTTAAGTGCCATAACTTCGAAAAGGTACACTTAAGTGTCAATTTTGAAGTTAAATGGAACACTTAAGTGCCATTCGGCGAAAATCCGGCCAAATGGTTGACGTGGCAATTTTTCGGCGAGTTTGGTCTAAAACGGTGTCATTTTGCACGCTGATGTGGCGAGAAAATGCAAAAACAACGTCATTTCGTGTCGATGTATAAATAATAATATAAAAATTAATTAAATTAAATTTAAACTTAATTTTATTTAAAGTATTCTAAAAATTAAAAAACTAAAAGCTAAAAATTAAAAAAAAATTAAAAAAAGGGGAGGCCGAAGGGGGCGGCGAGGGCTTAGCCCTCGCCGCCGCGTCGCCGCGCCTCCTCGCCATCGCCGGAAGGGTCGGCAACGGAGGGAGAGGGTCGGCGAGGGCCCGCAAGCCCTCGCCCGGATCCGGCGAGGGCGCGGGCCCTCGCCGCCTCCCCACCGCCACCGGGAAGGGCGGCGACGGAAGGGGAGGGGTCGACGAGGTCGTCGACCCCCGACCGACCCTTCCCAACGGCGGCGTGGAGGCGGCAAGGCCCGCAGCCCTCGCCGGATCTCGGCGAGGGCCACGACCCTCGCCCGGATCCGGGCAAGGGCTCGCGGCCCTCACCCTAGATCGGGCAAGGGCTAACGGCCCTCACCATCGGTTGGCCAGGGGCCCGCGACCTCGGCCGACCCTCCCCCCTCCGTCGCCGGCCCTTCCCGACAACGGTGAGGAGGCGGCGGTGGCGAGGGCTCAACCCTCAACCGCCCCCTTCGGCCTCCCCTTTTTTTTTTTTAATTTTTAGTTTTTAGTTTTTTAATTTTTAGAATATTTTAAATAAATTTAAGCTTAAATTTGATTTAATTAATTTTATATTATTATTTACACATCAGACACGAAATGGCGTTGTTTTCGCATTTTCTCACCACGTCAGCATGCAAAACGACGCCGTTTTGGACCAAACTCGCCGGAAAATTGCCACATCAGCTATTTGGTCGGATTTTCGCCGAAGTGACACCTAATCGTTCCATTTAACTTCGAAACTGGCACTTAAGTGTAATTTTTCGATGTTATGGCACTTAAGTGTCCTCCGGTGCCAAGTTATGGCACTTGAGCTGCTCTTCTGCCTTTAGAAAAGACATGACCACGAACAACGAACCCACTCACGAACACAACGTAGATAACCAACCGGCAAATGCTTAAATGTAGATTTTTCCAGTTTCATAATTAAGCCTAATGTAACTGAGGTGACTCTTATCCTATGTGATTGTTAGCGAACATCTATGATATCGTTAACTAAATCCAAAATAATCATCCTCATTAATTTTGAAATTTAGTTAATGCAACTGAAATAGAATTATCAGTCATCCTCGTTGATTTAGTAAGTTATACATCAGTTATTTTGTTGTATTCGTAAGTCACTTGTTCATGCTCATTCATATATCATCTTAAATGACTTTGATAGGAATATTCAAGGAAGAGAAAAGGGGGAAAAATCACTAAAACGTACAAACTCCTCTTCCTTCATGTGATATTACAGATGTGCGCGCTTTTCTTTTATTATTTTTTGCCTCCCACTAGTCAGAGAGCGCACAGATTGTTTGCGAAGACAAAAGGTTAAGAGAATAAGTAAAGAAAAAGCT
The DNA here is from genome assembly GCA_016097595.1 of Eucalyptus pumila. NCBI lineage: Eukaryota > Viridiplantae > Streptophyta > Magnoliopsida > Myrtales > Myrtaceae > Eucalyptus > Eucalyptus pumila. The sequence goes on from CM027853.1 coordinate 47,993,180, forward strand.
ACGTTGGAAGATTTGATTTAATTTCGAATGACCGTTTTCAATTATCGGGGATTGAAAATTTTTAAATTTGATTTTGAAAGTGTCTGTGAAATTGAAGAACTACCTCGTAAATATCTCGATAACTTTCAGTTAGGGTTTTGTCTATTGTTTAATGATGGCATTAATAAATTGCATGGACTTTTATGGAAAATTTTAGGTATGAGTCTGAAACTGAAAATTGGTATCGAGTTTACTGGTATATTAAGTCGAAATAATTGATATTATTTCACTGAGTTGGTAAGATGCAACATTTGTGATACTCGGTTTTGTACTTGTAGGGAACTGGAAGGATTCAAGCCATTTGTCTAGAGGAAGGCGACTCTAATTTTATAAATGATCAAGGGAGCCGCACATTTACGGATGAACTATTTAGAAACTTATCGAACTTGAGGTTTCTTCACATGAGTGATGTGAATCTTGGCGGAGATTTCAGTGATTTATTTTCTCAGTTAAGATGGCTCAAATGGGGGAACTGTCCCTCAAATTTTGAAGCACGCAAATTTCATGCAGGGGAATTAGTCATACTCGATTTGTCAGGAAGCCCTATTTCAGATGTCTGGCAGGGATGGCATTCAATGATGGTATGATATAAAAATACATTCTTTTTGTTTTCTTTTGAGTGGGAATAACTCCTTGCTGACCCCCATGATATATTCTTTCTTGCAGAAGGCAGAAAAGCTGAAAGTTCTCAACCTCACAAGTTGCCATTCCTTAAAAAGGACTCCTTACCTCTCGTCTTTTAAAAGATTGGAGATTTTGATCCTCAGAGATTGTAGCAACTTAGAGCAAATTGATAATTGTATTGGAAACATGGAGAATCTCGTTTCCCTGGACTTGAGTGGATGTTCTGGTCTTAAGGAGCTCCCACTTCAAATGGCTAAACTAGAACAATTGAAGGAACTTCTTCTAGATGAAACAGCGATGCAAATACCTTCCTTCATCAGTTATCTAAAGAAGCTAGAGACACTTAGTGCCAGGGACTGCAAATCATTGATTGGATTTCCGGACTCGATAGGCAATTTGGTGAATTTGTCGACCCTTGTCTTATCAGGTTGTGTTGAGCTTGCAACACTTCCACACAGCATTGGGTCCCTTGAGAATTTGCGGTGCTTGTCATTGGGAAGCTGCCAACAGTTGAGAGAGATTCCTAGCTGGATTGGCAATTTGAAATCGTTGACTCAACTGGACTTGAGTGGATGTTCACGTATTCAGCAACTACCGCCTCAAATTGGTGAACTAAAACAACTGGAGGAACTTCTTCTAGATGAAACTACGATACAAGAAATTCCTTCCTTCATCAGTTCTCTAGAGAAGCTAGAGATGCGGAGTGCCAATAATCGCAAATTAACTCTTTAAGCTGTTTAGTGAATTTATCGACCCTTATCTTATCAGGTTGTGTTGAGTTTCCAGATTTCTTGACAGCATCGGGTTTCTTGTGAATTGCTTATCATTGGGATGCTGTGATGGGTTGAGAGAGATCCCCACTCAATTGGGAAGTTGGAATTGTTGACTCAGCTGGACTTATCACGGACAAGGATCATGGAATTGCTTGAAGGGAGTTCTAGATATCTGTAACAATAGCATAGAAAAGCTACCATATGGTATTGGAAGGTTGAAAAAGCTCTGAGTTATATGCATGATAATGCTCGAAATTGGGAGGGGAATACCAAGCATCCGTAATCTTTCTTCTTTTAAGTCGAGTGCATTTTGATTTAATGCCCAACAATCTGGAATTCGTTTGGATTTTTATTCAAATGAGTAGTTTGTGATTTAGGTTGTTTTCATGATGGAGCAGAAGCTGCAGTATCATTTTTTTGGTCTCTGCTCATATGGTGAAGTTTAGGACCATATCGATGTTGTTGATGATAGTGTTGTCTACACAGCTTCCTTAAATGGCGCCCTATCTGCTACCGATGCTTGGAAGATCGTTAGAAGCAGTAGTATTGAATAACTTTTGTTGGAATATTTAAATAATAAATTATACTTTTATCTAATAACTTAAGTTTTTAGAACAGTTTACATTGATTTTATAAAATTTCACATGATAGAATAGGTGGAAGTCTTGAGTTTGAATTTTTCCGGGTCACATTTGTCTCCCCAATTAAATTTACATGCTTAGTGCTAAGTAGAAAGATCAAATTAAGTGTGGGGGAGAGTGTGAGAATATTTAAATAATCGAAAAATAAGAATGAACTATAAATTATTTTAAACGAAAATGAAAACTTGACTTTATTTTTTCGAAAGAGACCATGTAATATAAGGGATACCTAGCAGCTAGGGTTTCGATTGCAAGAGTTGAGGTTTCTCGTGTTGTGGAAAACATGTAATTGGAAGATAAAATAAATAGAGAGAAAATAAATTGCATACCAAATTTATATGATTCAATTGGTGGGACTTATTCTCTGAAGAGAGCACCAAATGATTTCATTATAGATCAAACGATGTAATAAAGATCTCAATCATACTTGAGTTACTCAAGCACTCTCATTGTATCTTAACTTACAATTACATTTAAAAACTCACATGTGTTTAGTCTTTGCAATTTTTTAGAAAATAATATCTCAATTTCACAAATGATATCACAAATCTTACCGCAAGATTCATGGACTTCAAAACACTTGCAATTTCTTCCGGATGTAATTCACGAAGAAGCAGTCTTTTTGATACATTTTATTAAGATCGTTAAATAATATCAATGTAATGTTTTTTTCGTTAATTTTATTCTATGATTTAGGTAAGTGAGTGTAAGATGTGAAATATAAACTTTCCGTTGTTAATTTTATTGTAGTATTTGGATTAAGTCAATGTAAGTTTAATTGAATTATTTCATTGTTGAATTTACTCTATTGGTTTAGTATATTAAATGCAATATTAACTAAATAGGATATATATATATATATATATATATATATATTTCATTTTCTAGTCGGCGATGCTCGAGAGCACACAATTTATTATTTATTATAAAGAAGTTAGACTTTTGTCTAGTATTTTCATTGGCAAAACAGATAGAGAAATAGGATTAATGCAACTGAACCTAAATGAGTTATATTGGAATGCAATCTATCATTTTGATCTTTTTATAATTTATTTTATTTTACTTTATATAATTTTTATATGTGAATTCATTTTTGCTAGCAATTCTGTTACTCTAATTTGAGCTAGAAGAAGTTTACATATTAGTGAAGATCACTCAAAGTAATCTACTTTTGAAAAAAGAAAAGGCTAATAGGTATAATGAAAAGGTCGGAAATAACCTGGGATTGGAAACAACCTCGCGCATATGAGTAATATTTTGGAATAAGAATTTATAATTCTCGCCTTGCAAGTATTTGAATTTCGAGGGGGAGGTGTGCAAATGCCAAGCATGTCCTCATAGCGTCAGTCAACAAATGACTATTCAATCACACACCAAAAAAAAATTACTATCTAATCAAAGATGCGTTAATTAATCCAAAAGTCGTTCGGATTGATAGGCATTATGAAAGCGACTTCCGCAACCCAATGACGGTCTGTCTCTCGTTCTCTCTCCCCGTTTTTTTTTTGGGTAAAATCAAAGTAGAAGTTCATTCTGTAATGTCATTTCATTTGCTTTTCTAGATCAAGACCAAGACCTCGGTGAGTTGGTGGGCCATCAAGGTGATGTACTGTCCATCTTCACCCTTCGTACAAGGCAGTTGGCACCTGATTATTCGCTTCAAAGCAAAAGGTGATCGCTGTGAATTCAAGTGTCCATGAGCGGAGGTCGTCAGTGGTGGGCCAGCATCTGCTTCTTGCTTCTTAGTCAAGCATTAGTGCAGTACAAATCTGCCGGTCCATGGGAAAGGGACAAAAGTAGAAAAATAATAAAGCTCTGCTCTGAAAAGTTAACTTATCTTTAAAAGAGTAAGCGTGATTTAATTTTTTTTTCAAATAAAAGTACTAATATCATTGAGGATGAGAAGATTAGTTGAACCAGCAAGTCTTTCGGTAGCACTTGTGGGTGTAAAATCATAAATACACTAGACCGATGTGCTGAAATATCTTGAGATTGCTTAAGGAGGTGGATTAGTTAAGGTGCATGGAAGCTGAGGCAGAATGAATTGCGTGATAGTCAACCCGGCCTTGAAATTAGAAGGAGGGCCCTGAACTCGTTTGAACTCTGGAGACGAAGCCCACATGAGCCCGGCCGCTTGATAAATTCAGCCATTACTCCCTCGGCCTGGCCAACGCTTACAAGTGAGATTCATTTGCCGTTCCCAATTAGGAAATACCATTGAAAAGGAAAGCGACCAAAGAGAGGCAACTTCGGCCAGACCCAGACAAGGGGCAAAGAAGGCTCGACCGAGCATGGAAAGGACGAAGATGGGAAATAGACTTAGCCGGCACTCATCAATGGAAGCGAATCTCAGCTGGCGAAAAGAAGGTAGGGCTAATTTTGGCCACAAATTCACATAATCTCGCCAACAAAAGGCACACATTCTCAGTTGGACAGAATATGTTCGGCCACATATTCACATATTCTCTGCATAGACAGGGGAACTCACGGCTGAACACATTTCGCGCAAGACTCACGGCCAAAGAGAACTCAATAGGCCAAAAACTCTTGATCACACACATGCAAGGTGAAGACGAGAAGGTACTCAGCTGAAATTGCATAGACTCACGATGAACATGCTCAGGAGAGGATGCGAGAACAAAAACAGAGATTGTATACATAGAGGGAAAAAAAAAACTATTCGTCATAATGCCAATTCTAGTAAAAATTGAAAACTTGAGATCAGGTTGCTATTTATTTTTTTTTTTTTTTTTTGTGATCCCACATTTTAGACCCAAATTTTATCTTAAAGTTACGACTATTCGACATAAGTTTTTTCCACACTTCGTACCCTTTCGTGACAACCGCCCATTTAGTGACCGTTCGTGATGGGAGACGGGATATAAGAGGAACGTACGTTCATTTCTGACGGGTGATAACAAGGTCTAACTCAAACTCTCTCATTTAGAATACACCATCAGTACGAGAGTGAATTTGGTAATAGAGTGTCCCCAATTTTCTTTGATTTCAGGTTTTTCTGACGAACGCGAACAAGAACAATGGTTGGAGGTTTGTCTTAATTGATCCTAGCTTCCGCATATGAATTATATTGTCTAACATTTGGTATCAGAGCGTGTTAAAAGCCTCTGCCTTGTTTTGTTTTATTTTTGTGTGTTTTTGGTGTATTTTCGGTCATTTTTTAGAGATGAATAGTAACTTGGATTTTGAGGACGAGAGAGAAACTCGCAAATTCCGGCAAAATCCGCGCGACCCACCCCTTGATTTCGGACCCGCACGGTCGCACCGTCATAAGGAACATTAGCCATGAGTTATTTCGGCATATCAGTGTTCGCCGGAGGCTAATCGGACGGCGGAAGTCATGGCGGTTGAGGATTTGCGTTTGAGGAGTTTTTCTTATGATTTGGGGCTTATTTCTTCGTCATTTTCGCCGAAACTTGGACCCATGTGATCGTGCCGGCATGCTCTTCAAAACCCATCATTTATTTTGGTCTGAGATGGGCTGCCGGAGAAGAAACGGGGTGAAATCGCGGCTGAAAATGGCAGAAGAACCGAAGAAAAGGCTTCTGTTCGTGCGAGGAAGAAGGCGCGTGGAGCCCACGTGCGCGCTGCGGTTGCAGGCGCGTGGAATCCACGCGCCACGCGCTCTCACGCGCGCTGAACCGTTGCGCGCGTGGATCCCACGCGCGCGACAGTTGCCAGGCGCGTGCGTTGCACGCCCCCGCAGGTTCTGGCGCGTGCCGAGCACGCGCCTGTGCGTTGGACGCGCACGTGCTCGGCACGCGCCCATCGTCTCCCACCCGCGGTTTCTTTTTGCACTTTTGCCCCAAATTTTTCATGTTTTGCAATCTTGCCCTTGGCCAATTTATTTAATTACTGTTCTGCCCTTGATGTATTTATTTATTATGTTATTTCATGCATTTTTATGAATATTTTATGCACGAAATTAAATGTCCAATGGTCCATATATTTAATTAATTAGGGAGTGGCCACAGCATCTTTAATTAATTAAATTATATATTAAAAGCCTCCGGATCATATTTAGAAATGGACATTGATTGTAATTAATTATATTAATATGATGAATTTTATCCCACAGGAATTTTCATTATATTAATATGATTAATTAGGATGAAATATCATATTATTTTTCTTAATTTACACACAAGGATTAAGAAAAGGCATGTAATATGGTAGTTTCTTCATGAAGTAATTATGAATCTATTTAAATTAAAAACTTAGCCCACATGTAGTTTTTATGTTATGTGATTCATATTGTGACATGTTTACATTGGTAAAACATGATTTATTTGTATATATTTGCCTCAAATTTTGTGACATAAGTATGATTATTTGATATGCAGTTTCGCAACCTGTGAATTTCTCTGAATTTAAGTTTGATGTTCCTATACTAAATGGTGAGAACTATAAAGTTTGGAAAGAATCAGTTCTTCTTCAACTGGGGTGGATGGACATTGACTATGCTATAAGGAAAGACGAACCACCTGCTCCTACTGATTTGAGCACTCCAGCTAAGATAACTCTTTATAACCAATGGGAGCGGTCCAACCGTGTTTGTGCCATGTTTATAAGAGCTGAGATATCTCCTAGTATTCGTGGTTCAGTTGCTCAGCATAGCAATGCTAAGGCTTTATTGGAGGCCATAGATGCGCAATTTGAAAGTTCTGAGAAGGCGCATGCCATGACCCTAATTATGAAGTTCTCATCATTGAAGCTCACTAGTGTTAGAGGTGTACGTGAGCACATCATGCAAATGAGGAACATTGCGGCTCAGCTTAAGAACCTTGAGGTTGAGATATCTGAATCCTTCCTTGTGTATTATATTCTAAACACTCTCCCACAACAGTATGCACCTTTCAAGATCTCTTATAACACACATAAGAATAAATGGTCTATTAATGAACTCATGACCATGTGTGTTTAAGAGCAAGAAAGACTAGTTATGGAATTTGGAGAAAGTGCTCATTTGGCAATACAAGGAAAGAATAAGGGCTATGGCAAGCATAAGGGAAAGGGTAAAATACCTCCCCAAGCTGACATTAAGAAAGAATCCAAATGCTTCTTTTGTAAACAGAAGGGGCATGTAAGAAAGGATTGTGTCAAATTTAAGGCCTGGCTCGAGAAGAAAGGTAATCCAATCTCTTGTGTTTGTTATGAATCTAATATGACTAATATAAGTCACAACACTTGGTGGATTGATTCTGGATCTACAATCCATATTTCGAATTCCTTGCAGGGTTGTCAAAACCACAGGAAGCCAGTGGGAAGTGAACAAAGCATCTATTCAGGAAACAAGATGCGTTCGCATGAAGCTATTGGGACATATAGACTAGTTCTCAATAGTGGTTTTGTTTTAGATTTGGAAAAGACCTTTTATGTTCCTAGTTTTTCTAGAAACTTAATTTCAGTTTCAAGACTTGTACCTTTGGGATACTCTTTTAACTTTTCAGATTCAAACTTCTGTTTATCATTTAAATCTGAAATTGTCGGGAGTGGTACTTTGTCCGATGGTCTTTTTCGAATTAATTTACAAGACAATGCCTATTATGATGCGATGCATGTTCATGATAAAGCTGGTATGAAACGATGTGTTGTGAAAGAACATTCCTCTATGTTGTGGCACCGGAGATTGGGACATATCTCCATAGAAAGAATTAAGCGATTAGTAAATGATGGAGTACTCGGTACTTTAGATTTTACTGATTGTGATACTTGTGTGGACTGCATAAAGGGAAAGCAGACTAACAAGTCAAAGAAAGGTGCCAAGAGGAGTACAGAAATATTAGAAATCATACATACGGATATTTGTAGTCCGGATATGGACTTATGTGGTCAGAAATACTTTATCTCTTTCATAGATGATTACTCACGTTACATGTATCTCTATTTGATTCATAATAAGTATGAAGCATTAGATACCTTTAAGGTATTTAAGGCGGAAATAGAGAAACAATGCAATAAACAAATAAAGATCGTGAGATCAGATACAGGTGGGGAATTCTATGGTAGATACACTGAAGATGGACAAGCACCTGGTCCATTTGCAAGATTTCTTCAAGAGCATGGGATAGTTGCTCAATATACTATGCCTGGTTCTCCGGACCAAAATGGCGTAGCGGAAAGAAGAAATCGGACCTTATTAGACATGGTGCGTAGTATGCTTAGCAGCTCCAAACTTCCTAAATCCTTGTGGACTGAAGCACTTAAGAAGGCAGTGTACATATTAAACCGAGTTCCGACCAAGGCTGTCCCAAAGACACATTTTGAGTTGTTTAAGGGTTGGAAACCGAGTTTGCATCATGTGCGCGTTTGGGGATGCCCGTCTGAAGTGAGAGTTTATAATCCACAAGAAAAGAAGTTGGACCCAAGGACCATAAGTGGGTATTTCATTGGATATGTCGAAAGGTCTAAAGGATACAGGTTTTATTGTCCATCTCACACCATTAGGATTGTGGAATCAAGAAATGCTAAATTTCTTGAAAATGACTTGATCAGTGGGAGCGATCGATCGAAGGACCTTGATCCTAAGAAAGATCATTCAGACACTCAATCTTCCACCTCAAGTTTAGGGTTGGTTGTTGCTTATAATGCCCCTTCAGTTCAACCGGCTATTGAACAACCAATTGTTGAAGTTCCACAACTCGCGATATTGATCTAGTAGATCCAGTTGTTCAGCAATTACCGTGAAACTGTTGAAAAATAGTTGAGCAACACGCTCCTCAAGAGAATGTTGATGCAACATTGAGAAGATCTTCTAGAATAAAGAAATCGGCTATTCCTGGTGATTATATTGTATATTTACAAGAGTCTGACTACAATATTGGAGCTGAGAATGATCCTGAAACGTTTTCACAAGCCATGGATAGTGATAAATCCAATTTGTGGTACAATGCCATGAAGGAAGAAATGAGTTCAATGGCATTTAACAAAGTCTGGGATTTGGTTGAGTTACCTAATGGTGTGAAGGCCATTGGTTGTAAATGGGTCTTCAAAACTAAAAAGGATTCATTGGGTAATATTGAAAGATATAAAGCTAGAATTGTTGCCAAAGGATTCACTCAAAAGGAAGGAATCGATTACACGGAGACTTTTTCTCCTGTATCTAAGAAAGATTCTCTTCGTATTGTTTTGGCATTGGTTGCCCATTTTGATATGGAATTACATCAGATGGATGTGAAAACGGCGTTCCTCAATGGAGAACTAGAGGAGGAGGTTTACATGAAACAACCTGAAGGATTTTCCTCTAGTAAAGGTGAGCATTTGGTGTGTAAGCTTAAGAAATCTATATATGGCTTGAAACAAGCATCCCGCCAATGGTACTTAAGGTTCCATGAAGTCATCTCTTCATTCGGTTTTGTAGAGAATGTCATGGATCAATGTATATACCAGAAGGTCGTGGGAGCAAAATTTGTTTTCTTGTGCTGTATGTGGATGATATACTACTTGCAACCAATGATAAGGGGTTGCTACATGAGGTGAAACAATTCCTCTCTAGGAGTTTTGACATGAAGGATATGGGTGAGGCATCTTATGTCATTGGCATTAAGATCCATAGAGATATACCTCGAGGCATTTTAGGACTATCTCAAGAAACCTATATCAATAAGGTCCTAGAGAGATTTCGGATGAAAGATTGTTCACCAAATATAGCACCCATTGTAATGGGTGACAGGTTCAATTTGAACCAATGCCCGAAGAACGATCTAGAAAGGGAACAAATGTACAACATTCCATATGCTTCTGCTGTTGGAAGCTTGATGTATGCTCAGGTTTGCACTCGACCGACATCGCTTTTCTGTGGGAATGTTGGGAAGATATCAGAGTAATCCAGGTTTAGACGACTAGAGAGCTGCAAAGAAAGTGATGAGATACCTTCAAGGTACCAAAGACTATATGCTTATGTATAGACGGACTGACAACCTGGAAGTGGTCGGTTATTCAGATTCAGACTTCGCGGGTTGCGTTGATTCACGAAAATCAACTTCTGGATACATTTTCATGTTAGCTGGCGGAGCCGTGTCATGGAGAAGTGCCAAGCAGACTTTGACTCCTACTTCCACTATGGAGGCTGAGTTCGTTTCTTGTTTTGAGGCTACCTCGCATGGTGTATGGTTGAAGAGTTTCATTGCTGGGCTTAGAATTGTTGATTCTATTTCTAGGCCATTAAGAATATATTGTGACAATTCAGCTGCGGTTTTTATGGCTAAAAATGCCAAAAGTAGCAATCGAAGTAAGCATATCGACATTAAGTATTTAGCCATAAGGGAACGTGTTAAGGAGAATAAAGTGGTCATTGAACACGTTAGTACCGAATTGATGATAGCTGATCCTTTAACTAAAGGCATGCCACCAATGAAGTATAAGGATCATGTAACTAGTATGGGAATAGGTCCCATTATGTAATTTGTCGTCATATGAACGATTTTTGTTGTATGAAACTCTTATTCAGTTGTAATGTTGATTCTCAATTTTTGTGTACACATTTTGTTGTTTATGAGAATAACATTTATCCTTGGTTCTGGAATAAACGTGGGGTTTATTCATTAAGATATGTTGTCACATGTAGGCTGACATTAAAGAAATAAGATGCATTGTGATACATGGAAGATATTACTCACTCTTAGAGGACATGTCGCCATGATCCATGTGTTTTGTTTCTTTTCTTTAAGCATAAAGTTTTCGTGGAATTAGTTGAATGATTCGTATGATGAAAATGATGGGATCAAGTGGGAGAATGTTATTTTTTTATTTTTTTTTTGTGATCCCACATTTTAGACCCAAATTTTATCTTAAAGTTACGACTATTCGACATAAGTTTTTTCCACACTTCGTACCCTTTCGTGACAACCGCCCATTTGGTGACCGTTCGTGATGAGAGACGGGATATAAAAGGAACGTACGTTCATTTCTGACGGGTGATAACAAGGTCTAACTCAAACTCTCTCATTTAGAATACACCATCAGTACGAGAGTGAATTGGGTAGTAGAGTGTCCCCAATTTTCTTTGATTTCAGGTTTTTCTGACAAACGCGAACAAGAACAATGGCTGGAGGTTTGTCTTAATTGATCCTAGCTTCCGCATATGAATTATATTGTCTAACACAGGTATGACGTGGTTATGAATGAGCTATTGATGCCAAAATTTTCTTTATCGATAACCATGACTATAGTTGTTGATATAATTAACAATTAGTTGACATGTCGAAGGAAGCGAAGACATTATTTAGAAGATATCAATTGAACAAGATGATATTCAAAAAAAAGTAATTTCAAATGCCGTGGCAGCCAAGTTTATAACTATTATTTATGGATAAGGTAGATGAAAAGAGGGAACACGATGATTGAGATCATTCAAAGGCAAGATTGTTAACACCTGATTTTTCATAAATGCATCAAATATATATTTTGAAAAAAAAATGGGGAAAGGAAAGGAAACAACAAAACTGGCCCAGTCAATCTTTTTCGGTCCAGTTCATTCGTCTCGGGCCAGACCATTTCGTTCCGACCCAGATCATCCGCATAAAAGTCGATTTACAAACCTAATTTGGGCAGCCCAGGTTTCGTTCAATTCACTGTCTCAACTCAGCAACTGAAAAGTCCACAAAAATTAATTAAAGCCCGAGCCCATCCGAACGAAATAAATAAAAAATAAAAATAAATAACAAAATCCAGCCTTTTCCTTTGACTCTGCTCTCTCCGCTTCTGAAATCTGAAGAAGAGGACGAACACGTTTCACAGTCAAATGCATGCAAGCGTTTCTCACAGGCCCGTGACCGAAGCAAATCTCGAAGTTCTAGAAGGAATATTGTCAAGCTCCGTCGGTGAGCAAATAGCAACCGCGACTCCATTCCCAATCAGGGAAGCACTCCCTCCCTTGAATGATTCTGTTTTCCCCTTCTATTCGGGAATCAAGAACGTTGAGTTGAATTGATGAATTCGCGGCTCAATCTGTGGAACCGAGACTGATCTGTGAGAGATAATGTTTGTTTAGAGGTTGATATTGAGAAGATGATGATAAAGATGAAGATGAAATGAATCTAGTTACAGAAGAATCCGTGAATGAAAAACTCGAATCACTTTTATTTCAATAAGACTGTACTACCAATCCTCTGTTCTTCCTCCCCTGTTTCTATCTTTCTATCTCAACCAGACTCATCAATTCAGTGCAGAGCATCCATGGCTGATTGCTCTTACTCCCTCTATCTCTTTCTATCTTCTCTACCTTCATCATCTTTCCATCAATGAATAAGAAGACTACTTAAAGGAAAACGAAAAACTGAATACAGCTCATAAAGGAAAAACAGAATCTAACTAACTGTTTTACATTTGTTTTCTCTCTTTCAGCTGAATAACAGTACACGAGTTAGTTTAGATCTATTATGACTTGGCGATCCGTGTCACTCTTTATCTCAGGCTTCTTCTTCATTGATGTCGATCCACTTGTCTTTATCACGGATTCTTCATTGTTGATCATCTCACCGTTGATCATCAGCTCATTGTTGCTTTTCTGTCTTTGTGTTCTATATCGTGTCTAGACTGTGCATGACATTGACTCCAATTCTGGAATTGGTTTTTCGAATTGCATATCAGGCGTTCGACAAAATGCCTGAATGGAGTACTGAAATGGATATATGAAATTCAACAATTGGAGCCTCCTTTTATGCTCGATTTGTTCTTAGATTGTTGAATTGATTCTAAATCTGTGTTTCTCTTTGATTTTGTAGCATATCCTTTGACGTCCGAGTCGGCTGTGATACCCCTCGATGAGACGCCATTCCTTTAGCCGGAGAAGGCCGCGGTTAGAGGCCACCATAGTCAATTATTTCTTCATCGTTTGACTGTGCATATGTGTTTGTTTTTCTGGAATTGGTTATTGTTTGAGATGTATGTTCTCGGTTATCTTGACGTTGCTGGGACTGGACTGGTGTTAGCCGAAGATGACTTGGTGACGGTGGGCAACATTGGATGTCGACGTGGGACGGTTTGGAGTTCCTGCGTGAGTTCATTTAATGAAGTTTCAGTGTTGAGCTCGCCGCGTTGGAGAGCTCTCGGTGAAGTCTCGGGAGGAAAGAAGGGCCAAAAAGGAAAATAAAGAAAAAAGAACAGGAAAATAAATTAAAAAATTAGAAAATAGAAAAATAAAACTAAAAAATCGAAAATATAAAAAGGGGCTGCATATTTTGAATTCAGGTCGGGTCAAACTTATAGGTGGACCGGGCTAGAATTATCAATGGACTAGGCCGGGCCGAACATTTAATTTCAATGTTTAGAAATTAGATATTGAGAAGGTTTCATTAGATGTTAGTTTTAATTCTACTTTGAAATTAGTTTAGCATAAAAAAAGTGAAAATATTTTTATGACAATTGGACCTAAAATTGAATAAGCCTCTATGACTTTACATAAATATTTTTGAATGATTTCTTTTTTAGAGACAAGTTATTGTTTGCGCCCTTTCTTTTTTATTTTACTTGATTGTACACTTCCAATACATTGGTTGTTATTTTCTTTTTTAGAATGGTTAGGATGAATTTTAGGATTTTTGATTGGTAAAAGACTGCCCTAACACTTTGCTTAGCAAATAATTAAGTTTAGATATCGAAAGGGCACTAGTTAGATCATTAGTGTAATTAAGTCTTTGATCCTTGAATCTTTGGTTCCGTAAGAATTAAGATGAACCTCCCACGTGTCAGTTTGTTTCCAATCGACCATAAATGATTAGTGGCGACTTTTAAAAATATTTAGATTGTTGAGAACTTAAAAAGAAATTGCGTGTTAGGTGAGGTATGAATTTGGAAGAACTCATGCTATTGATTAATGAACCTTTTCTCAAATAGTTGAAAAGATGATGTGTTCGAACTGTCTTTTCAATGAACCATTGGGACTGTCTCTTGGACTCTTCTAAGCCTATATTCTCGAGCTTGGCCCCTTGATGGGTAAGTTGTGACAGAAATCATGGTGTGATTTTGGAGGAGTAACTGCTACCTAGAGACAAGTTGTTGTCGTGGCAACGTGAAGATGTGGAGCCAATAATCATGAAGACAAGAAGATGCAGTTGAAACCCCTAGAAAACTGCATGTAGGCAATTTTGTTCTAAATATTGTATATACTCGTATAATGTAGGTTGTTCATGTAATGTAGATTCTCCTTGGAACAAACAAACAAAACTCTTTATTCTTCAATTCTCATACACTAGTTGTAGTTTTCAGATGTTTTGTCATTAATTGAATTCCGATGTGTCTCTTAATTGTAGCTTTCAGATCTTCATCGCCAATTAAATTCCGGCATAATAACTTTATGTCATTGTATTTTGTTGTTGATCAGCCAAGCCTTTTATGTCATTAGACTTCATCGTTAATTAAATTTCACTGAAAGTTGTTCTTGGTGTTCCATTGATACAACTCATGTCCAGAATCACTACAAACTTTGTCTCATTTTAATAATATTGAAGAACGAATTTTGGTTATAGATATTTCATTGTTGATCAAATTCTTTCTTTTTTTCTTTTTTTTGCTCGGAAACAAGATGATAATATTAATACTTAAGAGTTCTTAAACAAAAGACCCATTGGGGCATCCAAACAAAGCAAATCCCAAAGATGCTAGGGAGGCTGAACTACCCAAGAATGAGACTAGAAATTCATTCTACGGGCCTTAGCTACCAAATCTGCTACACAATTTGTGGATCGACTACAATGGGCCAAGGAGATATTTTCAAAAGAGCCCAACAAGAATTTAGCTTCGTCTACTATAGACTTAATTTCCCACCGCACGTGGTCTTCTTTGACCATTGCATCTAGAAGCTTAAAGAAATCGCTTTCCAGTTGCAGTTGTAGGTTTTTCTCTTTCTTCGACTGAAGCAGCTTCAAAGCTTCGACCATGGCTAGTGCCTCCGTTTGGATCACCGATGAAGCTGGAACAATTTTTGCAAACCCGTTAAGAAAGGTCCCTATAGCATCTCGGATAACCCCCGCGACAGCACCTTCTGTAGCTCCTCAACATAAGCTCCATTTGGTGGTATCCACTTTTTGGTCGATTGAGCTGATTCTAAGTAAAGTTTCAAGCTTTGATGGTTCCATTTGCTAAAATTTCCGAGTGACGCTTTTGCTGAGCTGATTAGGGCTTTTTCGATTTGGGGCAAGCCTCCGAAACATGAAGTCATTCCTTGCTTTCTACATAAACCACAAGAGGGTTGCAATTTCTTCAAAGGTCAATGAGTTCTGTTGGTGTTCGATCAGGTCTTGAAGCCAAATTTCTATTCGCATGATATTGTGACGCGATGCTTGAATGTTAACCTCAGGGTTTGACCAAATTGAACTAGTCCAGCAACAGAGCAAGAAGAGGACTATAGATTCCACTTCTTGGTCACAAAAAGGGCATCCTGGCCGAGGTATAATTTTCCTCCGATAAAGATTCTCTGTTGTAGGGAGTGCATTTTGACATATGCTCCACATAAAGATCTTAACTTTAGAGGGTGTCTTCATACTCCAAATATGATTCCATAATTTACAGGGTGATAGGAAAGAAGATGTTGCTTTCATGATATGTTGTGGCTTGTTTGTTTTTCGGATCATATT
The DNA here is from genome assembly GCA_016097595.1 of Eucalyptus pumila. Lineage (NCBI taxonomy): Eukaryota > Viridiplantae > Streptophyta > Magnoliopsida > Myrtales > Myrtaceae > Eucalyptus > Eucalyptus pumila. The sequence goes on from CM027853.1 coordinate 48,008,849, forward strand.
ATAGGCACTTTTCACTGAGTAGATACTCGATTTGGAAGCCATCCACATCAATTTATCTTGTGTGGCATGAGAACTAAGTGGCATTGCAAGAATTTCATTCATTGTTTGTTCATCGAACATTCCTGTGAGCATGTGAACTTCCCACTTTCTCTCATTTTGTATAATTAAATCAGCAACTTTAATTGGGTCACTAGAGTTGGCCGGTCCCCCAATAATACCTTGTTTTAGCCACCTATCTTCTCGGATATTGATATTTCTCCTATACCTACTGACCGTATGACTGAATTTGAAATAGTATCTCTTCCTATCAACAAACTCTGCCAACCCCAAGAGGGGTGGGATCCCTTCCCAGCATGCCAAAATGCTCTCGTAGGAAAATAAATTCCCTTGAGAATTTTGTAACATAAGGATGACTGATTTTGACATAGCCTCCATGCTTGTTTCCCAAGCATTGCTTGCTCTATTAAAATCCAATAAGTCTCTAAAGCCCATTCCCCCACTGTCTTTTCTATTTTTAAGCACTTCCCATCTTTTCCAATGTAGACCACTTCTTGATTCACTATTCTTCCACCAAAACACAGCAATTATTTTCTCTATAGATTTGCAAATTGACTTTGGGATTTTAAAAATAGACATCACATATTGAGAAATAGCTTGAATCACAGCTTTAATCAAAGTCTCATTTCTTGCCTTCGAAATCAAGTTTTCTTTCCAACCCTCTAGTTTCATATTCACTCTTGCTAAAATCCATGCAAACATTTGTTTCTTAAAGGCTCCCCAACCAGAAGGTATCCCTAAATATTTTCTAGTTTTATCAACTTCTGGAACTCATAATTCAGCTGCCATATTCTTTCTTAGGGATTGTGGGCAATTTGAACTAAACGAGATACTCGATTTGTTCAAATTTATGGCCTAACCGGATGCATAACAATATTGATTCAAGAGCATCGCTAAATTTTGACATTCTTGCACTTTTCCATCCAAGAAAAAAAATTGAGTCGTTAGCAAAAAGAAGATGGGAAAGGACAAGACAGAGCCTGTTTAGCTTGATGCCTACTATTTTTCCTTCCTGAACTGCCTTTGTCATTAGAGTTGAGAGTGCGTTGGCCATCAATATAAAAAGATAAGGAGAAATGGGGTCTCCTTGTCAAATACCTCTTGATGGTTGAAAATATTCTAGTGGCTGACTAAGGTGACACATTTCATAATTCTATTTACCCACCAATCGCTGAATCCCATTTTCAACAAGCATGCTTCTAGAAAATTTCATTCCACCCTATCATGTCTTTTTCATATCCAGTTTTAATACAACTTGAAATTTCCTTTTCATCTTTCTTACTCTCAAGTAATGTAACACCTCTTGTACGATCAAAATGTTGTCTTGAATCTGCCGACCCCCTACAAAGGCACTTTGCTCACATGCAATAAGTTCTGGAAGCCATGGTTTCAATCTATTTGCCAACACTTTGGATATGATCTTATATGGAAAATTACAAAGGCTGATTGGTCTGAATTGATCTAATCTTTTTGGATTTTGAACTTTCAGAATCGATGTGATGTGAGTTTTATTTAGTTTTGGATTTTGAAGTCCAGACCTAAAAAAATACTGCACTTCCTCAAAGATACTCTGTTTGATCTCCTCTCAGTGATGTTGATAAAATTGTCCATTCAAACCATTAGGTCCTAGTGCCTTCAAAGATCCCAATTGAAAAACAGCATCCTGCACTTCTTTCATAGTGATTGATGCAGATAGTTGCTAGTTCATTTATGGAGTTATGATATTTGGGCATTGTTGCAAAACATGGTCAAAATTCAGGGACCCATTGACTTATAAAGTTCTTCAAAGAAGTCTACTGTCATTTGTTTTAAGGCCCCTATATCCCGCATCCATGAGTCCTTAGTGTTCTTAAGCATGGAAATTATGTTCCTCTGTCTCCTTTGAATAATTCTTGCATGAAAAAAATTGTGTTTTTGTCCCCCCATTGAAGCCATCTAATTCTTGATCTTAGTTCCCAATACATTTCCTCTTGACGCCACAAGTTTTCAATCTATCCAGTAAGTTCCTTTCTCCTGTGCAAGTCTGCCTCCAAATCCCATTTATTCGTTATCTCTTGCGGTTCCTCTTTCAACATCTTTAGCTTCTTTTGACTATTTTGAAATGTTTTTTTACTCCACATTGACAAATTCAAGGATACTTCTCTGATTTTCTGTGCAAGATCAACCTCTTTCAAGCTAGATAGGTGCCATGATCTTTTAATAATATCTCCACACTCCTCATGCTCTAGCCAAAAGGCTTCAAATATAAAACTCTTTTTTTCTTTTCACCTTGTCAACTGACAATGGCAGCAAAAGAGGACTATGATTGGAGCCTATATAGCAGGTAATGCGAAGGCTTTTGCTTATGGAAATAACACTCTCCACTTGATGCTACAAACTGCTCTATCAAGCCTCTTTTTTACATACTCTTGTCCTTCACGATTATTCGCCCATGTAAATGCACAGCCTTTACTCTCTAAATCCATCAAACCACAAGCATTGAGGAAATCTCTAAATGTGCTCATACGATATCTCAGCTAGTCTCTTTCTCACCTTTTCCCAATGATACAATGTTTCATTAAAGTCACCGACACAAACCCAAGGTAGGGAATTCATGTTATTCAACTGCTGTATTTGTTCCCATTACCTCAATCTTTCTTGGAATATGGTTGGTGCATAAACAAAGGTAGCGCAAAGGTCTCCTCATTTCATCATCCTCCAATATTACATCAATGAAGTCATTTGTAGCTAAATTCAAAGATACATAAATCCCATCCTTCCATAGCAAAGCCAAACCCCCACCACTCCCCCTTGGATTTATGACAAAGTAATTTTGAAAGTCTAGTTTTCTGATAGTTCTACGAACCACTAATTCCTAGTTTTTTGTTTTCATTAAGAACACCACCTCAGGCCTATCTTGAGCCACAAGCTTGGACTGTCAAGGGTGTGCCCAACCCTTGACGGTTCCAACATAATATTTTCATTTGTAACCCGGTGGCTTATTCGAGCTAGCCACCGAAGCCATCTTCTGGATTCTTCAATCATATGAACTAGTGTTTCCAGTAGTTTGGTCTCATCTAACATTTGATAGCCTAATGACCGTTTATCATAAGAACTGTATCTTCTGCCCTTTTTAATGTCCCTGCCCTTCGACCTTCTTTGCTTTTCTTGCCTAAACAGTCTGGCTTTCTGTGATGAAGGGAGCTTTATCATTAGGGGAAACATAGAATCTGAATCAATCTCCTCCTCCCTCTCTTGAGGGTTGGAATCAGCCATGTCATCTTTGTTTGCTAGCTTTCTTTTTCCCCTATCTTCTTGGAAATTACCCAAACCGGTCTGAGGTCTACTGGATTCTCTTTGGACCACAATAATCTATCCATCATTCACTGGATTTTCTAGTATTACTTCATCCTCAACCTCCTCTTCCACATATTCTTCATAGAAAGCCTTCCAAAAAGGGCTGTTGCTATTTGCCTCAACCTTCAGCCATGGTCCATAAAGCAATTTGTCATTTGTGGAAAAGAATTCCTCGTCATACGGCAACAATTCTCAACTCTTAGCATAATGGCCTATTTTCCCATATGAGTAACAAAAGTGAGGAAGTCTTTCATACTTAAAGTCAAGCCAGTGTTCCTTATCCTGAAACTAGAAATCATGCCGGATAATAAAGGGGAAGATAACTTTAACAATACTTTGGCTTTTCCCACAACAATGGAAGTGTAGCCCTTTGTTTCTAGTTTTACTTCTGATACTTCCCCTACATTTTTTGCAATCCTTTTGATGGCTTCTTATGTTCTCCCTTCAATGGGTAGTCCGTGAATTTGTATCCAAAATTAGCAAGAGTCAAAAACCAAGCAACACAAAGGAGTGCTTGGTTCCCATGGTTTAAGGACCAGCAGGTGACTAGAAAATGACCATGGCCCTGTGTTTAGAATCTTGTTTCTTTCCTCCATAAAGCTGAAGACAAAGGAAAATAATCCGAGTTCTAAATGCTTGTAGGTGAGAGTTTATGATTTCCATGCTTTCTTCATGGTTGACTGAAAAGCTTGGAAATTAACCGATGGGCTGCCATGAAATCTACCTAAAATAGTACGTTCACATTCCCTCAACTTCTCCGACCACAGATGTCCTAGCCTTCTACTTAAAGCTGCCATTCGCTTATCTCTATCCTTGTCTCCTTCCATATTCAGTACCCAGAAAGAACCAAGATGCCCAACTCTATACTTTTGCTTTCAAAATTAACAAACCATAATGTACACAGGGAGAGAACGGAGAAGGGCTACATACTATCCATATTTTCACATTCATAAAGAAGGAAGCAAGAGAAGAGCTAACGGACTAGGATGACCTATACCTCACCAAACCATAACTAGAGAATGGAAGTTCGAGAGCAAGAAAAACTACCCAGAGCAAAAAGTCCAGACAATGTACAATTTACCAAGAAGAAGTTGCAGGTGTGGGCCTCCTTCCATTGCCGATCCCAAGAATCCTTAGAAATTTGCTATACATATGATTACATTGTATTGCTTATTGATGTCATTTCGTGAATAAGAGACCTAGGGTTTGGAATGATTGAGCAAAAATCGTGGGTGCTCAGTGGGAAACTTGTGCAAGAAATGGGAATCAACGCAACTCCATTAAAACGAGTAAGGGTTTCAGATGAAAAGGGGAATTAGGGCAAAACTATACAACCGATAGAGAGAGCTCCACAAAATTGGAGACAAAAGCTCGTGACGGGGTCGCTTATTGTTGATCAAATTCCACCGACACATTTCTTTTGCACGTCTAGTGAGACTTGTGCGGTTCAAGTGGAGGAATTGCGATGGTGAGGACAAGGAATCTGTTAGACCCTTACAATGCCATTGGCAACAATTAGCTGTTGCAACATGGCAACGACAAGATAAGGCATTCTAAATCATCAACCACTCAAGCATAAATCATGTCCCTAACACATCACAAATTGGTACTGCTTACTCAAATCTACAATCCTTAGCACTTTGGTATATGGGGTGGAGGGTAGATTTAAATCAAGAGTACTGGATTGACATTTTTCATTAGACGAAAATTAATTTGGATAAATTTGTTATAAGAATATCAATTTGAGATTTTCAATGGTAGGGAAAAAACAACCAAAAAGCCGAACTATACCCATTGTTAACACATTTACCCTCAACTTTTTTTTTGTAACATAAAAAAATTCTAAACTTATACTCGTGGGATGTATGAACCCTAAACTAGTCCTAGACTAAACCGTACAAAGTTTTTTTGAAAGAATTTATGTTGTCGTGTATGGTAATACTTAATAAAACACTAATTTAAATTCCATAATATATATTATCCATGGATAGGATAATTACATTACCTTTTCTAGTAATTCCTAAATATGCGATATTCAATCTTGATCATAAATACAATCGACGAACAAATAATATGATTGGCCATGAGAAGCCAATAAAACTAAGTTCACAAAGGGGGAATAGTTTACATTTATCGTAGCCAAATTGATATCAATCGACTCGAAAAGTGTTGACATCAATTCACTAAGTTTGAGTGAAATCAAATCGAATCAAATCGATTAGAAGGACAAAAATAGCCGGAACATTTATTGTAGTCAAACTCTTATGAGGGAACAATTATCATAGGTTTGATGGACAATTGTGGGGTAAGTACACTATTAATGCCAAAACTTGTGTACGTCACTCACTTTGGTGCCAAAAGTTTATTTTGGATCACTTAAGTGCTAAAAAGTTTAAAAAATAATCATTTTGGTGTCAGCGTCGATCTAATTGACCGGAAATTCGACGTAGCATTTTTTTATTAATTTTTTAGGCTGATGTGGCTCGCTGGAGAGTACAGTCAACATTTAAACAACAAAACGACGCCGTTTGATGTTTTTCCCTCAATTCAAAACCCTAAATCCCCAGATTGAGAGAGAGAGAGAGAGAGAGAGAGAGAGAGAAATCCCCAGATTGAGAGAGAGAGAGAGAGAGAGAGAGAGAGAGAGAAGGCATGGCATGGGCTTCACCAGCAGCGCACCAGCACCAACACCAACGCAACTCCGCCTCCGGTTCGTCTGATATTGTTGACAAACCCAAGCTCTTGTCCTCCTCCTTCTCCTTCCCTCTTCAAAATGACCCACTTCAACCGCTCCCTAAGTAAAGCCAAATCCACCATCTCCATCTGTGCCCTCCTTGTTTCCCCCGCCCTCCTTGTCTTCGCTCTCTCCACCTTCAACCCCCCTTCTTCCTCCTCTTTCTTTGCCCTTAGCCTCCTATTCTTCTCGTCGCTTCTTGCACGAGCAACAACCTCAACCTCTGCTCGCTTGCCTAGTCGAGCAACTGCGACAGAGGCCGAGCGATGGTGGTCGAGTGATGGTGGCTAAGTGAGCTAGGTCGGCGTTGGGCGAGGATCGGACAAAAAAACCCTAATTTCAATCCTCAAATAATAATATAAAAAAAATCCCCAAATGAGTTGTGGTGGCGTCGTTTTTATGAGGCCATCCACGTATGATGACAAAACAACATCGTTTTCATAAGGAGGATAGCCAAGTCATTTTTTTAAAATATAAAAGCGACATAATCATTTTGGTCGGAATCTCTCGCCGGTGTCACCAAAATGATCATTTTTCCTCCGATTTGGTACTTAAGTAATCCAAAATAAATTTTTGACACCAAAGTGAGCGCCGTATACAAGTTTTGGCACTGATAGTGTACTTACCCCAACAATTGTGGTCAAGCATTAATTGAAGTTCAGTCAATTAGTTGTTGCAATCAAGCTCCCAAGGGGATCAATTATACCATCAAATATGGAGCCGAAATTTGATTTCAATGAGTGAAAATAGTTATAATGAGAGGCTAGCTACCCATGGAGTATACAAAGAGCGCATGAGGAAATAAAGCGCACAAACATCCGAAAAGCAAGATTTACTTCTGTCAATGCACTTCTTTACAATTTATGTTCACTAGTTTCACAGCGATTTATTTCTAATCATGCTGGTTGTTTATTTCTTATTATCCATCAACACGTGCCCTCATTCTTTTTTAAAGATGTGTTGTCATCAGTTGATTCATTTCATTAGTTTAAAAACCCATTCATCAAGTGTTTGGTGCATGGTTGTCTGTCAAATTGACGTACAAGAACTGTGATGTTTGACTAGGATTGTTGATCAATCAAAGTGCAATAATTCCTTCTGTCGAGTCAGTGAAACGGAGAAGTTTTTGAGCTTTGAACTGGATTGGCACAGACTTGGTCAGTGATCCTCACTGTAATTCCTACTCACCATCATAGGAGCAAGTGGTCTCTTGGGAATTCTCACTACACGTCGTGCTGATAGGATTTACAGCTTTGATTCATCAGTAAAGCCATATGATATTTGTCTGCTAACTTTGTCGTAGAACTTAAGAGTTTCTTACTTAAGGAAGTCGTTGCCGGAGTTGGCTTGGAATGGATATATCCATTGCGGTTGGAAGTCTCGGAGTTAAGTTTAGTTTGGTGAACTTCTTGTTCCTTTTTCCTTTGATTTTTCTTGGAACTGAGCATATAGAATGGATAATTATGTTTGTTTAGGAAATTTACGGTGTTTCATGTGCGTATTACAATGCATTTTTTTGGACATGCTTTCAGGTTTTTTTTTTTTTTTTTTTTTTTCTGGTCGTATTTCCTCCCAGTTTGTGCAAGGCCAAAAAATTATTCCGCCTTAGAGAAATTGATCAACTAATTGCAAAATAAATTCAAACTAATTGGATTTCGAGCAGCTAAAGTCGACAACTGATGAATATAGGATGTGGCCCAATCTCATTTAAGGATAGGCCCAACCCGTTCACAAACTTATAAGTAGTCCCTAGCATTTACTCTTTATATGTCTAGTCCAGTTAGGAGTCTTTTGGGACATCTTTAACTTTTTTCCTGGGTTTGTTTTTTATAACAGTACTTCATATGGTTCAAGCAGAAACAAAACAAAACAAAACAAAATAAATAAATAATACAGTGCTTCGTATATATTCTTTTTTTTAACCAAGATCATAACTTATCAATTTTTGTATTACAGTGGGAACTGCACATTGAATTTGTCATCGTTGCTCAATATCTTAAATTGATTCGTTATACTTATGTATTCTTAGGTTTTATCGTCATGAGTACAATATTGTGTTATTGATGCTTGTGAGATGGTGTATTCCTTGCTTGTTCATCTTTATACATTAATACGCTACAGAGTTTATGTAATGGAAAGATTCTTTACTTCAAATCATAAGACAAGTCGTGATCTCTTTATTTAGGTTGAATATATACTTCGTTGCTTTAGAATCTGTTATTGGGCTTTGTCTAGAAGGAATCAAGGCAAGGACCCATCTACACCTACATTCAAAGATACAAACTTGGGCAACTTTTTCAATTGGAATGGCAATGATATATTCGTCATGACAGCACAAGGGCAATGGTCCAACATCATGCGCTTCATCGTAATCTTTCATATTATAGTCAACATTCTACATCAGGGGAGAGGGAAAGGATAGAAAGCTACTTGCAACGGTTCCCTAAGAAAAGTCGATCGCTGGGAATCACCAAACTTTGCTTTCTTTTTGCAACGTTTATATTAACAAAGCACCACCCTTTCCCCTTTTGTTCTTTCATGATGCTCCATAAAAGGGGGATTGAATTGCAGTTGAAATTAAAGTGAAGATAGTGAGAGCACTATAGGATCTACATGACTATTTTTCAATAAATTTAGTTATGAGAAAAAGAGTCTTGGCTTATGCAAGGAACACAGATATCAACTAATGATAAATCGAATCATATAACAAAAGTGATTTGGAATCATAGAATCGGAGATAAATGTAGATAGTGGGAGAAAAAAGGAGACATCGAAATCAGAAAGCTAAAGGAGATGGAGAAAGACCTGTCCAAGCAATCTTAAGCAGATGGGAGAAATACCTATCTAATGAAAGCTTAGATTTGAGAGGAGTAATATAACATGTTAAAAAAAATTGAAACTTTGCTCCTAAATAAACATGTTAAAAAAAATTACTCCAAAAACTTTGTTGGAAAACATGTGGTCGAAGACAATAATATATTGAATAACAAAATAGATTGAACATTAAGTTTATGTGATACAATCAATGTGACCTACTTCACGAGGAAAGCAACACAAGATTCCACATAAATAAACCATTAGAACAGAGATTACAATCATAATAAGTCACTTAAACTATCTTGGTGTATCACAGCTCCAATTACATCAAATTATTCATATGGTGTGTAGCCCTCATATTTTGTCATGAAACAATCGGTCTATGCTTACTGCAATACTTTCACAGCTTCAAACACGTAGGATGTTGTTGATGAAGAAAGCTGCCCCAAAAATTACACAACATGGTAACCTTCTCCACCAGGTACACCATCACAAAACTCTATTAAAAGTACTCTGCACAATCACGGCCTACTTAAACTAAGAATTCAACTCCCAACATCCGAGATCGCACAAACCAAGTCAAATTTCATATGCAAATTTCGGAAATTTAGTGCACTTGGACTTTCCTAAAAGAACGCCACATCTTAGATTCGCACAATCCAAGCCGAATCCATGCACTTTTAGATCAGATCTCACTCATGATTTCTCAAGATGTAATCTCAACAAAGCTTCACATTATCTCGATATTTGAGCCAAGTTCCAATCAAATCATTGGCATTTAAGCTCTAGTGTGGCTCTCCCATATTCCCTTGAGAGCTCTTCAACTGCCATAGACATCTTTCAAGTTTAAATCATGCTTAAATTTCATCATTACCTTGGATCTCAACAAAATGCCAACTTAAAATACCAACTCCACATAGCCAGTTGCATACGCACCCTTAGCTATCCACAATGTTTGTCGGATACAATCTCCTTTCCTACGAATAAAAGAAAGCCAGTGTTGTATCCATACTTATCAAGATATCAATCTCAGGACTTGTCAAATTCAGCAATTACATTAATTGTTGATTCTACAGCTCCACCTTACCAAAAGCATTGCCCATATCAATTATCATGCTAGCACTCGCCACCTAGGAGTTTCTTGTTTGCAATTCAACGTAAAGTTAAATAACTCCCAGATTTGTATAAGCACCGTCACAATCATTCATACCCATAAGTACTAGAGATCTTTGATTATAACTTTTTTGCTAACAAGAAGTGAATTTTATCGTGGCCATTAATATCAATAGCACTATTCACCTTGTGCATAGTCTAGAAATATGCACCTTTTTTTCTCTTGCCAATTTTACCATCACTTATTCGAACATGATACTAGCAACCACATTTTCTCACAAGAGAATAGTCGGTACCACTACTTGGCCACACTTTTTCAAGATTCCAACATTCGATCGCAATAGATGAGGATCTATTCATCAAGTAACTCATGACAGGATTCTTCTAGCCGTACTAACACTAAAAGTATTTTATGTGCTCGCAACCTATTATGATGCATAAGCCCTAGTATGGTGTCTCATTATTAGGAGTGTGCATGGCCCGAGTGGGTGATTCTCGGCCCAAAACTAGGAATTGCCCGTTAAAGACTGGTTTCGAAAAATTGGAATTAGGAATCGCGTGTTAGTTGCATGGATTCGCCGGAGAATCGAATCACCAGTTTAGTTCGGTTCCCGAGTGGATCCATGGAACCAGTCTTACCTCCACACCTTCCCTTTTTCACCCTCCCACATTTGTTTATTCTAGCTCTCTTAACCATGGTAGCTTTTAGCCTCCTCAAGTACTAGCGTTGTGGTGGCCGTGACCCTCGCGTTGCTTCTGTTCCGGCCACCACCACCATCTTTGCCACTACCTCTGCCTCTACCGTCTCTTACTCCTCCCATGAGACCAACGATAGGAGGATGACAAGGACGACAGGCCATTCTTTGACTTGGAGTTCGCCCCTATCCCCTAAAGAAAGGGATGACAGGGAGAAGCCTGAGGAGGAGGAGGAAGAGTAGAGACAGAAGCGGGGCGAGCCCAGCAACAACAAGGACAATAGTGATAGTGAATGTAGAGGTGGTGACGAGAATGGCGACAATGTAGAGAGAGAGTTCAAGTTCAAAGGGGAAAAGAGAATCAACTCACTATTTCACCGAGTTCAGACTCGGACTCAAAGGGAGGTGAGCAGATTCGAAGGTGAATTAGAGAGGAAGAGAGAGTTGGGGGGACAGTTTGAACTAAGAGAGACTAGATGGAGTAGGAGAGCAGTAAACTAAGATAAGATGGAGATTGGAGCACTAAATTTCAAATTTGCTAATTTCGAAATTATTGTTAATATTGAAAATTAATATATTATGATAATATAACTAGTCTAGTTTGGCAAGCAGGCGAGCGGATCTACCTATGGAATTAGGAACTAGACCGGTACCCACTAGTTTCCATAAATTAGAACTGGGAACCAGATGGGTTCCCTTAAGAACCACCGGTTCCGGGCAATCCGAGTGGGTCCTGGTTTCTTTGCACACCCCTACTTAGTATGCCTTTTTTCATGCCTAATTCATTTAATAGCTCCAATCAAAACTCCACGCTACCATTAGTCCATGCATATTTGACCATATTATCAATCTTTATTTCGATCAAAACTCTCAACTACTCAATCCTAAATAAGCGTCAAACTTGTGCCTCAATACAAGTACCTAGGTCCTCCTGGGTAGTCATATACAACTAATAGAGTAAAATTGACACTGTTCCTTGAAAGAAATTGCAATAACTCAATTTGCATGATTTCTTTGATAATTGTACTGAATTTCACTTTTCACCATTTGCTCCATTTACAACATTTGCATACATTCACTTTCTCAACCTTCAAGTTTCTCTTCCCTTGGATTGATGCATCTAGTGACACCGTGACAAAATTTGTCACCATCTTTCATTGAAACTCATGTTGATCATGCTGTTTGATTTCTCTCATTTTCATTAGAGTATCTTGAGTGACCTTCAAAACTCCACCTTATAAAGAATACCTACATGCAGCCGTATACATGCCACTCAAGAAACTCATATTCTTCTTGAACTCGAAAATAAGTCTCACACCAATCAATGTCCTCGTCCGATATTGTCATACATTCTAATTCTAACATGGCCAACACTCTCAACATTACATTCAATGTTATTCCCCAGCTGCACTTTATCACTATTCATAAACTAATAAATAGAAACTATATCATATTTGATATAACGTGAAATGAACAGCCAAATCCATAATTTTTTTGGCAAAAGATAAATCCATAGTGATAGACAATATATGATCAACACTATCCAAATTGTGAGCTACAGCTACAATATCATTTGTATACTTAGTTCTAATTCCCTTACTAATCTCATTTCTCAGCTTTTTAGACAATCCCTTCTAAGATGCCCTCTTTTGTCATTATTTCAACATATAACACCACCAATGCTAGGTTGACTACAGCTATCCGAGTTCACACTATTCTTGCTAAGATGAGGGAAAATTTGTCCAAAAACTCCCAAACTTATTAAACTTTTGCCAATTCAATCATAAACCTTTTAATTTTGTCAATTCAGTGCTAAACATTTTCACTTATTACCAATTGAGTCCATCCAACTAATTTTGACCGAAAAATGCTAACGTGGATGTCAGTGATGCAATGTAGAACTATCGGCACTGATGTGAACAATTTTTAATAATATTTTAATATTTTTTTGAATTATTATTATTATTATTTTCTTTTTCCTCTTTCTTTATTTCTTTCTTTCTGTTTGTCTTTCTTCTTTTCCTTTTTTGGTGGATGGCCACTGGCTACAAGCGATGGTCGGCCATTGGCCACAGTCAGTTGGCTGGCCTCGCTTACAAAAGACGAGGCCCTGCTAGGCTAGGGCAAGCCCTAGGGAAAAGAGCCCTCACCCAAGCATAGGTCAAGCGAATATTGGCATCGCCAAGCTAGATCTAGCTAGGTCGACCCTCACCCAAGTTAAGGCAGCCTCGTTGAGCATCAGCCGAGTGATGGTGATGTCGAGAAAGGCTACCCTAGCCCGAGTGAGGGCCAGCCTCACCAGATCTGGTCTAGGTGAGGCCAACACTTGCCTGGGCAAGGCCTCGCCAGATTTGGTATGGGCGAGCCTTAGCGGGGCTCTACTTGCCAAATTTAGTGAGGTTGGCCCTCACCTAGGCTAGGGCAACCTTGCCTAATGTCACCGTTGCTCGGTTGACACTCAGGTGAGGCCGCCTTAGCCTAGGCAAGGGTTGGCCTTGCTTGGCCTACGTGAGGTTGACCTCGCCGAGCGTGACTTAGGTGAGGGCTCCCTTCGCTAGGGCTTGCCTTCGCCTGGCTAGGGTTGGCTTGTGGCGAGTGAAGCTAGTTGGCTGGGCATGGTTAGTGGTTGGCCGATTGTCGCTTGTGGCCAACTAGCCATCGGAAAAGGACAAGAAGAAAGCCAAAAAGAAAAGAAAGAGAATAAAAATATCTATTAAAATATTATTAAAAATAGTTCAAGTCAGCATTGGCTCGGCAATTCTACATGAGACCGTTGCATCCACATCAGCATATTATGGCCAAAATTGGCCAGATTGACTCAATTAGCAATAAGTGAAAATGCGTAGAATTGAATTGGCAAAATTTAATAGATTTAGGATTGAATTGGCAAAAGTGTAATAGGTTTAGGACTTTTTGGACAATTTTCCCTAAGATGAGCACTAATTCTTTTTTTACCTTCACTTACTAAAACAGTAGGCACAAGCTTACTAGATCCCCTTCTATGAATGTCCTCACTTAGAATTGAATTACGAACCTCACCAAACATCAAGCTTTTTGGCTCAAAGAAATTATTAACAGCAGAAACAATAATACTCTAACAATTAGGGAATGGGGATTATATAATCAAAATAAGTATTTCATCATCAAAGTCAATCCCTATAGAACTTAACTAGTTAACAACCACAATTGAACTCATTGATATACTAAGCAACTGATTCATATTTGTCCATTTTTAAGTTAAATAGACATTGCAATAAGTAGACTTTTTTTTTTAAAAAAATCAAAGAGGGCTTCCCATACGCATTTGACAAAGCATTCATTAATCTTGCACTGGTCTTCTCTTTCATGATGCTAAACAACATTACAAAACAACGACAACCTAGTAACACTCAACACTAGTCTATCAACAAATTCCAATCAACCTACTTCGTCAACTCTGGTTCTCTCCGGACAAGGATAATTGTAGATCCTCTTGTATAGATAGTCCTTAATCTACATATTCTAAAAATTGAAATCCTTCCTATCAATTTTGTCGATCCACACCTTTCCTTCTTTAGTCACCATCGGTCAGTTTCAACTCAACTTAGCCTAGACTTGATACGAATTTGGGCAAAAACAACGAATAAAATATTATAGTAAATAGAAAAAGGAAATAAATTGGACAACGGATATACATGATTTGGTTAGTATAACATATTCAATGAGGAGAGTAGCATATGATTGCACTATAAATCAAACAATACAATGGAAATTATTATCAACTAACACTTTCAATGTGTCTCAACCCCAATAACACCTAAGCACTCACATAATATTTAGCCTTCACAATTCCTTACGTATATAAATTTCCTTCTAATTCACATGTCATGAGCTTTAACTATATGTTCACATATTATACGGGGCTCGCATTTGTCATATTTTTGCCATGCTATCATCCTTCATCGAATTGTCAATGATATCAGGTATATATTATTTCAATTTTCTCTTTACATTTGGTTATTCCTTAATCATAAATCCTTCAACAAACCCACAATCGAAAGATATATTAATGTAGTGGGTAATAGACGCAGTCTTGACATATAAAACAATTTTTAACACTCACTCGTCATTGACAACCAACCACTTTTCAAATGGGAACTATGTCAAATTAATGTGCGTGTATGTGTTGTTCTATCAATGCTACATTTAAGAGAAACAAGCCATTATAGTGAAAAAGAACACTAGGTTAGGCCATCTTTGACATCTAGCTACGTTGAGCAGTAAATTTAATTCTCGTTCAACCTATCCTGTAGCATAAGGACCGGATTTAATTTCTCCCACTTTCCAAATTCAAAGAATGCTAAAGTGTGGGGGAAAAGTATCGCATTTGTGCAAGAGAATCCTGGCGATTTATGATTTAATGACACCTATCATTTGTAGATATATAAGAGAGAAGTATCTTTTTTTATTAAAAAAAAAAAAAAATCTCTTTGTATCTAACTACTATAAAAATAATTTAATTGGCATTGAGAGTGATCGTATATCTAGAAAATTAACTGGCACGCCGTTTATCAACCGGAAGAAAGCTTTTCATCACTATCATTGCTCAAGAGTGGTGACTTCCCATGTTGTCGCCATGTAATCTTGGACCATGTTTTCAATCTCTCTCTCTCTCTCTCTCTCTCTCATCATCTAATTCAAGTATTCCTGGTCTCTAACAACAATTGGAAATGGAGGCACGGATTTTTATTTCTTCCTAAATGATACCATGTGATTTCAATTTTTTAAAGTATGAGAGATGCGGAAAATCTTACTAACGTCATAAATTAGTAAGAACCGAACTATAAATTATTCCATCCAAGCATAGAGACGATCCACATTGTTTTAGGCGATGCTCCTTGCAAAGCTTTATTCACATCCAATTATGTTTCCACTTTGTTGCCTCCAATTATTCACTTTTTCTTCAGTTTTGGACGCCAAGCTCGCCTCATGACCGAGGTCAGCGCTATCATTTTGGACTTTTTTGACGGGCCGGAACTGTAATGATAAGGACAGCATAGAACAACTCTCCACAGTCAATGATTGCGTCTGTAGAGATGAGATTATTGCCCCATGAAGTCTCGAAAGTGCTTTGTCCCCACACCATCAGTTGGGGAATGGTTTCCCCTCTGGCCATCGGAGATTACCGTTGCTAATTTAATTTGTCTATCTTTTTTATTTTATTTTTTGAAGCATCACAAAACATGTATTATTGGGCAAATGATGGGACTCATGCGTTCTACAATCACAAAAATATTTTTTTTTTCCTTTTTTTTGCACGTTGTCGGGATTCAAACCGAGTCTTGCATCCCCACAATCATTTTTCAGTCCACTAGATCGGATGTCTAGTGGTTATAAACACCAAAATGTAATGGAAATATAGATAGAGACTCAAGTTGCTTAAAGAACATCGCATACTTTTGTATAGTACAGCTCCAAGTTTAGGAGCATGTCATTCTAAATCGGAACAAGTTGATACGATTCCCTTTTCGATGTCTCCATGCCGCCTCTCATGTGGCAACATGGGAGCAAAAAAGAGAAAGATGGGATAGGGTTTCGCTTGCTGTCACCAATAAAAAGATGAACGCATTTTTGTTGGCTAATCAAATATCGAAAGTCAAATGATATGATATTTAAAATTATGGTTATCTCATCAATCTCTCACTGAAAAGACTCTTACTAATATTGAGTCATCTCCTATTCGAGTAATGGCTAGATTTTCCTATTTCCCTAGTTCTTGTATTGGGCCTTAACCCGTTTAATATTCTTGATGGAGTATTATTTGAGGATCATTCATTTGCTTAACCTGTCGAAAAATTCTTTGATGATTATTGTATCAGAAACCATATGAAGGATTTGAGAGAACCCGGCGAAAGGAAGGTTCATCATGTTGCTGCATGGAGTCCAGCCATTCCAAAACGAAAGCACAGTGGAGATTATTCGTACACTATTAAGTAAAATAATTGTTAAAGAAAAAGGAACAGTAATTTGTTTTATTTCTCGCTTCTTCTCATTTGGCCACCTTACTATGACAAGATTGTCCTTCAGTTCCTATGCAGATGAAGACATAAGAACGAACAAACAGGTCCTACCCAACCCATTTGTCCATTTCTTACCCTCATCTCACTTCATCCTTAATTATTCTAACGAAAAGTACTGTTTGAAGAGAGTTGCGTACGTTGCCAAATGAATTATCTACATCTTTCTTTTAAAAAAATATATATATTTTTTTAATTGAAAAAGTAATGATTTATTTGTCTCACCAATTATACTGTGATGGACCTCACTAGCAGAGACATAGATCATGGGAGAGGGAGGGTTATGTTTCAAAATTTGAAATGACACTATTATGGTTTTAAAGGTAGGTGGCATTTAGGAGGAAAGTTCATAGGACAACTTGGGACCATGTGGACATAAGATTCCAAGATATCCAACATTATAATTCCCTAAAGTCATCATCTCTTTCTTGACCCAAGTAGGCTATAGCCAGCCAGAAAATAATTGGTGCAACTCAAATGTGAAATGCCCCTGCATTTACTTAATAAAAAAGAGGGGAAAAAGTACATGTGAGAGAAAGAGCGAGTAAAATAAAGAAAAGAAGCAGCGAAAACTTAGGCTGAGGTTAGAGAATCTACGACACATATGAATGGGGACAAACGAGAAGCTCTTAACCTTGGAAATCCCAAACTTAGCTCAGCTTAAGTTTCGTTCAACACTGTTATGCGACGAACCCTCGCTTTAATATTCATTACTTATGTTGTCCAGGAGCGTATCAAAGCGTGTCGTATTTACCCTGTCGAACAAGATTTAAAGAAAAGATCAAGAGGCCCCGAACAAAACCACGGTATCGAACTAGGATAGTCTGAATTAGTTCATGATTTGGGCGGTGCATGCGATGAGATTCGAGGAAAAGCTTTCCTCTTCGACTTTAGTTTTTAAAATTAATCTAGAAGCCTTAGTTAACCCCGAGGACAGAAGCTCAATTTTTCTTGATCTAGAAACCTTGAAAAGATAAAATATTACGTCTCCACTAAGAGGAAAACAAGAAAAAAGCTAAATAAAGTAAAGGCTATGTTGATCGATTTTATGACACGTGGAGAATGTCGGTGAATTTATGGTGCGATACCAAGTATGAAAAAGAGATGAAAAAGTCTCCGCCGTGACGACAACGGGATTGAGCTTCTTTTCTTGTGTTTGGAGAGGGACGATTATCAAGGTTTTGACCACGGTGAAGATTATGCGTAAATATAAGCATTAAAGCATGCGGTGAGTCTTGTGCTTGAGTACTATATTTAGCTTCTTTGTAACTTTCTAAGTCATCGAGAATGACCAGCGCGGCATAATTAGCCTTTGATTACGGCTATATCAAGTTGGCATGTTGATGCTTAATATATATTTAGGGGAAAAAAGTGCTAAAAAAGTCTTAAACCTTTTGCATTGATGCCAATTTAATTTTAAATATTTTCCTTCTCCTCTACCTTACTCTAGTTGGTCGACTTGGACTTCGCCGGCCACTAGTGAGGCTCAAGACCTCGCTAAGGCAGCCTCAAGCCTGCCTCGCGCTGGGCTGGCAATGCTTGTCCTTATAGACCATGGGCAAGACCTAACCTTGCCAAATCTAACAAGGTTGAGCCTCGCCCGGCCACTAGCAAGGCTCAAGCCCTCGTAGGCTGGTCTCATGCTAAACTGGCGAGGCTTGCCCTCATTGACCATGGGTGAGGCCCGACCTTGCCAGATACGACGAGGTTGAGCCTCACCTAGCCACTAGCTAGGGCTCATGCCCTTGTAGGTGCGACCTTGTGGCCTTTGGCGAGGGCTTGAGCCTCGCTAGTGGCTGGCAATGTCGACCTTGATCTCGTCTACCGTCACCTCTAGCCAGTCGTTGAGGTTTGGCAACCAACTAGAGTAAGGGGGAGGAAATAGAGAAAAGAAAAGGAAAAAATAAAAAGAAAAAGAAAAAAACAATTTTTGAAAAAAAATGTTAAAATATCTTTAAAAGTTGTCACGTTAGTTGTGGCCATGCCACGTCAGTCAATCAGTGTCTACGTCAGTAAAATCTGGCCAAATTAGTAGGAATGGCTAAATTGGCACTAAATCAAAATGTTTATGATTAAATTGATATAAAATGTTTATGACTATATTGACACAAATACGAAATATTTAAGACTTTTTTGACACTTTTCCTGATATTTGAGTGTTGTCAAGAAGAAGGTAAATCGCTTCAATTGTCAAGAAGAAGGTAAATGGAAAAATAAAGTTGGGATGGTCGTGGAATCACCTAATCTTACATTGGCCATATTTCAAAAAACTATGCAACTAAGTCCATTTGCAAATCTGCAGTGCGATTGAACACACTAAATCATCGGCCTACTTATTTGCTACTATATCATAGATTTCGGGATTGGAATTCATCTTTTTTATTATTTTAGTGTTAGTATTTCAAATTACTCTATGTAAACAAATTATCAAAATAAACTAAACAAATTAGGATTGCCAAATCGAAGCCTCTGTTAACATTCCGGGTGTCCCCTTACCTTTTTTTATCGACTCTATTCTCATTCCTTCCCCTAGGATGGAGCACTTCACATTCTGATAAACAGGGAATGAGAACCTACTGTTACATTCCACTTTTTTACTCCTACTGTGTACTTCTCCTACTCTAAATCGAGAGTCATATGAAAAGGACCGCACCCATATTTTTACCCGGATGAAAAGGACGGGTAGAAAGAAATTAAAAATTGCAGAAGTACGAAATTGCGACAACATCACAGCATCGAATTTTTACCCCGACTGACCTAGACTAGCTATAAAAAAAACTATTCACCATGACACCATCCTCTCACACGATAGTGTATCTGGAAAACATTGAGTTCGTGTAAGTACAATGCAAAGGAAGAGTTGGGAATTTGCAATGACGATCTGAAACTTCTAGGAAAATGAAACACAAAAGTGACTCAAGAAAGGAAAACGACACTGTAGGGGAAAAAGATAAAGACGGTAACAATCCCGCTACTGAGAAATTTGCTACGGACGGGACACGTTAAAAACCCAAATTTGGACCGATTCTTCCGAAATATCCGGTTCACGGATTCAAATCCAAAGGGGTCCCCATCATCACCTCACAAGGTTCCCGACCACGTGATGATCACACGTCTAAGTCTTCTTCAATCGTACCTGAGTTCTTAACAGGTCAAGATCCTCATCATGGCCATCGTAGCATACATCCATTAATTATTATGATGTACTCGATTCAATAGCTGCAATTGCATGCTTCTGTGGTCCTTTCACAGCTCATGGTCCACTTCCATATCTTACTAGCCTTGGCGGTTAGTGATAGTTCCCAATGGACATAAATATATTTCAACATTAATATCTTGAGGATTTAAAAATGATAGAAGGGGCTATAGTGATATTGCATCTGCTCTTGACATTTGCCCTTCACATACGATGGACTACTCTACTATTCTACTGGAGCATTTGATTCTCGAGTTCTCACCGTAGCAAAGTAATCACCAATTTACTATGATATGGAAGCCCTAAAAGCGGTTTACCTGAAAAAGGAAATTGTCTTGGCATTTATTCAAATCCATAACCATATTTGATTTGGCATAAGTTGACATTGAATCTTGATCAAATGTTCAATCTAGCTATCAATGTAAACAAGGTTGAAGTTAATAATTCTGCTGACAGCATGTGCGATTCTTATTAGAGCTATTATATTGGCCAAGAAATCTTTTACAAACTGTTGGAACTCTAAAAGTCAATTTTTTATATTGGCGTGGATGTTGATCGCTTCATGTGGCATGATTGGAGTTAATGTTGATAATTTTTTAATCTTTTAGATATTTTTTTTTTCGAATTTTTATAAATTTTTCTTGTCTTTTTTTTTTTTTTACATTGTTAGAGCTAGCAAGAAGTTGTCGGGCCAAGGCTTGACCTTGGCTTGATGGCCATTGGGCGAGGGTTGCAACCCTCAACAAATCGTGAGCAAGGGTTGTGAGCCCTCGTCAGTTGCCAATGAGGACTTCACAGCCCTCACAAGCCCTTGTCTAGTGGCCAATGGGGGCGCCAAGCCTCAACCCATGGCTAGCGATCCCCAACCAACTCTTAACAGTAAAAATAAAAAAATAAAGGCAAAGAGAAGAAAAAATAAAAGGGAAAAAATTATAAATATTCACATTAATGTCAGCCATACCACGTAGGATTATTAGCATTCACGTCAATAATTTTGTGGCTAAATTGGCCTGGTGGACTCAATTAATATCAATATGAAATGAATTTTGACTAAATTTGTCCAATTGAAAGTTTAAAACTAAATTGGTACTAATACGATAGATTTAGATATTTTTTGATATGTTTTCCATTCATCAACTAATAACCAAATTAATTTCAGTCGAGTGGAGAAACATTGATGTCGATTCACTAAGTTTGAGTGAAATCAAATGGACTGCAATGACAGTTTTGGGGTCAAGCTTTTATTACAGTTGAGTCAATCAGTTAATGCAGTCAAGCTCCCTAGGCGGGATCAATTATACCATCAAATATGGAGCCAAAATTCAATTCAATGAGAGAGAATGGTTATTAGGATGGGCTAACCACCAATGGACTATGAAAGGAGCGCATCTGAAGAGGAAATGACTCACGTCAACGTCCGAAAAACAACATTTACTTATGTCAATGTACTTACTTGCAATTTGTTTTTCATTTCCGAGCAATTTATTTCAAGTCATTTTCGTTGTTTATTTCCTTTTGTCAACCAGACACTTGCCCTTATTCTTTGGGAAAGACTTCTGTTGTCATTAGTGGCTTCATTCATCAATTTTAGAACTTAATCATCAAGTTTTTGTTCCTATTTTTTGTGCATGATTTGTCTGTCAATTCGAAGTACAACGACTGCAATGTTTGAATGGGATCTTTGATTAGTTGAACCTTAATAATTCTTATTGTCAAGTCAATGATTTGTAAGGAGCAATTTTGAGCAATTTTGCGCAAATAGAACCCCATCATTCGAGAGAACATGTTTAGAGATTGAAATGTCATACTGTATGATGCTTTAAGCAATATGTCAAACACTCTCTCCACCGGTAATGAATCTAACAAAACTCTATAGAATTTATCCGCTCTCAAGACTAAACAAGTAGTTAGCAAACAATCAAATTGAAAGAGACAATAAATATTTAAAATTGACATAGAGATCAATGGATTATACTTAATCAAAGTCTAGGTGTGCTCTTGGTTAGCTCTAGCATTGCTAAAGTTATCCTAGTCTACTTAGTAACTTTAGTAGGGTCAACATTTTTATGTGCTTTTAACATGGACCCACATGTTGGGATATTTCACCTACAGCTAAACCCACAGATTTCACATTAATTATGCGAGATTAACCATTAATTACACCTAACACATACAAAGTAATTTATGAACATTAATTAGTTCCACCAACTAAGTCGGCAAGACTTGATCATCTTCTAAAATACTTAAATTTAAAATAGTTGCATAAATTTGAAAAAAGAAATATTCGAGTAACGAAAAAGGGAAGGTCGGATCAAAGGAGAAATGATGATGGGAATGCAAAGGAATGGCGGTTGTGGGGTTGGATTAGCCGACCTATTTATATTACCACTTTTTTTCGTTCAAAATCGCTTCTCAATTTTTTTTAGGCATTTCACGTGTTTGCATGATACATTTTTCTTCCCCGAAACATATTAAACAAAATATAAAGATTGACTTTGGAGTCTTGGACTCATTTTGGCGTTGTCTGTCCTCCATCTCTTTTGAAATGTGCGATGAGGTGAGGGACCGAAGCTACGAAAACGGCGTCATGAGCCGCCGTTTGCTGTAAATAGCTCTCTCTCTCTCTCTCTCTCTCTCTCTCTGAACCTAAGGGCAAGTTTTAAATGGCGGCGTCATGGTGGCGTGAAGCAGACGTTTGGAATATCAGTCTCAGTATGTTTTCTCTTGACAAAGAAACTCAGAAACTCACACCGCACAACCGTTGCTTTCCGTCATAACGGACAAGAAAGAGCAGAAAGACAACGCAAGGAGTCGAAGCTGTTCTTCATCGATAGCAAGCCCTGCTCACTGTCAAACAGGATGACGGATATAAAAACTGTAGAACAATGAAATGGTGTTTGGATTTACACTTTCTTATAATTTACAAACTCACAAATTAGTGAGACAGAGAAAGTCATGACCTTTATGTTCTTGGGAAAAACTATAGTACGATGTCTCACTATACATTTTTTCATGCCTAATTCATTTAATATCTCAAACCAAAACTCCGTGCTATTATCAGTCCATGCATGCTTGACCATATTACTAGTTTTCGTTTCAAGCAAAACTCTCAACTACTCAATCTTGACACAAGCATCAAACTTGTGCCTCAACATAAATACCCAGGTTCTCCTCGAGTAATCATGAACAACTAGCAATGTAAATCTAACACTTTTCGAAAGAAATTGCGACAGCTTACGAACATTTGAAATGAATCAGCTTTACAATCTACATGTTTCTCTGATGATTGTGTTGAACTCCACTTTCTACCATTTGCTCGAGTTACGACATTTGCATACGTTCACTTCCTCAACCACTTAACCATACAATAGACTCCATTCACTTAAAATCTTTAGGTTTCTCTTCCCTTAGACTGATACATTCGATGACGCTACGGAAAAATCCATCGCTATCTTCCATTGAAACTCATGGTGGTCACAGTGTTTGATTTCTCATTGCCATTAGAGTACCTTGAGCGATCGTTAGAACTTCACCTTATAAAATATACCAACATGTAGCTGAATACATGTCACTCAAGAAACTCACATTATTCTTCCACTCTAAAATATGTCGCACACCAAGCAATGTCTTTGTCTGATATTGTCATACATTATAATTCTAACATGGCCAACACTCGTGAGGCCACACTCAATGTTGTTCCCCAACTACACTTTATCACTATTCATGCATTAATAGGTAAACCAGATCATATTTGATGTAACATGGACCACCAAAATCCATTGGTTATTTGGCAAATGACAAATCCTTAGTGGTAGACAAAACATAATCAACACTATCCAAACTGTGAGTTACAAGTGCAATATCATTTGCAAACTCAACTCTAATTCCCTTACCCTTCTCATTTCTCAGCTTTAGGCAATCCCATCTAAGATCTCCTCTCTTTTCATTTTTTTAAAACAAATAACACCACCATTCTTAGGTTGACTACAACTATTCAAATTCACACTACTCTTGCTAAGTGATGTACTAGTTCTTTCTCTACCTCCACCTACTAAACCAGCATGCATAAGCTTACTAGGTCCCCTTCTATGAAGGCCCTCACTCAAGATCGAATCATGAACCTCATCAAACATCAAGCTTTTTACCTCAAAGGAACTACTAACAACAAAAACAACAATATTTAAACAATTAGGTAATGAGAATTATAGAATCAAAGTATGTATCTCATCATCAAAATCAATCTCAATCGAACTTAATTGATGAACGACCAGAATTCATTGATACACTAAGTGACACAATGCATATTCATCCATCTTTAAGTCAAATAAACATAGCAAACCTTTTAAAAAAAAGGAATTCTCTTATGCATTTGACAAGGCATTCATCAATCTTGTAGTGGTATTCTCTTTCATGATGCTAAACAACATTGCAAGAAAACGTCAGCCTAGTAACACCCAACACTAGTCTATCAGCAAATTCCAATCAACTTGCTTCATCTACTCTGCCTTCTCTTCGGACAAGGATAGCAAATCCTATGGTATAGATAATCCTTAATCTACATCTTCTAAAAATCGAAATCCTTTGTACCAATTTGTTGATTCCACCTTTCCTTCTTTTATTGCCATCGATTTGCTTCAACTTAGCTTAAACTAGATTCGATACAAATTTGGGCAAAAACAACCAATCAAATACCATAATAAATTTATAAAAAAAAAGGAAATAGATTGGACAATGAATAAACGTATTTCAATCAGTGTAACCTATTTCATGAGGAGAGTAGCACATGATTGCAATAGAAATCAAACAATCAATGGAGATTATTACCATACTTGAGTCACTTAAACACTTTCAATGCGTCTCAACCTCCAATACCACCCAATCACTCACATAATATTTAGCCCTCACAATTCTTTACGCCCTCAAATTCCCTTATTCCCTTCTAATTCACATGTCACAAGCTTTAACTATATGTGCACATATAGTACAAGGCTTGTATGTTTCATATTTTTCTTTTCCTATCGCCCTTCAACGAATGGTCAATGATATCATTTATATATAATTTCAATTCTATCTTTAAGTTTGGTTATCCCTTAATCATAAATCCATCAACAAACCAACGATAGTTAGATATATTATGTAGTGACAAATAAAACAGTTTTTAGCACACACTCATCATACAAACAACCACTTTTCAAATGGGAAAATGGTCTAAATTATTGTGCGTGTATATATTGTTCTATCAGTGCTCCATTTAAGAGAAACAAGACATTATAGTAAAATAGAATACTAGGTTGGGCCACCAAAGTTAGCTAGCTATGTCGAGCAGCAAACTTAATTTAACTCTCATTTCAACCTAACTTGTAAGATAAAGACCAAATGTAATTTGTCTCACTTTCCAAATTCAAAGAATTTCTTATGGGAGAAAAGGACCGCATTTATGCAAGAGAATCATAACGATTAATGATTTAATGACACTTATCATTTATATATGTAAGAATGAACTATCTTTTTTTATTTCTCTTTCTATGTCACTACTATAAAAATAAGATTGGCATTAGTCAAATAAGAGTAATTGTATAGCCTAGAAAATTAACTGGCACATGGTTTATAATGAATGACAAATGCTCTTATATAAGAAAAAGGACTGGCGATAAACCCTATTTTACTCCGTATTCTCATATGAGGAAAAAATAGTTCCACTTACTGTAATATTATTTTGCTTTACCCTTCAACAAAGTATAAAACGGATTAGGTACAATCTTTTTTAATTAATTGCATAACTATGATAAATTGAGATACAAATTTAGATTTCTTTGTCAAGTGATACCATGTAATTTCAATTTTTTAAAAGTATGAAAATCTTATAACATCATAAATTCGTAAGAATCGAGCTATAAATCGTTCCATCCAAGCGTAGAGACGATCCACATTGTTTTAGGCGATGCTCCTCGCATAGCTTTATTCACATCAGATTATGTTTCCACTTTGGTTCATCCAATTATCACTTTTTCTTCATTTTTTTACGCCAAGCTCGCCTCGCGACCGGGGTCAGCGCCATCATCTGAACTTTTTTGACGGGCCGGAAGTGTAATGATAAGGACAGCACGGGACAACCCTTCACAGTGAATGATTGCATCTGTAGAGATTATTGCCACATAAAAGTTTCGAAGTGCTTTGTCCCTACATCGTCAGTTGGTGAATGATTTCCTCTCTGGCCATCGGAGATTTGCTAATAAGCCTAATATAATTCGTTTATTTCTTTGAAGCATCACAAAACATGTGTTATCACCTTTGGGCAAATGCTGGGACTCATGCGTTCTACAATCACAAAATGTTTCTTCTTTTTTTGCATGTTGTCGGGATTCAGACCTGGTCGTGCATTCCCGCCTTTATTGCCAGTCCACTAGGTCGGATGGCTAGTAGTTATAAACAACAAAATGCAATGGAAATATAGATAGAGACTTGAGTTTTTTAAAGAACATCACGTACTTTTGTGTTGTATAGCTCCAAGTTCAGGAGCTTACCATTCTAGGTTGGAATAAATTGATACGATTCCCTTTTTTTTTTGGCTCCATGCCCCCTCTAGAGTGGCGACATGGAGGCAACAAAGGAAGAGGAGATAGACTTTCTCTCGCTCTCACTAATAAAAAGATGAACACATTTTTATTGGTTAATCAAATGTTGACAGTCAAATGATATGATATTTAAACTTATGATTTTGTCCTCAATCTCTTTGTAAAAAGACTCTTACTAATATTGAGTCATCTCCCATTTGAGTAATGCTTAGATTTTCCTATTTCCTTAGTTCTTTTATTGGGCCTTAACTAATTTGATATGCTTGACTAAGTATTATTTGAGGATCATTCATTTGCTTAACATGTCGGAAAATTCTTTGATGATTATTGTATCAAAAGCCATATCAAGGATTTGAGAGAACTCGGCGAAAGGAAGGTTCACTATGTTGCTGCATGGAGTCCAGCCATTCCAAAACGAAAGCGCGGTGCAGATTTTTGTCCACTATTAAGTAAAATAGTTGTTAAGAAAAGGAAAATTAATTTGTTTTATTTCTCACTTCTTCTCATTTGGCCACCTTACTTTAGACAAAGATCCTCCTTCAGTTCCCGTTCAGATGAAGTCACCACAACAAACAAACAGGTCCTACCCAACCCATTTGTCCATTTCTTTTTCTCATCTCACTTCCTCCTTAATTATTCTAAGGAAAAGTACTGTTTGAAGAGAGTTGTATACATGCCCAGATGAATGATCTACATCTTTCTCTAAATTTTTTTATTTTTTAATTAAAAAAAGCAATGATTTATGCCTCTCACCAATTATACTGTGATGGACCTCACTAGCAGAGACATACATCATGAGAGAGGGAGGGTTATGTTTCAAATTTTGAAAAATGACACTATTATGGTGTTAAGGGTAGGTGGGATATAGGAGGAAAGTTCCAAGGACAACTTGGGACCATGTGGACTTAGATTTCAAGATATCCAGCATTATAGTCCCTAAAGTCATCATCTCTCTCTTGACCCAAGTAGCCTGTAGCCAACCAGACGATAATTGGCAAAACTCAAATGCGAAATGCCCACGTATTTACCTAATAAAAAAGGAGGGAAAAAGTCCATGTCAGAGAGAGAGAGAGCGAGTAAAATAAATAAAAGAAACAGCGAAAACTTGGGCTGAGGTAAGAGAATCTACGACGCATTCGAATGGGGACAAACGAAAAGCTCTCAACCTTGGAAATCCCAGACTTAGCTCAGCTTATGTTTCGTTCGACACTGTTATGCGACGAATCCTTGCTTTAATATTCATTAGTTATGTTTTCCACAAATGTCCCAAGAGCGTGACATATTTACACCGTGGAACAAGAGTTCAAGAGAAGACTCAAGGAGATCCCGAATAAAACGACGCTACTGAACTAAGATAGACTGAATTAGTTCATGATTTGGAGTGGTGCATGCAATGAGATTTGTGGAAAAGCTTTCCTCTTTGACTTCAGTTTTCAAAATTGATCTAGAAGCCTTAGTTAACCCCCAGAACAGAAGCTCAATTTTTCTTGATCTACAAACATTGAAAAGATAAAATAATGCATCTCCATTGAGAAGAAAATAATAAGAAACTCGATAAAGTGAGGGCTATTTTGGTCGATTTTATGATACATTGGTGTGATACCAAGTGTAAAAAAGAAGTGAAAAGTCTCCGCCGTGAAAATAACGGGATTGAGCTTCTTTTCTAGGTGTTTGGAGAGGGATGATTATCCAGATTTTGACTATGGTGGAGACTATGCGTTAAAGCATGCGGTGAGTCTTGTGCTAGCGAACTATATTTAGCTTCTTTGCAACTTTCTAAGTGTGTTGGTAGCTAAAGAGTTTAGGGTCATCGAGAATGACCAGCGCAGCATAATTAAACTTCGACTCTGGCTATACCAAGTCTGCTCATGCTCCAAATTTAAGGAAAAAAGAAGAAGCAGCAAGGCATGTTGATGCTTACTAAATACTTGGGTGTTGTCGGGAAGAGGGTACTTCACTTAAATTGGTGACAAAAGATAGATAAAGTGGCAAAACAAAGTTAAGATGGTCGTACAATCACCTAACTTTATGTTGACCCTAATTCAAAAAACTCTGCAATAAAGTCCATTTGCAGATCTGTAGTGGAATTGAACGTGCCAAATCAAAACTCAACCCTAACACTCAAGCGAACATTTTCTTATAAACTTAGGCACTAAAATAGTAAAAAAAAAAAAAAAATTATGGCACTCAAATGAGTCCTGTACAAAATTTATGGCAATTGTAATGTCTTGTCCTCACCTTTCGTCTCCCTGTTCAATCACTGGCTTCCTCCTTTTCTACCATATCATAGATTTTGGGAATGGTATTCATCTTTTTGTTGATTTTTAGTGTTGGTATTTCAAATTATGTATATAAACAAATTATCAAAACAAATGTCACGAATTAGGATTGCCAAATCAAAGCCTCTGTTAACATTCCGCATGTCCACTCCACCTTTTTTTTTATTGCTTTATTCTCATTCCTTCCCTGGGATCGAGCACTTTAGGGCGTGCATGGAAATGTTCCAAAGAAACGTTTCTGGAACACTTCTGTACGGATTTTGTTCCCGGCAACAAAAAAAGAACAGAAACGCGTTTGGTTGCGTTTCTGTTCTTTTTTTGTTTTTTTGTTCTTGGAACGAAATAGAAACAAAAAAAAGAAACAACAATTTGTTGTTTCTTGTTCCAGAAACAAAATTGAAGAAACGTTTCTCTTCTCTCTCTTCTTCTTTTCTTCTTCTTCTTTTCTTCTTTTTTCTTTCGCCGGTCGCCGGCCTCAGCCATGGCCGGCGACGCTCTCGAGGGTTGGCGACCTCGCCGGAGCGTCGCCGGCCCCCGGCGAGGCTCGGCCTCGCCGGATCGGGCGAGCTCGAGCTCGCCGGGGCCGGTGACGCTTGGCCTCGCCGGATCTGGGCGAGCTGGAGCTCGCCCGGCCAAAGCGAGGCTCGGCCTCGCCCGCGCGGCGAGCTCGGCCTCGCCGGGGCCGGCGAGCCTCGCCGTGGCTGGGCGAGGCTGCCGGCCCGTCGGCCGGTCGCCGGAGACGGGGACCGGCCAAAAAAAAAAAAGAAAAAAGAAAGGAAAAAATGAAAAATAAAATAAAAATGTTTAAAAAATTAAAAGAAATAAAAAAAGAATAAAATTTACCAAACGTGTTTCTATTCATTTTTTATTCCCGGAACAAACGTTACCAAACGCGTTCTTTTGTTCAAAAATTGTTCCGGAACGAAACACTTTTTTTTTTTTTTTTCTGTTCCCTGGAACAAAAAAAGAACAGAAACGTTACCATTCTCACCCTTACATTCTGATAAATAGGGAACGAGAACCTACCCTTACATTCCACTGTTTACTCCTAGTGTATACTCGTCCTCTTCTTGAGGGCCATATGAAAAGGACCGCAGCCAAATTTTTACCCGAACGAAAAGGGAGGGTAGAAAGAAATTTAAAATTGCAGAAGTACGGAATCACGACAACATCACAGCATCAAATTTTCACCCCGACTAATCTAGGCCAGCTATCAAAAGCTATTCACCGTCCTCTCACATGACAGTGTACCTGCAAACGATCGAGTTCGTGTAAGTGCAAAGCAAAGGGGAAGAGGTGGGAATTTGCGATAACGATCTCATTTTCAGGAAAAAGAAACACAAAAGTGATTTCAAGGAAGAAAAACAACACTGTATTGGAATAGGATAATGATGGTCACACTGCCCCAAGAAGCTGAGAAATTTGCTTCGGACGGTACACGTAAAAAACCCAAATTTGGACCGACTTTCCCGCAATATCCGGTTCACGGATTCAAATCCAAAGGGGTCCCCATCATCACCTCACAAGGTTCCCGACCTCATGATGATCACACGTCTTAGTCTTCTTCAATCGTACCTTAGTTCCTCACAGGTCAAGATCCTCATCAAGGCCATCGTAGCATACATCCATCAATTATAATGTAGTCGATTCAATAACTGCAATTGCATGCTTCTGTAGTCCTTTCACGGCTCATAGTCCACTTCCATTTATTACGAGCCTTGAGGGCTGGTGATAGTTCCCAATGGGCATCAATATTTTCCAACATTAATCTCTTGAGGAATTAGAAAATGATAGAATGGTCGACCTATAGTGATATTGCATCTGCTATTGACATTTGCCCTTCACATACGATGGACTATTCAACTATTATGGCAGAGCATTTGATTCCCAAGTTCTCGCCATACCAAAGTACTTACCAATTGACTATGGTAGGGAAGCCCTAAAAGCGGTCCACCTAAAAAGGAAATTTATCTTGGTAGATATTTGAATTCATACCATATTTGATTTGGCATAAGTTGACATTTAATCTTGATCAAATGAACAATCTAGTTATCGCTGTAAACAAGGTTGAATTCAACCTAATAGCATGTGTGATTCTTATTAGAATTATTATATCGGCCAATAAAACTTTTACGAGCATGTTGGAACTCTAAAAGTTAATTTTTATGCTGATGTGAATGTTGGTTGTCATACGTGATACATAACACTAACGTGAACAATTTTTTAAATTTTTACATAATTTTTTGGAATTTTTTAATTTTTATTTCTTCTCTTTTATTTATTTATTTATTTATTTATTTATTTTTGCTGTTAGAGCTGGCAAGAAGCCAATGGCCATCGACTAAGGCTTGGCAACCCATCAACCACTGGGCGAGGGTCGCAACCCTCAACCAATTGTGAGCAAGGACTACGAGCTTTCACCAATTACCGGTGAGGGCTTTGCGACCCTCATAGGCCCTTGTCCAGTGGCCAGTGGGGGCACCAAGCCTCAGCCCATGGCCGAAGGCCTCCTACCAATCCTTAAGAATAAGGGAAAAAAAAAAGGCAAAGAAAAAAACTAATAAAAGTTTTAAAAATGATCTAAAACTATATTTAAAAAATTGTCCACTTCAGCACCAGTCAAGTCACATAGAACTGTTGGCGTCCACATCAACATTTTCTAGGCTAAATTGGCTTGGTGGATTCAATTAGTACCAATATAAAAATATTTATGATTAAATTAGTCTAATTAAAAGATTCAAGACTAAATTGGTATCAATGTAATAAGTTGAAGACTTTGTTTACTTTCTCGCACATCAACTAATAGCCAAATTGACATCAATCCAGTCGAGAAATATTAACATCAATTCACTAAGTTTGAGTGAAATGAAATCGACTCCAAGGACGAAAAGAGCGGGAACATTTATTACAAACTCTTGTACGGGAACAATTACCAAAGATGTTGACTCACGGTTACGGTCAAGTATTTACTGCAGTCGAGTCAATCAGCTATAGCAGTCAAGCTCTTTAGGCGGGATCAATTATATCATCAAATATGGAGCCGAAATTCAATTTCAATGAGCGAGAATGTTTATTAGGACGGACTAACAACCCTTGGACCATGAAAGGAGCGCATGTGAAGAGAAAATGACTCACGCCAACATGCCAAAAACAACATTTACTTATGTCAATGTACATACATCCTTGCAATATGTTTTTCATTTACGACCAATTTATTTCAAGTCATTTTAGTTTTTTTTATTTCCTTTTGTCAACCAAACACTTGCCCTTATTCTTAGCGAAAGACTTGTGTTGTCATTAGTGGATTCATTTCATCAATTTTAGAACCAATCATCAAGTTTTTGTTCTTATTTTGGTGCATAGTTTTCTGTCAATTTGAAGTACAACGACTGCAATATTTGACTAGAATCGTTGACTAGTTGAATCTCGATAACTCTTTTTGTCAAGTCGATGATTTATAAGGAGCAATTTTGAGGGAATAGAACCCCATCATTCAAAAGAGCATGTCTAGAGATTGAAATGTCATGCCATATAATGCTTTAAACAATATGTCAAGCTCTCTCTCCATTAATAATGAATCTAACGAACGTCTATAGAATTTATCCTCTTTCAGGACTAAACAAGTAGCTAGCAAACGATCATATTGCACGAGATAATAAATATTTAAAATTGACATGGAGATAAATGGATTATACTTAATCATGGTCTAGCTGTGCTCTTGGTTAGCTTTAAGCATAGCTAAAGTTATTCGAGTTCTTTTTTTGGTCTGTCATCCTAGTCTACTTAGTAACTTGATTAGCGTCAATATCTTTCAGTGCTTATAACATGGAACCACATGTTAATTACACCTACAGCTACACCCACAGATTTCACATTACTTACGCTAGATTAACCATTAATTACGCCTAAGACATACAAATTGATTTATGAACAGTAATAAATTCCACCGACTAAAGCCGGCAAGATGTGATAATCTTTCAAAAGACTAAAATTTAAAATGGTCGCATAAATTTGAATAATTCTAGTAACGAAAAAGGGAAGTTCTGGATTAAGGGAGAAATGATGATGGGAACGTAAAAGAGTGGCGGCTGTGGGGTCGAATTAGCCGACTTATTTATATACCAATTTTTTTTTCGTTCAAATTAGTTCTTTATTATTTTATTTTATTTTGGCATTAACGTCTTTGCACGATGCATTTTTCTTGCCTCAGACATTATTACACAAACATAAAGATTGACCTTGGAGTCTTGGACGCGTATTGGCGTTGTACGTTCTCGGTCTCTTTTGAAATGTGCGAGCGCGAGGGGAGGGACCGACGCTACAAAAACGGCGTCACGAGCCGTCGTTTTGTACGTCTCTGCCTTATTATTTTGCAAAACCATTCTATTATTTTGCATTGACACTTCTTAATGTACGAACTTGCAAATCAGAGAGAGAGAGAGAGAGTCGCGCCCTCTTGTTCCTAGGAAGGTATTCCATCCTACCAGGTTTCTTACAAAAATCAGGATAGTCTCGAGATGGCATCAGGTTTTACAGTGAACCCACGTACCATGCTCTTGTTCAAAATTTGGAATATTTATTTTCAGGGCTTTGTAAAAGAAAAAAAAAATAGAAGTAGCATAGCAGTACGAATGATTCTCATGCAGGATTAGGCAATGCGTAGGATTTCATAAGCTGGCACCTTCCACCGTCTTCACCAAGAGGACCTATGAAAGAATTACCATTTAGATACCTCTAGTATATGGATAATAATACAAATAGTTCATAAACTTTGACTTAATATGCAACGTGATCCCTGACCTTTAACCTAATGTGTATTTTTAATTTATTCAATGTGATCCTGAGACTTTTAATATATGTTCAACTTAGTCTTTGAAATATAAGAAAATGTTGAATGTTATTTATCTATTGATTCAAGTTTAGATAAATATTTAACATTTTCATATAATTTTAGGGATTAAGTTGAACATGTATTAAAATTTAAATATCACATTCAACAAATTGAAAGTTTAGAAACTACATTACAAATTGAACTGTAGTTCATAGATCACATTAAACAAATTAAAAATTCATGGACCACATTGAACATTTAATCAAATTTTAGGGACTTTATGTTATTTTCCCTTCCTCATGCTAAAGTTTGTCTTTGGCTGTTTTTAAGGGAGAAGATCAGTTTGACAAGCACATAAGGCTGTTAAAAAAAATAAATAAATAAGCTATTGGATGGTAGGAAATTCAAAGTTAAGATCAGTGTAGTGAGCAAGCAAAGCTCCCCATCTACAAGATAGTTATGGAGTTACGGCACATGTAATAATGTAAATAATAATTTGAGCACAAAAACAAAATCACAGATCATATGAGGCGTGGGGAAATTGAAACTTAGTTCCCAAATATAATATGTTAAAAATTTTACCCTAAAATCTTTCTTTTTTTTTGGTATAATAAATAAAATAAGATAGTAGATTGGATATTGGGTTTACATGATTGGTTGATGTGACATACTCTAAGTGGAAAATAGCCCGAGATTCTACAATAAACCAATGCAAGGATATTATAATCAGATTCGAGTCAGTCAAACATTTTTATTATGCCGTAACCTCTCACTACACTTAATAACCCACAATGCTTTGCTATATAGAGAGAGAGACACACACACAAAAACTTACCACAAGATCTTCACACTCAAGATGTTATCAACGAAGAAAGCCGCAACAAAAGTTGCACATCTCGGCATACCTCTCCACTTCATGTAAAATCACAAAACACTCAAGAAAGCACTTTGCACAATTGCAGCCTTAAAGCCTTTAAAAAAAGGAAATGTACACAGACACACAAAGAACACCACATCCGAGAGTCGCTCAAATCAAGCCAAATTATCATGCACTCTAGGACTAGGCTTCATTCATCGGTTCAAAATCCGAGAGCTAATTTTCAACAAATTTATAGTTTAACTCGATGTTTGAGCCAAGTACAATCACTTCATTGAAATATAAACTTCAAAGCTACTATCCTTAAACCTCTCAAGGGCTCTTTAGCCACCACAAACATGTTTTAAATCCAAGCATGCTTGAATTTCGTCATAGCCGCGAATCTTAATATAGCGCCAACTCCATACAGCCAATTCCACGTGCACCTTTAGCTCTTTCTCAGACACAACATCCTCAACTACATATAAAACAAAATCATTATTGCACCCATACTTGTTAGGCGATCAAACTTATGGACCTTGTGAAACTTAGCAGCTACGACAATTGTTGTCTTTACAAACTCCACCATACTATAGGCACCTTCTATGTTAACATGCTAATACCTGCTGCCTCAAGATTTTCTATTGCAACTCCACCTCGAGCTACACATCGTTCAAATCCACATAAACATTATCACAATCGTTTCTGCCTAAAAGTATTAGAGACTCGTCAAATATAATATCTCTATTGTGAGTGAATTTATTCCGAGCACCACAACAGCTAATCTTCAATCACAACAGCTAATCTTCAATCAGCATCTTCTAGCAATTGAAAACCTTCCCATCAAACCTATAGTTTTTCACCTTTCCTTCTTCTACCTCCATCTATCTACTTTGACTTAGCCTAACCTGGATATGATGCCTACTATTTTGGAAAAATAATGATTGAAGACAGTGTTAAATAGAATAAGGGAATAAACTGGACACTAGTTTACACGATTTGGTTAGTGTGACCTATCCAATGGAGAGAGTAACACAAGAGTCTACTGTAGGTTAAGCAACATAACAGAGATAATAGGGAAAATTACCAAAACAGTTCCTAAAACTATTACAATTTTTCCAATACAGTCTTAAATTTTTTTTATCAATTTAATTCGAAACCTTTTGCAATTGTGTCAATTTAGTTTATTCGGTCAAATTTGGCTGGTTGATGCTAACATGGATGTTGTCTGTCTAGCTGACATTGACATGATAATTTTTTAATAATATTTTCTTTTGTATTTTTATTAGTTTTTACTTTATTTTTTTATTTTTTCTTTCCTTTTCTTCTTTTAGCCGATCGCCAAACCGGCCAGAGGTTGCAAGCGGCGAGATTGACCTCATCGACCACTAGTGAGGCCTCACCTCACCCTCGCCCTCCCATTGCTATGCAAGGTCGAGCTCACCTAGTTATGGTGAGGACGAGCTCACCCTTGTTGTTGCTACATTGGGAGAGGGCGAGCCTCACCATGGCTAGGTGATCTCGCCATTGACTTGCCTTCCCATTGCTAGGCTAGGGTGAGCCTCACCATGGTTGGGCAAGCTCACCCAGCGACGACGAGGCCAAGCTTGCCCAGTAGTGGCAAGGCCTTGCCAGTTGTAACCTTTGGTTGGTTCGGCAATTGGCTAGAAGATGAAGAAAGAAAAAAATTTCAAAAAAATAAAATATAATTAAAAATTGCCACGTTAGCATTGGTCAGCCAAATTTGGCCGGATTGACTGAATTGGTATTATTACAAAATGTTTAAGATTAAATTGGTAAAAAAAAGGATTGAATTGGAAAAATTATAATAGGTTAGAACTGTTTTGATAATTTGCGCAAGATAACAAGGACACTTAAGTCACTCAAACACTTACAATTTGTTGTGAGTTGCAATTATACTCAACTACAATTTTTGCGATTTTAAACATTCAAGAGGTTATTGATGAAGAAAGCTACTGCAAAAATTGCACATCACAAACAACTTCTCCACTTGTAAAATCACAAAACCCTTGAGAAATCATTCGACAAATCACGACCTTATATACCTCCAAATCACCAGTGGCCACCATTCCCACATGAGAAGAGGAAAGTGGAGATTTTGAATCCTCATCTTCTCAAGAAGGTTGGGGTAGAGATAATTTAATTTCAAGTATGGGTTCCGACTCCTATGTCCTATATGAAGATAGGGCAAAAGTCTAAGAATGAGAGTTAAAATAGGACCGACTGAAGGAAAAAAAAGAAAAACCCAAATCCTAAATATTTAGTTAT
This sequence comes from Eucalyptus pumila, assembly GCA_016097595.1. NCBI lineage: Eukaryota > Viridiplantae > Streptophyta > Magnoliopsida > Myrtales > Myrtaceae > Eucalyptus > Eucalyptus pumila. Next base: position 48,045,683 of record CM027853.1, read on the forward strand.
ATATTTATTTATTAAAAAAAAAAATCCCTTTTAGCCAACTCAACTAGGAATACGAGTAGGAAATTGTGTTTTGCATGCAAGTTTTAGAAACTTAGTCCCCCTGGACTTTCCCAAAAAAGCGCCACATCCAAGGTCGCACAAACCAAGCCGGATTCCCACACACTTTTGAATCGAGTTTCGTTCACAAATTCAAACTTAAATGGATAATCTCAAGAAACCTAATATAAGATTGGTTGCAAAAAAAGGCCTCAAGAACCCCCTTAGGCCCTTACCACACTGCTTATGCTAGATGTGAGAAACAATGAGACAAGTCTGTCAAGGTGCAAAGCATACATGGATCAAGAGCAATATAAGAAATAAAAAACGAAACTTTTGCTTCATACCTTGTTAAGCAAATGAAAGCTCAATAGTTCGTATTAATTCAACGACCGTAAAGTAGTTGAACATGAAGAACAATTAAGAGATCTCTTATTCGATTCCTTATATCCCCAAATTCCCTTCTAATTCATATGTCAAGTGCTTCCGCTATATATTCATATATTCATTATTGATCATCTTTCGTTGAATTAGCAAGTAGATCAAGTTTATATTACCCCAGTTCTCTATTTACGTTTTGTTTTCCCTTAATCATAAATCCTACAACAAACCAACAATAGTCACATACAAAAATGTATTGGGAAAAATGCGCAATCTTAGCATATAAAACAATTTTGAGCATGCACTCATCATTGACCACCGACGGCTTTTCAAATTGAAAATATATCTAAATTTAATGTGTGTGCGAGATTGTTATACCAACAGTACATTTAAGAGAGACAGGACATTACAGTAAAAAGAACACTAGGTTGGGCCACCGGAAATATCTAGCTACGTCGTGCAACAAATTTCATTTACTTAAAGATAATTCACGTTTCAACCTCTCCCATAGCATAAGGACCCGATGTAATTTCTTTCGCTTTCCAGAGAATTTCTAAATTTTCGGGTTTTTCATTTCTCCCATTCTTTGATATTGAATTCACGATCACATTGCGCAAGCAAAATATGACGATTAACGGTTTAGGGTCACTTTATGGGAAAACCTACTAACATCGTAATTCAGCAAGAATCAAACTATAAATTGTTAGGGGAAAAGTGTAAAAAAAGTTCTAAAATTTTTGCATTTGTGTCAATTTAGTCATAAACCTTTTATTTGTGTCAATTTTAGTCATAAGCATTTTTATTTGGTGCTAATTCAGTCTTTTCCAGCTAATTTTAGCAGGATTTTGCTAATTAAGTGTCGATCGGCTAACGTGAACAATTTTTAATAATAATTAATATTTTTCAATATTTTATTTAATTTTATATTTAATTTTTTCTTTTTCCTTTCTCCTTTCTCCTCCTCCTTCCTCCATCCAATTGCCGAGATCTCAACAATTGGCCAAAGGCGACATTGACCGCACCGGCACGGCGAGCCTCACGGCCACTAGCAAGGCTTGAGCCCTTACTAGAGGCTGTAAGGGCACTTGTACTAGGCGGTAAGGCTCACTCTCGTTGGATTTGGCAAGGGTTAAGTCTCACCAGCCATGGGCGAGGCTCGACCTCGCTAGATGCGAGTGAAGTCGAGCCTCGCCAATGGCCGGGCCCTCGTCGGCCCTAGCTTGATGTCGCCCTCGTGGCCTAGGCGGCCTTAAGCAAGGCTCGACCTCACCGATGCGGCGAGGCCGAGCCTTGCCACCTAGCGTGAGTAGCCCTCGCGGCCTTTGGCGAGGGCTTGAGCCCGGCCAATGGCTATGAGGCTCACCGGAGGCCAGCGAGGTCGACCAATCGCTAGAGGAAGGAGGAGAAGAAGGAAAAAGAAAAATAATAAAAATAAAAATAAAAATATTATTAAAAGTTATCAACATCGCACCGACCATTTCGTTAATCGCCTAATCCCTAGTCAGTAAAATCCGGCCAAATTAGTCGAAAGAACTGAATTAACATCAAATCAAAAGTTTTATGACTAAATTGATATTAATAAAATGTTTTAGACTAAATTGGCACAACTACAAAAGATATAATACTTTTTTTGACACTTTTCCCCAATTGTTAGAGAAATTCCATCCAAGCGTAGAGAGTTTCCATACTTGTTTTAGGCGATACTCCTCAAATAGCGTTATTTACATCTAACTGTATTTTGCTTTATAAGATGACTAAGAGAAAAAAAAAATTGATACAAAATTCTTAATTACTTTTTCTTTGCTTTTGTAGGCCTACCTCCCCACGTGACCAAGGTCAGCGCTATCATTTTGAACTTTTTGACGGGCCAGAAGAGTAATGATAAGGACAGCAAGGGACACCCTCCACGGTCAATGATTGCATGTGGAGAGATTATTGCCATATAAAGTTTCAGAAGTGCTTCGTCCCTACATCATCAGTTGGTGACCGGTTTGCCCTCTGGCCATCTTTGCCATTACTGATTTTATTCGTTTTATTTTTGAAGCGTGTAAAAATGTTGGGGGAAAAGGTAAGATTTACTACTTAATCATTTCAGAATCAATATCTTCCCCAAAACTCAACCAAGTAATTTCAAATTAATTCCAACAGCTACCAGTCATAATATTCCAACAGTACAACATCAAACCAGTAAATATGAATAACTTAAAGCAAAACAATATCCACGAATTATACATGAAAAACCCAATATGAAAAAATGCGGAGCATCTCAAAACAACAATATATCATGACCACAAAAATAGTTTAACAAAAAAATAATAATAATCTAATCACTACCGGAGAAGTTGAAAATGGAGAAGGATTTCAACGAAAAAAAGCGATCAATTTGTGAATCTTAATCTCACGAATAGCATATTAAATTTCAGCCAATCTCAATAAAGTTTAATCGTCGAATCTAGACTACCTCTTCTCCTCTTTGAAACTATAAGCTCTCGACCTCTTTTCTCTGCTTCAGCAAACATTCTTCTCTTTCTCTTCTCGATCAAGAACGTTCGCCCTTCTCTTTTTCTTTTTACCTTTTATTTATTTATTTAAGATGACGAGCTGGGCCCCATAAGAGGAGGATCCAGCCCCGCAAAAAACATGTATGACAGTTCTTTTTACCTTTGGCAAATGTCGGGACTCATGGACACAACAATCACAAGAATGTTTTTTACTTTATTCGGATGTTAGGATTCAAGCCCGATCTCACATTTCAAGAAAATTATTCAATTTTTTTTTTTTAATTTATTGTACCACAGTTAATTTACTTCTAAACTTTTTAGTTATGTCAATTTAGTTCTAAAACTTTTAACAATTTATCAATTCAGTCTTAACATTTTGATAGTTATGCCAAGTCAATCATAAATCTATCCATTATGCTAATTTATTTCTAAACATTTTAAGGTTCTGCTAAGTTGTCATAAATAGAGGTGAATATGGTTTCAAGATAGAACCTAGAATTTGAGAACCAAACCGATGGGAATCTGTTCAATCTTAAGTTCCAAGATATGCGAGATAGGTTCTAGGTTTTAAAAATTGAGAACATGTTTTGATGGGCGGGTTCGGGTTTGAGGTTGGTGAATCTTATAACTTGAAACTTAAAACTTGGAATAACTTTCTGTGTCTTCCTTGGTATATTTTTTTAGTGCAATCCTACAATATTCCATAGCATTTGATGACAAGTGTATAATCTAGAATCACTAGTTTAAGCTTCCAATGATCAAGACTTTTACTTTATTAATGTTCACATTTTTCATGTATCTAAATATAAGTTCTAATCGGTGAATTGTAGCAACAAGTGATGATCATTAAAAGTGAAAATTCACTGCAATTATTCAATTAATAATACATATGGAACTTGGATAAACCTTGAAATTGACTTTGGAATCTATGACAGGGTACGTTCGAAATTCCAAAAAATGATATACCTATTTCAATAGGTACATTCTAGGTTACAGATGGAATCTGTATAGAACTTGGAACTACTTCTCCTAGTCCTAAACATTTTAACAAATTGCCAATATAGTCATTCGACTAATTTTGACTAGAAATTGTCGCATGATAATTTAGTCAATGCTAGTTGTCCTATGTGGTGTGGTTAATGTTGATGTTGATGATTTTTTTTTATTTTGTATTTTCTTTCTCTTTTCATCAATTTTTCGGTGAGGCTGTTAGCCCCTTGGCAAGGGTTTGCGAGCACTTGCCAAATATGGTGAGGTTAGGCAAGGGTTGCCATGCCCTCATTTTTGGCTCGCAAGGGCCGACAGAGGTCGCTGTCCGCTTAGTCAATGGTTGGTGGCCCCACTAGCATAATGAAAAAGAAAAGCAAAAAAAAAAAAAAAAATGAAGGGTGATGCTATTTCCACCCTTTAAATGACTAAATTCACCATCATTCACACTAAAAAGACAAAACTACTCTCGAGCTTTAAATTGCAATTTTAGATAATGGCCCTACTCATTTTTTTTTTTCTATTTAGGACATTTACCCTGATTAAGAATTTCACTTTTTTTTTTAGCATAGATATCATCATAATGTTTTACATGTTCCATGTGAAATTATCATGCTAACGATAAGGAAAAAATTCTTTGATATAGTATAAAACAAAAAAGTCTCTTCTTCATCATTAATCTTTGCTCCTCTTTAATTAAAAGCTCGCTTTCTTGATGAACTTTTTATTAATTTCATTAGTCTAAAATATATATCGACTCTCTAGACTAATGATTTTATTAAACATTCCTAAACTGTTGTTTTTCTTCTTTTATATTCAAATTAGAGAAATTTGCATGCTTTTTCTTTTTTACGAGAATCATCTAAAATTCAGGTATTTCAACAAAGTTAATGCTTAAGATTCTGATTTAAAGGATTATTAATAAAATACATCCACTTACAATGTTTTTATAAAGTTCGATTTAGTTTTTAGTTCAAATTTTTGTTAAGAGAACTTTTTTGTTAAAGTTGTGAACTCTTTGTGAAAGTAATTTATATTAAAATATGTTATTTAACAAAGGTCGTTAACAAGATTCAAACTCCAGAAAAATCTTTATAAAAATCAGCTTGAGCACAAAAGTAAGAAGATTAAAGGATATGAAGTCCGTATAGAAACATATGGAAAATAACATAAAGTGGTCGAATAGTATATTAATGTTTTGACTAGTATAGACGATTTTTTTATTTTCATGACCAAGCATAATTTTTGCAATTTCAATAAACAGCAAATTTCAGCATTTCCATCTATAATTTTGATTACTCTTGACCTTATTTTCTTCAACTTACAAGTTACGGAGTGTCATGACCATTTAGAGGGTGGAAATAAAGTAAACCTATCCAAAAATATTATGAAAATATGATTAACTTCTCGATCTTTTCGTAAAATAATTCCTATTGATCTTGTGTCGCCTACCTTCTATTGGGCTCATTTTATATCCTAGATTGGAGACCGATTCTAATTGAAAATGTTTGGTAATAAAGGATATTTGTTGCTTTGTGTAGCGATCAATCCAATTACTCTAAAACCTTGAATATGTGGAATGATATTGACATTCCTTGAGCAAGCATTTTTTGAGAATCACTCATTTGCCTTTTTTAGTAAAAGCCACCAAAAATCTCAAACTATATTTATTGTGACACATTTACTCCAAAACATTTTTTGCGACACTAAAAATCTCAAACTTATACTCATGTGATATTTCAAATTTGTACTCACATGACATGTCTACCTAAATCTTTTAATCTTAGACTCGTATCCATGTGAGATATATATGCCTAATTTATTTTTTATTACACCCAAACTCCCAAATTTAGACTTGTGCCACATATTTATCTTTTGTCAAGATTTTTTTCCTTTTTTTTTTTCTTTTCCTTCCTCTTTATCAGCCCCGCCACTATGGTCCTTACCATCACCATCGCCATTGTACTCACCATCACCAAATAAAGGAAAGAAAAATGAAAGAGGAAGTTAAAACAAAAAGGAAAAAGAAAGTGAAAAGAAAAACCCAAAATGTATTGACATATTTTTGCCATGTGAGTGTCACGTCCAGACCATTTATTTTTCATCATCTATGTAGGCAGCCACTTGAGATTTTTAATGGCTCTCATTAAGAAAATTTTAATAGAGGATAAATATTTAGTGTCACGAAAAATGTTCGGGGTGCAAATATGTCATATAAATATAAGTTTTAGGTATATGGTGTCCCAAAAAAATTATGGTGGATGTATCATAGTACACATAATGTGGGGGTTTTTTGTGACTTTTTTTTTTCTTTTGAGATGGCTAGTTTAATATGTCAAAATTCTTCCATGATTATGTTGCATGTGGTCCAGCCAACTAATGACGAAAGCATAGTGAAGATAATTCGCACATTATTAAGTAAAAAAAAGATTTGTTAATATAAAAAGGAACAAATTATTTGTTTTTATTTCTCACTTCTTCTGATTTGGCCACCTTGATTTAGACGAGATCCTCCGTCGGTTCCCATGCAGATGAAGTCACCAGAACAAACAGACAGGTCTTACCCAACCTATTTGTCCATTTGTTATTCTCCATCTCACTTCATCCTTAATTATTTCAAGGAAAAGCACTTCATAGAGAGTATGCACATCCCTAAATGAATGATTTACATCTTCTTCTTCTTTTTCATTTCTTTTCCTCTTTTTTTTCTTTTTCTTTTTTGAATTTGAAAAGTAATGATGTCTCACCAATTATACTGTAATGGACCTACTAGCAGAGACTTATATCATGGGAGAGGGAGGGTTATGTTTCAAAATTTGAAACGACACTATTATGGTTCTTAAGGGTAGGTGGGATTTAGGAGGAAAGTCATGGGACAACTTGGGACCATGTGAACTTAAGATTTCAAGATATCCAACATTATAATCCTCCTAAAGTCATCATCTCTTGACTCAACTAGCCTGGCTAGAGCCAACTAGACAAAATAATTAGCACATCTCAAATGCGGATATGCCCATGCTTTTACTTGATTTAACAAATGAAAAAAAGCTCATATAAGAGAGAATCTACGATGACGCATTTGAATAGGACAAATGAAACAGTTTGGGCTGAACACCGACTTCGGGTAATTACTATTTTAATTATCACGATAAAGCTCTTAACCTTTGAAATCCCAAACTTAGCTTAGCTTAAATCTTGGTCATCACTGTTACGCGACGAACCATTACTTTCATTTTTAAAGTTTGTTTTTTGCGTGCGCATCACGAGCATGACGTATTTACACTGTCAAACGAGAGCTAGGAGAATACTCAAGAGACCCCAATTAAAATAAATATTATTGGACTAAGATATTCTGAATCAACTGATTTTTTTAACGTAATGATTATGCAAGATCTCAAGAAAGTGAACTAAGCTTATTCGCCTCTTTAATTGGTTCATGACGTGATCTATATTTTTATAGTATAATGATACAGTCGTTATACTTTCACGTGATTTGATTATAATCCTATAAAATATCACTGAAAAGGTGATCTTCAACGGACGAATTTATGAAAATAAACTTAAGGAATCGATGGTAATTCGATAGATGGAATTGAGCCGTGCAAATGCGACTTTCCCAATAACGAATATAAATGATTGTTTTTTTCAGTTTGTCGATACCTAAGAATTTGGGCGGTGCATGGGCAAATTTTTTCCTGTTTGACTTCGGTTTTCGAAATAATAGCAGAGAACTTTAGATAACCCCAAGAGCAGAAGCTCCAATTTTTATTTTTTTACCTTGGGACCGTGAAAAAGAATAAAATATTACGTCTACACTAAGGAAAATAAAGGAAAAACTTGATAGAACGAGGGCTACTTTGGTCAAATTTTGCGACACGTGGAAGAATGTTGGTGAATATATGGTGTAAGTACCAAGTCTAAAAAAGAAATGAAAAGTCTCCGCCGTAACCACGACGGAATCGAGCTGCCTTTCTTGGGGTTTGCAGGGGGACAAGTATCAAAGGTTTTGACTATGGTGGAGATTTATGTGTTAATATATGCATTAAAGCTTGCGGTGAGTCTTGTGCTTGAGTACTATGTTTAGCTTCTTCGTAACTTGCTAAGTATGGTAGTACGGGCTAGGTAGAGGTGGAATGGTCATGACTCATGTTTCTTCTTTTTTTTGTTTTCATTTGGTTGTCATGGTCTCTAAAGAGTTTGGGGTTATCGAGAATGACCACATTGCAGCATAATTACACTTTGACTTGGGCTAATTCCAAGTTGGGTCTCAATCGAAAGATAAGAAAAAGTGAAGCAATGAGGCATATTGATGCTTTTGATAGATAATTGGATGTTATTCGGCAGAGGGTATTCAATTGGTGAGAAAAGATGGATAGAATGGTGAAAATCAAAGTCACGATGGCCATGGACTTGCCCGAGTTTATATTGATCTGAAAATTCTAAGGATCCGCTCGTTTGAAGAAAATTATTTTCAAACATCTGTTTTTGACTTTTTGATATTTAAATGATGAAAATCAATCAATTTATACTAAAGGTTTTTCATGAACTGAAAATAATAAATTTAGATTTAGGAAAGCGACTGCTCTAAACTAGCAACAATAAAAATTAATTATTTTTTTAAATAATTTGTAAGGAAAATATTTTCCATTATTATGAAATTTTCAATGAAACAATTTTGTTTCAATTCATGGAAAATGTTTTCCGTATATCAATTAACTTTCCATCATTCAAATACTAGAAAGCCAAAAGAAAATTTTCCGGACACAGTTTTCCTTCAAACAAGTCAACCTTATACGAAGGGCACTCAAACTCATCAAACCAAAACACCGACCCTAGTTATCCCCCTTCTTCCCTCTGTTTAATCACCCGCCCCCACCGCTACTATCGTAGACGTTCAATATCTCAACATATATGAGGGCTCGTGTTTTGTCTGCTGCTGCCCAAAGACAAGCGAAGATGACGATGTTGCTGGGCAGAGAGAAGGAGAGTGTAGGGCCTTACTAGTTAAATAGGAATGAGGTAATTGAAATATGGTAAAATAGATAGGAAAAAAATTAAAAGATTTCGGATTGGAATTCATCTTGTGATGTGTTTCGCTGGGAATTAGTGAATTCCCTTAATCAAAGGTTGACTGTGATTTACCCAACAGGTTCATTATAGGCAATTCGCATAGGAATCAAATTTCGTAGCAAAAAAAAATAACTAAATGTCTGTTTGTTTAACGGGATACATTTTCCTTATTTTCTAGCATTTGGTTCATTTAGAAAATAAGTCAATAGAACATCAATACTTAAATTTAAAAAATGATTTCACCTTTAAAAATCGAAAATTATTTTTTAGAGTATGATTCGGTATCAGCACTTGACCCAAAATTTACACTTAGGCACAAAAAACCCTAACATTAGTTCCCGTGTCATTAGCGTCTAGGACCAAGTCTCCATAACGGGGCTCCAAGTTCGTCCAAGGTTGGGCCCATGGGCCCCGAGATGCTTACATGTTGATACCCTCGTGCTCATGCGGGGTCAATTGAGGCCAAGCCGAAACCCGATGCTCGATGCTTGTGCCCAGGTCCATCGAGGCCTAGTCAAAGCCCCAATGCCCAAGCTTGGGTCCATCAAGGCTGCGCCGAGGACCCAAGTGCCTGTGGTTTGATCCTTGGCACCTCAATCAAGGTCCATTGACGAACTTGAGACTCCTAGTGCCTTTATTTGGATCCCGGGTGACTAGGCACAAATTACTAGCTCCCCAAATAGTATTTGTTTATTTAAGAAAATCAAATCAAATTTTCCATGCTGAACAACAAAAAATATTTTCTAGTTTATTATCAAGTTTCCACCCAAAATACTAGAAAATATTATTATTTTTCCTAAAAAATGGCTTCTAGGAAACATTCCTACGGAAATATCACATTTTCACGAAACAATTTGAGGCCTAAATGTAAAGGGAAAGGAAATGCAAGTAGTGGAAATTGATAAATTGAAACTGAGAGAATACATAAGTTTGTATCGATGATTGTAGATCTCGACAACAATTCAACATGGCTTTATATAGCCTACTACAAAATGTAGCTGCTATAAGCAATTACTATTGAATCGATAGTCATAACCGCCTCTCTCAACTTTAGGCCCATGATAGCACCCGACCTATCCACAAGTAATCAGACTATAATTCCTCAAGTTGCCACTTGACTTAACCATCGATTAGTATCTTTATCTTCCATTGGCATCTTCACTTTGTTTCTCTCTTTATTTTCTATTTTCAGCACTTAACCAGATTTTTTGCTAAATGACAATGCGTCAACCAATCACCATTGCATGTTAATGGTTGTATATCATGATCATCGATAATCATAGTCATCGGCTAGTGTTTCTGCTGTCGATAACTTGTTGATGTCGAATTGTGGTTGACACTAAGCTTTGTATTAATTTAATTTAGCATCATGTCAATTAAAGGATTTGGTTATTTTTCTGTGTCAACATTATGATTTATATTTTAATATTTCAAATTACTCTATATAATAGAATTAGTTGAATGAAATTAAAATGAGATCCGTATTACAGTGGCCAAATCAAAGCCTATTTTAACATACCACATGTAAACTTGACTTTTTATTGACTCAATCTCATTCCTTTCACAAATACTTATCTTCCCCTGTGTAGGATTGAGCATTTTTTCAGTCCCGTTTTTTATTTAATTACAATTGATTCTAACCTACCAAACTGTGTCAAAAAAAAAAAAAAAAAAGGGAACGGAACCTAATTTTACATTCCACTGTTTTCATTCCTAACGCCTACGTGTCCACTAAGCTGAGGGGTCGTGCGAAAGGAACTAAATCAATTTTTTTTTTTTTTCCCAGACAAGAAAAGGGTCGAAAAATTTAAAAGTGCAGAAGTATCCAAGTTGCATTGATTTTTATGCCCCGACTGATCTAGACTAACTATCAAAAACCATTCGCCATCCTCACATGACAGTGTATCTCGAAACCATCGAGTTCGTGTAAGTACTATGCAAAAGAAAAGAGGTGGAATTTGCAATGACAATCCCGAACTTTCAAGGAAAAGGAAACACAAAAACCGTAGTGGAATAGGATAAAAACTGTGGCAATTTCCCAAGTACCTGAGAAATTTGCTACGGATGGACACATTAAAAAACCCCAAATTTGGACCGATCCTCCCGAAATATCCGGTTCACGGGTTCAAATCCCAGGGGACCCCACATCATCATCGCCTCACCATCCTCCCAACACATGATCTCACACGTCTCAGTCTTCTTCAATCATGCCCGAGTCTTAACAGGTCAACAACGCCGTCATCATCGCCATCATCGCACCCACTCATTGATTGAAGTGTGCACTCGATTCAGTTACTGCAATTACATGCTTTGGAGACCATTAATGGCCCATTGTCCACTTCCATACTCAACTGGCCCTTGAGGACTAGTCGTTGCAAATGTTTCCAATGGACTAAATTAATTTCTCATTTGCTAAGAGATCCACATGCAAATAGAGAAGCAAGTTTTTCCTTACTATTTTTGGGTATCTAACATTACTCCTGGTGAAGAACTAGAACATGATAAAAGATCGACCTTTAGTTATATTCACAAATGGAAGACTACTATTCCACCGGAGCATTAGATTCTTGAGTTCTATTTGTACCAAAGTGATTACCAATTCAAAGCTTTGAAGGCAGTCCAATTATGCCTTTTCGTGGTTAGAATCCATAGCCATGTTTAATATGGCATTAGTCACCAAATTTCTTTTATTGAGAGTTTTTGTGTTATATAAGTTATAGAAAGACGCCTAGCTGTCAAGTGTCAAAGAGCTAAGAAGAAAATGAGAAGAAAGAAAAAGAGAGTTTTTCTCATGCCCTGATTGTGAGAGAATATCTTGATTGTATTCTTATTTTCTTCGAATTTAGTGCATTCGCCAAAATATCTTTGTGCAGGCACATAACCCAAGTTTTCGATAACAAATTTTGTGGTATGTTATTCCAATAATGTTCTTTTATTATTATATTTTATTTGGATGGATTATTTGCTTACGTTATTTTTAAAAATTGCATCTAATGGTTAGTTGACGTTGAATCTTAATCAACCGAACAGCCTAGCTATCGGCATAATCAAGGTTGAAGTTTATTATTTTGCCGACAGGATGTGTGATCTTTATTAGAACTATTATATTGGCGGGGAAATCTTTTATGAACCTGTTGGCACTCTGAAAAAGTCACTTTGAAATTAAAGTTCTCGAGTTAATAAGAAAGAAAATGAGAGTGTGGCGGACAGTTACTCATTATAGAGTAACGGTGTTGTCCATCACATAATTTCAAGGAAATCATGAATCCGCTTGGTGGATTTACGCAACCCACCGAGTATCTTGCATTAGAAAAAGAAAGAGTAAAATCAACCAAAACAAAAAATAAGGAAATAAAAGAAAAAACTTATTAGCATCATAAAATAAAATATTCTTATATTATGTGTAAAAAGAACGGTATCTTTATTATAAAAGTGAATAAATGTAGAATTAACTATTAGCAACAACACTAGTGCTTTTTTACACTTACCATCGTGAATGACAAAATATCAAGACCGTATGAAATGAACACGGTTGTCAAAACTAAAACTAGAATACATTGTATTTTAACTCTACTCATGGAGGAACCATTTTATACCGCCAATGTAGAAAGTCAAAATCCACAGATATATCAACAAATGACTAATAAGATTCTATGCCAAGTGACATTTATTTGTGTGCAATCAAAGTCAAAAGATACTGATAAACATTTTTTCAATCTAGGAGTATAGCTTCAAACATATGGCAAATTGGAGGCCCGTGGAATATTTATAAGCTGCATGAACCAGATAAATTAACACAGAACGATCTAAACATAATTTATGAAATTTCAACATATGACTTTCACTTTCTAAATTGGAAAACCCCTGATAGCCAAATACACAAACAATGAGGAAGAGAGACTAATTTGTATTCCAATTTTTAGATAAAATAATTTATTTGGTTGAGTATGTTAATAAATCATAAAACGCCAATTGAAAGTTCATGATAAATATTATCCATGGATAGGATAATTACTTTACTTTTTGTGTTAATTTTTATATACCATTACATTTCTATTTGAGAGAGAAATTCAATCTTTCAAAATTGTAAGTTCAAATTCTCCAGAAGAGTTTCTTTTTTGGTTTGTTTGAATAATATGACCAGATTTATTTCTTCAAATACAAAAATAATGCTCTCTATCAACATTTTTTTTTTTTTTTTTTACTTTTCGGTTGCTCAATCCCTGAAAAATGTAACATTTGAACCAAATTGTACCTTTAGTGAAATGAGCAGTAACGATGTCATTAGGTTAACAATGTTTGAATAAGAATTGATGTCATTGATCGTACATTGATTATGACTTTGAATATGATATTAATTGGGGCAAATATTGATGAGAAAGTGCTAAGACCATCATTATGACTCTTGACTGATCAATAGAACATGTTGGGTGTTGAAAAGAAGGGTTTAATATTATGTTGACCAGCACAATTGATATGTAATAGAGTTGATGATCAACTAATAGCATTGATTCTGAGAAGCCAATAGAATTAAGTCGACAAGGCAAGAACAATTTTCATCCATCGACTAATAGTCAGGTCGATGTCAGACGAATAGATGTTGGTCGAGTCCAGAAGCATTGACATTGACTCACTAAGTTTGGCTGATATCAAATTGACTGCACGGATATAAATAACGGGAACAATTATTGCAGTCAAATTCTTGAGCGGGAAAAATTACCAAAAGTGTTAACCTACGGACGCAATCAAGCAGTTTTACAGACAAGTTAACCAGTTACTGCAGTCAAGCTCCAAAGGCAAGAACAGTTATCCCACCAAATATGGAGTCGAAATTTGACTTAATGAGCGAGTATGGTTATTAGGAGACCATCCATCCATGGACTATAAAAGGATCGCACTGAAGAGAAAAAGAACACGCACAAACATTCGAAATATTATCTATTTCTATCAATCCACTTACTTCCTTGCAATTCATTTTCAGTAATTTCCCAGCAATTTATTTCCAGTCATTCTAGTTCTTTATTTCCTTTTGTCAATAACACTTGCCTTCTTCTTTCAGAAAGATTTGTGCTGGTAGTAGTAAATTCATTTAATCAGTTTTAGAATCCATTCGTCAAGATTTTGTTCCTTCGTTGATGCATTACTGTCTGTCATTTCGAAGTACAAGGACCAGGATGTTTGATAAGGGTTGTCAATCAATCAAGCACGATAATTTTTATTGTTGAGTTGGCAATTTGCATGGAACAATTTTTAGTAAATAGCACCCCACCCTTCGAGAGAACTTGTCTAGAGAATGAAATGTCATATCATATGATCTTTTCAGCAATATCAAAACTTCCTCCCTTCCAGTAGTGAATCTAACAAAAATCTATAGAGTCGATCGTCTTTTTAGGACCGAACGAGTAGCTAGCAAGTAGTCATATCATGCGAGGTGTTGCCAAAGTGATCCTTGTCCGACTTACTAACTTGATTAGGGTCAACATCTTTCTGTGCTTTTCACATGGAGGCACATGTCGAGAAATTAAACCTATAGCTACATCGACAGATTTCACATTAATTACCCGAGATTAATCATTAATTACCCCTAAGACGTACAAAGCGATTAATGAACAGTAATTAATTCCACCAACTAAGCCGGCAAGACATGATGATCAGCTTTTAAAGAGACTCAAAATCACTATTTGCCAAACCAAGCGTTTATGGATCTTAATGCCAATGACATAAGACGCTTCATCCATATCTTTCATATCAAAACTTTTAGAGAGAAATTATTTCACTTCATATAACAATCTATTGTCATTCGTTGCAAGTAACATGTCATCTGCATATAGCACAAGGAAACAAATTTTGCTCCTCCTAACCTTCTGGTATATACATTGATCCATGAAATTCTCTATAAAATCGAATGAAGAGATAACCACGTGCAATCTTAAGTACCATAGACCGGATGCTTGTTTCAAGCCATATAGAGACCTTTTAAGCATGCATAACAAATGCTCACCAGCACTAGAGAAGAATCCTTCTGATTGTTTCATGTAAACCATTTCTTCTAATTTTCCATTAAGGAACGTCATTTTCACATCCATTTGATGTAACTTCATATCAAAATGAGCAACCAATGCCAAAATTGTACGAAGAGAATCTTTCTTGGATACGGAGAAAACGTCTCGTGTAATCGATTCCCTCAATTTGAGTAAATCCTCTCAACGAGTCTAGCTTTATATCTCTCAATATTGCTTAATGAATCATTCTTAGTTTTGAAAACCCATTTACAACTAATGGCCTTCGCACTGTCAGGCAACTCAACTAAATCCCATACTTCATTTGATACCATAGAATTCATCTCTTCCTTCATGGTATTGTACCATAAATTGGAGTTATCACAACTCATGGCTTGTGAAAACGTCTCGAAATCACTTTCAACTCCAACACTAAAGTTAGATTCTTATAGATACACAATGTAGTCATTATGGATTACTGATTTCTTCATTCTAGTAAACCTTCTTAATGTCACATCAACATTCTCCTAGGAGTATGCTGTTCTACTGGAAGTTCAACGAGTATCTGGTAATTGCTGAACAGGTTTGGTCTACGGATCAATATCAGTGGTTGTGGATCTTCAATGATTGGTTGCTCGGCGACGGTTGAATTGAAGGGGCGCTGTAAGCAACAACCAATCTAGTATCCGAGGTGGAAGGTTGAGTATCTGAATGACCTTCTTCGGGGACAAAGTCCTTGAATTGATCGCTCCCACTAATCAGATCATTTTCAAGAAATTTAGCATTTCTTGATTCCACAAACCTAGCGGTGTGAGATGGACAATAAAATCTGTATCCTTTGGACTTTCGGCATATCCAACGAAATACCCTTATAGTCCTTGGATCTAACTGTTAAAATGTGTAATATATTTTATTATTCTAAATATGATTCCAATATTTATTCCTAATAACTACCCAATGAATTCCCTATATAAATTCCCATTATTACCCAATTTTATTACCCACGTGTATTAAGTGATATTTGTCCGTTATTACATTGCCATAATGGTCTTGATGGGAGATACGATAACGTAACCAACGGAATAAAACGTCGAATTGTCTGTTCAAACCCAACGATATAGAAAAACACACCATCAAGTTTTTGTGAAGGGGATTGACTAGTAGAACGGGACGTGTGTTTTCACATTGCAAATCCTCGTCTTTATCTTTGTGGATCCATCAAAGATTTTGAGGTTTCCCACTTCTAGATTTCATCAATGGCTGGTAAGTTGATATTTATGTTTCCGCTATTTGATCCCGTTTGTATGAATTTACTGTTATGGACAAATCGGGATCTCCAAGTTTTGTTTATATGCAATCTCTAACAGTTGGTATCAGGCCCTTATTTGCAATCTCTGCCTTGGTGAAACCTTTTGGAATTTATTTTATTGAATTATATGTGGATAAATTTTGGATTTGTATATGGCTTGGATCGGAATTGAGAATTCCGACCAAATTCGGGCCACCCACCATGTGATAATGGATCCGAATGATCACACCGCCATTAGGAAGAGAAACCCCTAAATTTTTCGACATATTGCTGATCGTCAAAGGTTAATCGAGCGGTGAAATTTTGGTGGTTAGGGTTTTATAGGGCAGATTGTTTTTGGCTTAATCTTGGTCCATACATGGTCGTTTTTTGCCGAATCTTGAATCGTGGGACATGGACATGGACTGTGGGAGGAGACCCAGACGGCGGAGCAGAGGTGGTCGCGGCGGAAGAAGCGGCGGAAGAGAGCCCGTAAGAGGACCTCGGGCGAGTGCGTCGCACGCGCGGAAAGGCGACGGGCGTGTGCGGTGCACGCGCCCGAGGCCTGCAAGGCGCGTAGCATGCGCCGAATGGGAAAAGCACGCGTGCCTATGGTTTCTCAATTTTGCCCCTCCGCCTTTAGGAAAATTGCGATTATGCCCTTGCCTGCAAAATTCTCAATTTTGCCTCCTCCTTTAGGAAAATTGCGATTCTGCCCTTGCCCGCACAAAATTCCGATTTTGCCCCACTGGGGTGTGTAAACTTACAATTTTGCCCTTTGGGCGTGAAATTCATGTTTTACCCCTTAAAAGTAAAATTCCAATTCGGCGCATGCAAAATTCAGTTTTACTCCTTTTGCACGTGATTTTACTGTTCTACCCTAAGGTGCAATTCTATGAATAAAATTAAATGTCTAGTGATCCGTATATATTTAATTAATTAAGGATTAGCCACAGCATCTTTGATTATATTAAATTATATACATTAAGAGCCTTTGGATCACATATAGTTTAAGACAATAATTGTAATTATTCACATTAATATTATGAATTTTATCCCACAGAAATTTTCAATATATTAATATGATTAATTAGGATGAAATATTATTTTATCTTTCTTAATTTACCCACGGGGATTAAGAAAGGGAATATAATTTGATAGTTTCATCATGAAGTAATTATGAATCAATTTAAATTAGAAACTTAACCCATAGGTAGTTTTTGATGTTATATGATCCATATTTTAAAACATGTTTTACATTGGTAAAATATGATTTAAGTTTATTTGCCTCAAATATATTGATACATAAGTTTCCTTTGATTATAATGCAGTTTTACCACCTACGATTAATTCGTATAATTGTTCACGAGCTTACGGGAAATAACTTCAAAGAATGGAGATAATTAGTTCTTCTCCAATTGGGGTGCATGGATCTTGATTATGCTCTTAGGTCGGATAACCACGAACCTACGAGAGAGTGGTACTCATCTGAGCATACTCATTATGCTCAATGGGAGCGGTCCAATGCCGGTGTGATGTACATAAAGACAAAACTCTCGCTAGCATTCATGATTCGGTCATTCAGCATAACAATGCCAAGGAATTGCGAAGGCCATTGATGCACAATTTGAGTCTTCGAGAAGGCGCATGCCATGACCCTAATTATGAAGTTCTCATCATTGAAGCTTACGGTGTAAGAGGTGTGCGTGAGCACATCATGAAGATGAGGGACATTGCGCTCGGCTGAAGAATCTTGAGGTTGGGATATCGAGATCCTTTCTTGTATACTATATCCTAAATACTCTCCCACAGTATGCTCCCTTCAAGATCTCTTACAACACACATAACACTAAATGGTCAATTAATGAACTCATGACCATGTGTGTTCAAGAGGAAGAGGTTACTTATGGAGAAAGGAGAAAGTGCTCATATGGTAACACGGGATAAGTATAAAGGGCAAGGCAAGCAAAAGGGAAGGGTAAGATGGCTCTACCTCCCCAAGCTGGCATTAAGAAGGAATCCAAGTGCTTCTTCTGTAAAAAGAAGGGGCACATGAAGAAGGATTGTGCCAAATTTAAGGCGTGGCTCCAAAAGAAAGGTAACCAACTCACATGTGTATGTTATGAAACTAATATGGTTGATGTGAGTCACAACACTTGGTGGAATGACTCGGTTCTACAATCCATTTCGAATTCCTTGCAGGGTTTTCAACCAGCGGAATCCGTGGGAAGTGAACAAGGCATTTATTCAAGAAACAAGATGCGCACGCATGTGAAGCTATTGGGACATGCAGATTAGTTCTCATAGTGGTTTTGTTTTAATTTTGGAAAAGACCTTTTATATTCCTAGTTTTTCTAGGAATTTAATTTCAGTTTCAAGACTTGTACCTTTGGGATACTCCTTTGAATTTTCAGATTTAACATTAAATTTATCGTATAAATCTGAAATTGTTGGGAGTGGTATTTTGTCGACGGTCTATTTCGAATTAATTTACAAGACAATACTTTTAATAATGCGATGCACGTTCATGATAATGCTGGGATAAAACGATGTGTTGTGAATGAGAATTCCTCTATGTTGTGGCACCGGAGGTTGGGACATATCTCCATGGATAGAATTAAGAGACTAGTAAATGATGGAGTACTTAATACTCTAGATTTTACTGATTATGACACTTGTGTGGACTGTATAAAGGGAAAACAGACCAACAAGTCAAAGAAAGGTGCTAAGAGGAGTACAGAAATATTAGAAATCATACATACAGATATTTGTAGTCTAGATATGGACTCAAATGGTCGGAGATACTTCATTTCTTTCATAGACGATTATTCACGATTCATGTATCTCTACTTGCTTCGTAATAAGCACGAAAACTGGATGCCTTCAAGGTATTTAAAACCGAAGTAGAGAAACAATGCGACAAGAAAATTAAGATCGTGAGATCGGATAGAGTGGAGAATACTATGGTAGATACACTAAAGACGGACAAGCACCTGGTCCATTTGCGAAGTTTCTTGAAGAGCATGGGATTATTGCCCAATACACTATGCCGTTCACCGGACCAAAATGGTGTCGTAGAAAGAAGAAACCGAACATTATTGGACATGGTGCGGAGTATGCTTAGCAACTCCAAACTTCCTAAGTTTTTGTGGAATGAGGCTCTTAAAACAGCTATGTACATATTAAGGAGTTCCAACCAAGGCTGTTCCAAGGACGCCTTTTGAATTATTCAAAGGTTGGAAACCGAGTTTGCGACATGTACGTGTTTGGGGATGCCCATATGAGGTAAGAGTCTACAATCCACAGGAAAAGAAGTTAGTGTTAGAGATTGCATATAACAAAACTTGGAGATCGATTTGTCTATAACGGGTAAATTCATACAAATCGAGGATCGAATAGTGGAAACATAAATATCAACTTACCTCCGGCCATTGATGAAATGCAGAAGTGAAACCTCAAAATGCTGATGGATCGCGTACAATACGAGGATTTGCAATGTAAAACACCGCGTCATGTTCTACTAGTCAATCGCCATAAGCTTGATGGTGTGTTTTTGCGTATCGTTATGGTTTGAGCGAGATAATGCGGCGTTTTTATTAGTTAGTTTGCGTTAACGGTATCTCCCATCGAGGCCGTTATGGCAATGTAATAGCGATATAAGCCAATATCGTGGGTAATAAAATTGGGTAATAATGGGAATTTATATAGGGAATTCATTGGGTAGTTATTAGGAATAAATATTGGAATCATATTTAGAATAATAAAATATATTACACATTTTAACAGTGTATTCATATTCACATCCGGACACCTGTCCCGCGAAATCTCCGTCGGCGCCCGAGCTTCCCACCGACGATACTCCGGTGAAGTCCAAAAACCCACGCTGTCCTCCAAGAGATTGAGATGGTCATCCGGATCAAACCCAGAATCCCCAAGATCGGAGGGCACGGGAGTGCGCTCCACCGACAAATTTCCGCTGCCGATGGCTGAGTTCTCCGGCGTAGCCAAGAAACGCTTGCCGTCATCCAAGAGATTAGAAAGTCGTCCGGACCAAACCCAGAATCCCCAAGATCGGAGGGCGAGAGCGGGCTCCATTGCCAAATTTCCGCTGCCACCGGCTGAGTTCTCCGGCAAAGACAAGAAACCGCCGCCGTCCGTCAAAAGAGCCGACAACGCTGGGCCTTGACCTTCGAGACTCTCGAATGTCGAATTCATCTCGTCGTCGGTCAGAACATGAGAATAGCCCCACAGAACTTGAATTGTGAATCATCCTCCAACGCCTTCAGCTTTTCCCGCGCAGTCGTCCAACCCTGTTTCGGCCCATTCCGCGCACTCGGTTAGAGCCATTGGCGGCATCGCGTCGCCGGTCCGGAGGTAGCAGGCGATTATCTCTTCGGCCGATGGGTCGCCGAAAGAGCAGGGCTTGCCATCGGGGGAGAAGACAAGGACCGTGGCGCTTGGAGGCCCTGTTGAAGAGGCCCTTGCGCCTCTTCGAGTACGTCACAGGCCGGGCTGCCGGGTCGGCGATTTTTGATATTTTGTAGAAAATAGTTATGATAGTTGCAACACTCGATTATAGGAATAATAATTTAAAATGTAAAAGACGCTCTACATAAAAATATAATACGCAGTTACAAGGTTTGTTTATAAGATATAATAGTGCTTAATACTGTACTCTTTTCTCTTCTCTTGGCTCGATTTTTTAGATAGGCATCATCTAAATCATATTTAGACACCAATTTAGATTTCCTAAAACGACATAATGATCTCATCTAATTGCTTTTCATGATAATCCAGTAAAGTGATTGCAACAATGTCTCTCCAAAACCTATCGTAAGGGCATTGTTTCAGTTGCTGTCCCTTGGTGCTGACCCTGATTAATGATTTTTTTGATAATTGCAGGAGGCTCAAGCTCACGGAGCAAATTCAGAATCAAATCCAAAAGACCTTAGAAGAGAAGTGTGCCAGTTGTGTCTTGTTTATTTCCCATGGGTCCTCGTGCACTGTCCTGTGCGCAAATCTCTCTCAACATGGTGAGTGACCAAGGACGTCACTAGGAGAGAACCCTGTTGGAACACCTAACTTGCCTTCCCCTGGAAAAATCAATAAGCCTGCTACCCACTTGCTTTTTTGAATAGTCAGAGAATGTATAGAGATGGTGACAACATTTATTCTCCCATTGGATGCTAATGACAAATGCCTAATATGGTAAAAACTCATCATAGCAATTGTGCCTTTTTGGTGTCATAAGTAGAAGCAACAGCTAGTTTGATAAATAAGGTATGATTGAGAAAAGCAATTTAAACCATTCTTTTCGAAATCCGACTGTCAAACGAGAGAATATGACATCATGTGACGAAAGACAAGAACATAATTAGTTTCAATCAGAGTGTGAAGAAAAGAACTTGAGAAAGTGGCCTAAAGAGAAGCAAACGAAAATGAAACGTACCTATTGAAGCAGTCTGAGCAATTTCTAACACCAAAGACAAACCAGGATCTCCACACAGCTCCGCCACGCATACAGGGTTCCCATCTTGACAAGTATATAGTATCATACACAAAGGATCAACTATGTCTTTGGCTCCAAATTCTTGCCGGCATGCGAAATTCATTCGGAAAGAATTGAACCCAAATTGTTTGCTGGTGTCTCTCTCCAGCCAATGAGACATTTGCTAGGGTGTGCAGGGCTATCCTGATGGCTCCGCAATCTAGGGCAGGAATGTGCATCAGAGCCCTCAAAACAGTCAAATTGATCCCAACTCCATTCTTCTCAATGACAATATCCTGATTTACAACTTCTCCAAGCACATAGGTTCCTCAGAAGCTGCAGTGATGGTACCAGAAGTTCAGTCAAATATTGCGAGTGTGCTTGAATTAGATCAAGTACCAAAGCAAGGACAGTCTGCATTTCTTGATATTTTCACAAGAACTTCTAAGGCGTCCGCTAGACTTGTGGTTTTAGCATAAGCAAACAACTGATCGAGAACTTATTACCAAAAAAAAAAAAAAAACAACTGATCGAGAATATCATCTGACAAAGAGGACCCCACATTTTCGTCCATTTAAGATTAATTATTCTTTTGGCCGTACACACCGAGGAAGCACCTAATCAACTATGCAACATTTTAATTGTACAAGGAACTATCAAAGACTAACTTCCATCGTAAGTCAAGGTCCTCAAGCTGAAAACGTATCCACAAAGCATGGCCCGATTAGAAAAGGGCAACATATCGATTCATCAACGGATAAGGGATTCCACGTAATGAGTGCAAAATCCATCCGACCTGTTATTGGCATTCTTTCAAGCAACTGGTGGGCACGAACCCCAGAGTGCATAAGGGCAAGCGGGATACCTGTTTGATGCTCAACTCTGCTACAGAACTACCGCTGATGTGCTTGCGATCATAGCCGTCTTCCTTTTCAAATGCTAACTGAGCTCTCAAAGGTGATTCTTGTAAAACCAAATTATAAAGATAGAACGGCGGGTAAAGCTAAAACCAGAGGTGGAATTTAATTCAAATTTGCCTTCTCCTTCTCGGATTTTAGGAGGAGAAAGAGAGCTTCGAGAGGTTTCTGTTAGCTTCTCAAACGATGAAGCCCCACCGCCTTTACAGAAGTTCGCTCTGAAAGACCGTTTTAGTCGTTACTTGTACAACATTATTTTCTTAATCTCGTCATATATATTTTTTACAAGAAAAAAAAAATAAAACACCAATATAATTTGGTGCAATTTTCATTCATTAAGAGCAGTGAAATTTTTCTTCTGTTTTCCTTATTGATGAACATGAAAATTGAAAATGTTTTAAGTCATACGAGCCCATCCAAACTGGCATATGAATTCAAGGTGTGAAACTTGATATTTAATTAGATCTATTTTTTTGCATTTTACATTTTTCTTGATGTACATCAATGTTTGGAAATTCTCCATCATTGCTGTTGAAGGTCGTCGCTTCCAGGTTTTGCTTCATCATTCTGCAAAATCTCTTGAAGTTTGGGAAGTGAGAGTTAGCCTGTAATTTTTTGCATTTTTCTTTGACATTTGCCGATTTTAGATCCGTGAATATTACTGGATTTGTTTTAAGAAAAATGACACAAATGATCCATACACTTGCAATGTAATTTCCAAACTGTTAATTTGTTCAATGTAATCTATGAATTTTAAATTAATTTGCAATATAGTTTCCGAATTTTTAATTTGTTCAATATAGTTTCTGAACTTTTAGTATATTTTTAATTTAATTCTTAAGTTATATGAAAATGTCCAATATTGTCCTTCAAATAATTCAAGTTTATGGATAACATTAAATAAATTGAAAGTTGATTTAGTGCCGGTTGGGAGTAAGCGCTCAGTAAGAGATAGATTAGGTTGTAATACTAATAGTACACTTTGCGTGGAGACAACCTTAGAATAAAGGGTCCGTGTACTCTCACGAGACTTTCTTTCCCGGTTTTGTTCGATTTGTTATTCATCCATATATCTTTTGGTGTTGGTTATCATCATATCTGCTACTGTTCTTCAACCTTTCCAATTCCGAACACCATTATCTTTCACCGTTGGTTTGTGTCTAGTAGAGTTGTATGCTAATATGTCGGCATCTTGCAAACGTCGAGGAGATATTTCCATGTCAAGTAGAGATAGTAATGGAGTAAATGGTAATTTACCTTCCCTTTCTGGAGACAGTAAAACTTTTGTTATCTTCACTAACTGATATCTAACTATAATCATTTGCTGTCGGATTACCAAGACATGCGAATTAATAAAGGGGACCTTCGTTTCAAATTCTTGCGAAAGATATTCATCTTGAAGAACTATGAGTGATGATGAAGATAATGTTGTGGACCTCCGCGAGAAGCTGTGTAAAACAGTTTACACCCCAACAGCTTCACTTGATTCAAGGCAACGAATGCATGAAAGGAAGGATAATAGTTTCTTAAGTCAAATTCCTTCATCAAGGAGCAAAATGATTTGTCTCGGACTGATTCTTGTTAGAATATTTAAATAATAAGCTATACATTACTTTCATTTAATAGCTTAAATTTTTAGAATGGTTAAGAATGTTCCCAGAAAATCTCACATGATATCAAAGTTATAGGTTCTGAGTTTGAATCTTTGTAGGCTCCATTTTGCCTCCTCAATTAAATTTTCACACTTAGTACTAAGTAAAAAGACTAGATTAAGTTTGAGAGGAAGTGTTAGAATATTTAAATAATAAGCCACTCATTCACATTTATCTAATAATTTAAGCTTTTAGATCAATTGATAATGGACAAAGAATTCTAGGAAGGTATGTTACTAGTTCTAGGGGCCTCTCCCCAGCAGGAGTCCTGAAAAAGTTTGTAGGTCGGGTCAATTGATTGTGTGTGAAATATATGTGCTTGATGTTGAAACTCTAGATTTTATCTCCTCAAAAATTGCCCCAAATAGACCAAAACGAGAAATACGCATACACTCTGACTGTAGTATGCTGGTGGCTGCGGTTTTCTCTTCAGACACCCTAAGTTGGGAGATACAGCCAATCGGGCCAAGCGCAAACTAGAAGACTTTTCGGGTATTACTTTAGCTCATTGTAATCGAGAAACGAACAAGGTTGCTGACTGGCTAGCAAAAGCCCAACGAATGAGATACCTACTTAGGAATTGCGTCAATAGTCCCCCGTTTGCTCTTTTGGATTTATTGTGTGCTGATGCTAGAGATGCTCGTACTACTAATGTTTCCTATTAATGCATTTCAGCTTATATATGCGCGCGCTCTTGATACTTCTAGGCCCACGAGCGGTGGTGAGCCTTATGTTAGAAACTCAACACGTCCTTCTACATGCGTAAGGCTTGCAGCAATAGTTCTGGGTTAGTCTCGTCCTCCGAGAAATGTAGCACGAAAAAGCTCATATTATGCGTCCTCTTGTCTTAGTTTACTTTTACCCTGCAGAAGCCTATATAGAGAGATTAATCGTATTGGGCCAGTTTTCACATGGATAATTTTTAGCTGGTTCTTGTTTTTTGTGGTGTCATTTTGTCTATCATTTCCGTTACTTTCAATTTAGCCAGATTGTGGGAGTATGCACCTGATGATGATGCATTGGTTGAAGGAGAAGCTCTAGCCTAGGTGTCGCTGCTCCGGAAAGAAACGGAGTCACTATGTCCCGGTGCCAAGTCTCCAGAACAAAGAGCAAGCTCTAGTATTGGGAATAGGAAAAGTATTATAAACCTAGAAATTGTTGCTGCTGCTACTACTTTGTCTTCTCCGAGGCACAGGAATTAGGGTGCTTCCAATCTAATGTACATTCTAAACATATTAATCCGTTGGATCTTGTATTTAAATTTTTGTGAACTCTTTATTTAAATTTCATTTGTGACTAATTTCCATACTCGGCTGTTATTACGTCTAAGAGAGTGCTCACATATTAAATAACTTAAGGTTGCTAGTTTGTATTTTTATAATGGATTAACAATTATAACGAGCAGCTAAGCAATTTGTCTTTTGGCATCAAGAAAAAAGAAAAAAAATATATAAGTGAGATTGATTAATTGGTTATTCTTTATGAATAGACTAGGAGTTGATCTATAAAAATACTTTCTAGTCTTTGTGTATTCCAAGATTCCTAGAATTGATTAATTGGAATTCTTCATGAAAAGAATATGAATTGATTAAGAAAAAGACTTCATGGTCTTCGTTTAATTCAAGATTTCAAGTTTTGATGGTGGTCCTATTAGGCTTTCGTGAACCACTATATAAACTGATCTAAAATAACTTTGTGGTCTTTGTTTGGTCCAAGAAAACTGACCATGGATCTCAAAAAACTCTCCGCTCGCATTACTAAGGTCACATGAATCACCACGTGGACAAACTATATATTGAGCCACCTCGTACATATATTGAAATTTCTGTGTGAGATCCGTAGACAATTAATCTCAACCGATTCTTATGGCAAAATTAAACTAAATGCTCTAATTCAATTTTCGGAGGAGTAATAGTAGAGTTGAAGGATAAAAAGGTTAAGACTTCTCACATTTTTAGCTAATTTCTTTTGCCCATGTTTATCTTAAGATAAATGATATCGGGGAGAAAAAAATAAAGAGGGTAATGGTTTGTTCTAACATCTTAAGCCAATAGATCTTGTAATGTTCAAATTTCTATGAATTCTTTATTTATTTTTCTTTTGTGACTAATTTCCATACTCAACCGTTATTACGCCTAAGAGAGTGCTCGCATATTAAATAAATCTATGGTTGCTAGTTTGTATGATGGGTGAACAATTAATAACGAATAGCAAAGCAATTTGTCTTTTAGCATCAAGAAAAAAGAAAAAGAAAATATAAATGAGACTGATTAATTGGTTATTCTCTATGGACTTAGTATGAATTGATCTAAAAGAAAATACTTTTTGTTGTTTGTTTATTCCAAGATTCCTAGGACTGATTAACTGGAATTCTTTGTAAAAAGAATATGAATTGATCTATACAAAGGCTTTCTGGTGTTTGTTTATTTTAAGGTTTCACAGCGGTCCCGTTATTAGGCTTTTGTGAACCACCATATGAACTGATCGAGAAAAAAAAATCGATCTTTGTTTATTCCAAATTCTAAGTTTTGACCATTGATTTAGAAAAGCTCTATGGTCGCTAAGCTCACTTGAACCACCATGAGTACAGACTATTTATTGAACCACTTCATGCATATGTTGAAATTTCTATGTGAGATCCGAAGACAATTAATTTCAACTAACTCTTTGGGAAAATTAAGCTAAATGCTCTAATTGAATTTTCGGACTAGTAATAATAGAGTTGAAGTATAAAAAGATAAAGACTTCTCGCATTTTTAACTAATTTCTTTTGCCAAACATGTTTATCTTATGACAGATAATATCGGGGATAAAAAATTAAAGAGGGTAACGGTTTGTTCTAACATTTTAAACCGCTAGATCTTGTAATGTTCAAATTTTTATGAACTCTTCATTTTTTTCTTTCATTTGTGACTAATTTCCATGCTCGACCACTATTATGCCTTAGAGAGTGCTCGCATATTAAATAAATCTATGGTTGCTAGTTTGTATGATGGGTGAACAATTATTAACGAACAACAAAGCGATTTGTGTTTTAGCATCAGGAAAAAAAGAAAAAAATATAAATGAGACTGATTAATTGGTTATACTATATGGGAAAATTAAGCTAAATGCTCTAATTGAATTTTCGGATGGTATTAATAGAGTTGAAGTATAAAAAGATAAAGACTTCATACGCATTTTTTACTAATTTCTTTTGCCAAACATGTTTATCTTATGAGAGATAATATCGGGGATAAAAAATTAAAGAGGATAGCGGTTTGTTCTAACATTTTAAGCCGTTAGATCTTGTAATGTTCAAATTTTTATGAACTCTTCATTTTTTATTATTATTTGTGACTAATTTTTATGGTCGTCCGGTATTATGCCTAAAAGAGTGCTCGCATGTTAAATAAATCTATGATTGCTAGTTTGTGTGATGGGTGAACAATTATTAACGAACAGCAAAGCCATTTGTCATTTAGCATCAAGAAAAAGGAAAAATATAAATTGAGACTGATTAATTGGTTATTCTTTATGGACATAGTATGAATTGATCTAAAAAAATACTTTTTGTTCTTTGTTTATTCTGAGATTCCTACGATTGATTATTTTGAATTCTTTGTGAAAATAAATGAATTGATTTGGAAAAAGACTTTCTAGTCTTTGTTTATTCCAATATTTTTACTTCTAACAATTATCCCATTATTAGGCTTTCGGGGACCACCATATAAATTGATATTAAAAAAGACTTCCTGGTAATTGTTGATTCCAAGATTTTAAGTTCGGACCGCTGTCCCGTTGATTCAGGAAATGACATTTTGGTTTTTGTTTATTCTAAGATTTCGAGTCCTGACAAATGTCCCATTGATCTAGATAAAGTAATAATTCTGGTCTTATTATTTATTTTTCCAAGTTATGATTGTTGATCTAGAAAAATTTTATGGTCACGTTACTAAGCTTAAGTGAACCACCACCGCGACAAACTATTTCCAACTTTTTGTTGAAAACTTTGTTTGAGATTCAAAGGACAATTAAAGAGACAAATATCTTTTGTTACTATTTTATAATAGCAAAAACGTGTACAGACACAAGGTGTGTTATGAAAAGTTAACATTTAAAAGATTTCACAAAATTGACTTGACATGAGACATTTGAATCATTAGTCAATATAACAAATCTTTTAACATAACTCAAGCAATTATACAAATATGTACAGAAAAAGAAAAATATCTCGATTTTTTTGTTAGGTTATTTATGAGATAAAAAAGACTCAATATTTAAAATTGAAATATGTTAGAGATGAGATAAAGTGATTAATCAATACATTTATCCATTGATGGATTTTTTACAAAATAATTCACAATTATTTTTGCTTCAAAAGACGTAATTGACTTGCCCACAGTGTGAATGATGCCACGTGACTGCAGCAAATTGTCCATTCATTGTAATGAAGTTCCGACAATTGGCCCCGAGATGTGTACATACACTCTTTTAGCGAAAGAGAAAGTATCCGAAGAGATCAAATTCCTACACGCAAAATGCTGCAATATGTGACTACCTATTTCTCCCATTAATAATTAAATTATTAAATCTAACTAAATGGCTTAGTGGGGCAAAAATAAAACCCGACCGTTCGCATGAGGTGTCCGATTGTGCTATGTATGGGTAAGGCGGGGCAGGGCGTGTCATTAGTTAAGGTGGTGTCATCAGTTACACATTACAGTATCGATGACGAAATCAACCTGACTTCCTAAGGCCTACAATATTATAAAGCTCGTTTTGGGGAGAAAATCGTGCAAAACCCTTTAGCCATTAAAGTAGCAATTCACAGACTAAGCCTTATGTTAAAAACTCAACATGTCCTACATGCGTAAGGCCTGTAGCAACAGTTCTGGGTGAGTCTTGTCCTCTGAGAAATGTAGTGCAGAAAAGCTCATATTATGGAGCTTCTTGTCTTTTCCATTCACTTTAGTTTATTTTTCTCTATAAGCTTATACAGAGAGATTAATCGTATTGAGCCAGTTTTTACATGGATTTTATTTTTGCTGCTTCTTGGTTTTTGTGGTGTCATTTTGTCTATCATTTCTGTTGCTTTAATTTGACCAGATTGTGGGAGAATGCAACTGATGATGATGCATTGGTTGAAGAAGCTATAGCCGAGGAGTCACTGTTCGGAAAGAAACAGTCACTATGTCCCAGTGCTGAGTTTCCCGAACAAAAGAACAAGCTCTAATATTGGGAATAGGAAGAGTATTATAAACCCAGAAATTGATGTTGCTACTACTACTTTGTCTTCTCCTAGGCAAAGGAATTAGGATGATTCCGATCTAATTTACATTGTAAACATATTAATCCGTTGAGATCTTGTAACGTCTATATTTTTATGAACTCTTTGTTTAAATTTCATTTGTGACTAATTTCCACACTCAGCTGCTGTTACGCCTAAGAGTGTGCCCACATATTAAATAAACTTAAGGTTGCTAGTTTGAATTTGTATAATGGATTAACAATTATAACGAACAGCTAAGCAATTTGTCTTTTAGCATCAAGAAAAAAGAAAAATATAAATGAGATTGATGATTGGTTATTCTTTATGAATAGAGTAGGAGTTGATCTATAAAAATACTTTCTAGTCTTTGTGTATTCAAAGGTTCTAGAATTGATTAATTGGAATTCTTCATGAAAAGAATATGAATTGATTAAGACAAAGACTTCATGGTCTTCGTTTAATTCAAGATTTCAAGTTTTGATGGTGGTCCTATTAGGCTTTCGTGAACCACTATATGAACTGATCTTAAATAACTTTGTGGTCTTTGTTTGGTCCAAGATTTCAAGTTTTGACCACGGATCTCGAAAAACTCTCCGCTCGCATTACTAAGGTCGCATGAATCACCACGTGGACAAACTATGTATTGAGCCAGCTCGTACATATATTGAAATTTCTGTGTGAGATCCGTAGACCATTAATCTCAACCGATTTTTATGGCAAAATTAAACTAAATGCTCTACTTCAATTTTCGGAGGAGTAATAATAGAGTTGAAGGATAAAAAGGTTAAGACTTCTCACATTTTTAACTAATTTCTTTTGCCCATGTTTATCTTAAGATAAATGATATCGGGGAGAAAATATTAAAGAGGGTAATGATTTGTTCTAACATTTTAAGCCAGTAGATCTTGTAATGTTCAAATTTTTATAAATTCTTTATTTATTTCTCTTTTGTGACTAATTTTCATACTCAGCCGTTATTACGCCTAAGAAGTGCTCGCATATTAAATAAATCTATGGTTGTTAGTTTGTATGATGGGTGAACAATTAATAACGAATAGCAAAGCAATTTGTCTTTTAGCATCAAGAAAAAAGAAAAAAAATATATAAATGAGACCAATTATTTGGTTATTCTCTATGGAAATAGTATGAATTGATCTAAAAGAAAATACTTTTTGTTGTTTGTTTATTCCAAGATTCCTAGGATTGATTAACTGGAATTCTTTATAAAGAATATGAATTGATCTATACAAAGGCTTTTCTGGTGTTTTTTTTTATTTTAAGATTTCAATTGTAACAGTGTCTCTGTTATTAGGCTTTTGTGAACCACTGTATGAACTGATCGAGAAAAAAAATCGATCTTCATTTATTCCAAGATTCTAAGTTTTGACCATTGATTTAGAAAAGCTCTATGGTCGCATTACTAAGCTACTTAGACCACCATGAGTACAAACTATTTATTGAACCACTTCATGCGTATGTTGAAATTTCTATGTGAGATCTGAAGACAATTAATTTCAACTAACTCTTAGGAAAATTAAGCTAAATGCTCTAATTGAATTTTCGGACTAGTAATAATAGAGTTGAAGGATAAAAAAGATAAAAACTTCTCACATTTTTAACTAATTTCTTTTGCCCATGTTTATCTTAAGATAGATAATATCGGGGATAAAAAATTAAAGAGGGTAATGATTTGTTCTAACATTTTAAGCCATATCTTGTAATGTTCAAATTTTTATAAACTCTTCATTTTTTTTTTCATTTGTGACCAATTTCATGCTCAACTGCTATTACGCTTAAGAGAGTGCTCATTAAGTAAATCTATGGTTGCTAGTTTGTATGATGGGTGAACAAATATCTGGAACTAGCGTGCCAAGAAGGTCAGGTATTTTTTTCAACCCCATCTTCAAGTCTCACCCACGTGAGGCCTGCCATTCAAAGTCTTCAAAGAAGGACCACACGTCTTTCCGACTCATAGCATATTAGTTGCATCATGCACATTCATCTTTGATTCAGTTCAACCCGTTCTCTATATACTTGAAAGGCATCGCATTGAGTACATACAACAATTTGGTGAAAGAGAAAGAATCCAAAGAAATTGAAACTCACTCGATAGATTGTAAGAGAGATGATAGATGGGCATAGTAATATCTAACACTGTGCTAACCTTTTAACACTATTTTAAAGGGGAGTGAGGCATTATCACTGATTCCTACATGCAAAATGATACTATATTTGACTATCTATTTTTCACATCAGTAAGTGATTAAAGTATTTTGATTTATGAAAATCTAATTAAAAGGACAAGCGGGGCAAAATACAAGCCCAACCATTCCGTGTGACGTAAACGGGGGGACTATATGTACATGTGCTTCACGGTGAGATTGGACATATGAAAAGCCAGTCCAATAATTGTACCTTGTATGGGTAAGGTGGGGCAATGTTGTTTATCACGCTTTTACATTATCAATATGATGACGTGACACCACCGCTTGCGGTGGCTCAGTTGGATAAGCGCTCCCGTGACGTCTACTTAGGACAGAGGAGTTCGAATCCCAAAAAATGATGACGTGACGTCATAAGGGTTAGAATATTATAAGCTTGTTTTGAACCGGCCATTTTGGAAAGATACTCTCCTTTGTTCCAATATTGCTAGACATTAAGGGCACGGTTCCAATATTGTTAGACATTAAGGGCACGTTTAATAACGTTTCTGTTCCGGGGAATAATTTTTAAATAGAAATATGTTTTTGTTTTTGTTTTTATTCCCGGGAATAGTTTCTGAATATAAGAATGCGCTTGACGATAAGCTGCAAAAAATTTTATCCAGGAATAGAAATTCGTTTGATAAACTTGTATAATTTTATTATTTCTTTTAATTTTTCAATATTTTTCTTATATTTTTCTTATATTTTTTTCCTTCTTTCTCTTTGTGGCGGTCGCCGTACGTGATAACTACTAGGTTGGGCAACATCTGGCGAGCTCGCCGGACCCTCGCCAGGCCACCGTGAGGCTCGGCCTCACTAGTGGCCTCGGTGGCTAGGCGAGGCTCTATTTTGTAACTTACCTTAAAAAAAGTGATTAAAGGAAAGGAGTGGATAAAAACATGATTTTTTAAAACAATCTCGTATGCATGGATACACAATCAAAATGTTTATCTTGCATGATGTCGTCACATTCAAGTAATTCTAGATATGACAAAATCGGCCAACAAAATTTTGGCAAACTCAGTAAATAGAGCATTTCTCCATTAATTACAATCAACATGTTTCCCGTTCTTTAGGGTGTGCATGACAACTATTCTGTTCTAGAAATAGTTTCTGGAATAGAAATAGATTTTTCTATTTCTATTTAGAAAGTTTAAAGCAAAAATAATTGTTTGATAACGACACAAAATTTCTTCCTTTTGGACTGGTGATTGATGATCAGTAGGAACAGCAAGGGGTGGCAAACAGCGGCCATGTGTATGTGTGGCGTCAACGGATGATGTTGCGCGATGAACGATGAGAAATTTTTTTATTTCTCGATTTTTATTCCGAAATAGAGAAGTATAAAATTTTCTTGATTTCTATTCCAAACCTATTTACCGGAACCAAAATTTATTTCGAAATAGAAAAGTGAAATAAGTTTCTTAAACGATTTCATTCCGGAAAACGGGTTTGAAATAGAAAAATTGTTTCTAGAATAGAAACAAAGGTTTGTCATGCACCCCCTTATTGACCATCTTTTTTACGTGCTATTGTCATATGATATAAGTACCATGTGAAAAAAACTTCTTGACAAAGTAAGGAAGAAAGTATTTCATGCATGAGTTATATGAATATCTAAAGAAAATCTTTGCGAATTTAATTCTTGATTGGTGCTTCGATTAAGCAGTTAATAAAGGTGCAATCCCACACACATGTCAAGTACAAACGATTTTTGGAACCAAAAAAAAAAAAAACAAGAACAAATCATTTGGGTATTTGCACTTTCTCAATCGATTTTACGCCAGCTCCTCGTTAATGGAACGGGCATCATCTATACTCGCCTCGCATGCGCATTCCCGGCGTAGATAAAAGGAAATTTAGGAACGTGGAAAGCGTGATTGACGAGTGGGTGGACACGTGTGCATAAGTGGGACCCATTTCCTCTTGTCTTTGCTTAGGCTGCGCCTATAACATTGACAGAGGAGATTTCGTACTCTCTTTTATCTAAGTGGGCCCCGCATAATTTACTTTACTTTTTACCCCAAAGTCCAAAACGGCCGTCTTATCTTCCCTTCGTTCTTGGCTGCAAAATCGAATTGATCTAGTGCAAGCTTGTACGTCCAAAGGGAATATAATGGGAACTAGCTGGTGTAGCTTAAATTCAAATGAAGACAAAGAAGTTGAAAGCCTAAACCTGTAGCCATTATTAAATTAGCAATTCTTTTTCTTTTTCTTTTTTAAATTTTACTTTTGCTTAGAGCATCAATTCGAAGGATGAAAGCCCATTTAAGGCGAAGGCAGAGTAACACAGACCAGTTCTTCACAAGAAATGGTTGTTGTTTACGACAAGGAGCTCTTGGCTTGGTATGTGACCACTCTCAAGCTTCGAGAAACTGTGGAATCTCGACTCCCGAAAAAATCAACCTATGGGGGTGAAATCGTCCCCGCCTATGAGCCGAGGCCTCCCAGGTCCGAGTGGGTCATCTCCATTGAAGAGAAGCTCACGCAAGGTTGCCAGGAAAACATGCCAGGCTCGTGGGCAAATCTCTCCATTTACCGGATCCCACGCCATCTCAAGCATGGCGAGGACAATGCCTGGGTCCCCCAGATCGTCTCCCTCGGGCCGTACCACCACGGTGATGAGCACCTCCGCCATATGGAGCGGCACAAGTGGCGCTGCCTCCACCACATCCTCGAGCGCTCCGGTCAGGGGATAGCCCTCTATCTAGACTCAATGAAGAAGGTCGAGTGGAGAGCTCGTGCCTGCTACGAGGGAAGGATATCCATGAGCTGCAACGAGTTCGTGGAGATAATGGTTCTCAATGGGTGCTTTGTGATTGAGATGTTCCAAGGATTCGCCGAGGGATTCGAGAAACTCGGCTACCGTCCCAATGACCCCGTCTTCTCAATGCGGGAATCGATACTCTAGATCCAACGGGACATGATCATGCTCGAGAATCAGATCTCGCTCTTCATACTCGACTAGTTGCTCGGTCTCCAACTCGGTGACCCCAACCAGAAGGAGCACATGGCTGAGCTGGCGCTCCAATTCTTCAACCGTTCGAGAAAGCCCTTTCCCCTTGGCAATTACTACAGCAAAAATGTGGGGTTCGACCCGTTATACATCCTTGGCAAGGTCCATTGCCTCGAAGTGGTTCGGAGGAGCCTCCTGCACTTGGGCCTGAAGCGGCCCAAGACCGAGAAATGGTCGCAGAGACAGAAACGGCTCACTTTCTGCTTGAGCGAGCTCCAGGAAGCCGGGATCCAAATAGAGCGGAGATATAGCGACAGTTGGGGCGATATCCATTACAAGAATGGGATCCTCGAGATCCCGCATATTGAGATCCACAAAGGGACAAGGTCGCTCTTCCTTAACTCGATAGCCTCTGAGCGGTCTCACTTCAATTGCAGCCACTACGTCACCTCGTACGTAATCTTCATGCACAACTTGATCAATTCCCCAGAGGAAGTCCGGTACCTCCGCAACCTAGGGATGATTCGCCATTGCCTTGGGAGCGATGCTGAGGTGGTTGACCTCTTCCACCGGCTTTGCCAGGAGGTGGCCTTCAACCTAGGAGACAGTTATCTCTGGGATATATGTGATGAACTGGACACATACTACCACTTTCGATAAATTCCCTCAAATTTCTTTTATGATATTGCTCCCAATACGTGGTATACTTTTATAAGAATCCTTCTCATGTTCTACGGGGGTATGTTGAGAGCCTTTCTCACCCGCAAGTGGAATGCCTGGAAAGCCGTTCTCAATAACAAGTACTTCGACAATCCCTGGTTAATCATTTCTTTAATTGCTGCTTTTGTTTTAGTTGTGCTTACTTTTATACAGGCCTTTTATGCAGTCTATGCCTACTATTGGCCGCTATCTTGATTTCTCATGTAGTGTTAATTATCCGATACATAAATGTCGAACTAAATTAATCAAATTATATGGTGCAATTTCTTTTGTATTTTCTTTTATTCTTTTTTTTTTTTTTGGCTACTCCCAATCCTCAGGTCAACCCTGGATAAAGGACTATAATTTCCCCCTCTCGCAATTAATAAATCTTAGATTGTGCCTTTAGAGTTTGGAATGACTTTGTGCAGTTCCATTACCGCTTGGGATCTGATCTCGAGTTGTGCTTTGATTATGTGGGAACTTTTTAAGATAGATAGTCTATGTAAACTATTGTAGTCCAATAGTTAAAATTTGTCAATTCATTGACTTTTTTTTGCTCTTTTGTTGTCATCCCGACGGCAAGAGTTGATGGTATGTTCTGCACCTTCCATAACAAAAAAGTAATGGATCATAATTAAAGTCAAAAGCATGGGAACATAGTTATCTCAAGTGCGAGGGACCCAAATGTTCATAACAACAGACAACATTAGTGCAATAATGGTGAATTTGGATTTATCTGAAAATGAAATGTATTGCCTGGACCAATAATTTTCCCTAAAAAATGAGCTTGATGACCAAGTGGTGTGCCTTAAGGGATTCATACCTTTGACCCAAAATTGAGAAGAAACAATAGTAACACCAACCTCAACTTTTCTTCTCTTTTTCCTTCTCATGAAAAAAAGCCTCAATTTTCCCCTTTTGTGGTAAAAAATAATTAAGAAATTGACTACTGGATCAGTTGAAAAACTAAGTTCCTTCATTCGGGTGAACTTACTATTGATTTTATACTCAATTTATATCTCAATTGATGCTGAGTGATTGGCGATTCAAGAAATATAGATGGCGGAATTATTTTAAAAAGAGTTAATAACAATAGCTAACAGATTCAGCACAAATGATTATTCTTTAATTTGTAGGGATGGTCCATATGAGCTACTCTACCCAATTGATGATATTGACATAAAATTAATCAATAAAGATAAATGGTACATATGAAGCTCCTTTTGAATCTAGAAAAATGTGGCATTTCTAGAAGTTTTTTTCTAGAAAAATGATAATATTTTTGGGGTTTGGCTAAAATTTGAAAATAAACTATAAGTTATTTTTTGCCGCTCAATATGAAAAAATTGATTTGACTTTTTCTCCATATAGTCCTTTTAATAAATTATTTGTTTTCTCTTTTTAAAATTGAGTTTTTATTTTTCTTTCTATTTTTTCATTTATTCCTTTTATTTTTCCTTGTCCACCTTATTCTTCTTTTGCTGGCCATGGCGATACCTAGTAACCAGCCAAAGACAAGCTCAAGCTCAAGTTCAAGTTCACCGCTTGCCAGAGGCTCGCGCTCATCGAGCTTGTTGATTTCGCCAGCAGCAAGCTCAAGGCCTTAAGCCTCGCTAGATCGATAAGCCAAACGATTGAGCTTGCCCAAGGCCAACAACCTTGAGGCTCACTTGTGGCTGGTTGTCACAGCGATAGTTGAGAAAGAAGGAAAAATTAAAAAAGAAAGAAAGGAAAAACGAATAAAAAATTCCTTACCAAAAAGAAAAATTCAAATTTTTTAGAAAAGTAAAAAAGAAAGAAATGGCAGCTAACAAAGGTATGAGATAAGAAAAAAATAGTGAGGAAAATATTTTCTCCGACTTGAAAAGTGAAAGACCATTTTCCGTTGATGAAAAATATTTTTCTTGATCGGTTTATTTTCGGAAAATCTGGAAAACATTTTTCATGAAAGCAGAGCCTAGTTGGAAAAATCTCTCCTTTTGTCCAATTTCCTTATAAAGCAGCAATTCAGTGATTAAAACGCAAGAACGGCAAAGGTAGAGAAACACAGACAAATTCTTCACCAAAAATAGTTGCTGTTTGCAACAAAGAGCTCTTGAGTTGGTATTTAATCACTCTCAAGCTCAGAGAAACTGTAGAATCTGGACTCCCCAAGAAATCAACGTCTAACGCATCCACAGAATTAATAGATCACCACCACCACCACCACCACCAACAACCTCAGGACTATCCGGTTCACAATCTACAGCGAAAACCATTTGAGGCTCTCCAGATCGTGGTCGAGAACAACTGAGGCAACAACGTCTCCAAAGATGAGCTGAGGCCACCTGAGTCCGAATGGGTCATCTCCATTGGATCCTGCACTATCTCAAGGATGGTGAGGACAACTGGACAAGGCCTACATCAACTCGATCGTCTCCCTCGGGCGGTACCACCACAGTAAGAAGTGCCTCTGCCAGATGGACCGGCACACGTGGTGCTGCCCCCACCTTATCCTCAGGCGCACCAGTCATGAGATAAGCCTCTGTATAGACTCAGTGAAGGAGTGGAGGAAAGAGCTTGCGCTTGCTATCCATTGAGCAGCAACGAGTTGTTGGAGATTATGATTCTTGACGGGCGCTTTGTGATTGTGCGTTTCCAAGGGGTCGCCGAGGGGTTCAAGGAACTTGGCTACCCTCACATTGACCTAATCTTCTCAATGCAGGAATCCATATGCACACGATCGAGCGGGACATGATCATGCTCGAGAATCAAATCCCGCTTTTCATACTCGACCAGCTGCTCAGCCTCCAGCTCGGCGACCCCAACTAGAAGAGGCTCGTGGCCAAGCTGGCGCTCTGGTTCTTCAATCCTCTAATGCCTATGGATGAGCCTTTGACCAAGCTTAGCCGCAACAGACTGGATTCTCTCAGCTTCGCCAGCCCCTTTGATCCGTTATCAGGCCAGGGCAAGCTCCATTGCCTCTTTAAGTGTTACAGCAGAGTCTCCTCCGCTTGGGCCCGAAGCCAGAGCCAAGGCCGTGGATCAAAGCGATGGTTGAACTCCAATTGAGTCACCAACAAGAGGCAGCAGCAGCTCATTTACTGTGTGACAGAGCTTCGGTATGCTGTGATCAAATTCAGAAAGAGGAAGATGGACAGGTTCTGGGACATTCAGCTCAAGGACGAGATCCTCCAGATCCCAAGGCTTTTGATCTACGATGGGACGAGGTCACTCTGCCTCAACTTGATAGCCTCCGAACAGTCTCACTTCGATTGCAGCAACAACATCACCTCATATGTCATCTTCATGGACAACTTGATCAACTTCTCCAAGGACGTTGATCAAATAGATTTGTTCTACCAATTCCTAAAAGCCTTGTGCCATTAGAACAAACCTCAAAGCCTCCTAACAACTCCACAAGCATCTTTAAAGCAGCTTCCTGGTAACCCCTCCCATCTTAAATAAGAACAAATCACGGCTGACAGTATATGTACTGCAAACCCATGAAAGGCAAGCAAGAGAGGGACTCTGAGCTGGCCAAGGCTGACACTCTAATTGTCTACCATAGAGCAAAAACAATCTTAGCTTCCAGCAGAAGGTTGTCATCTAAAACAACACCATTACCAATTAATGCTATGGAATCCTTGCTCAATGAACGTGCAAGTAAAGACATTTATTACTGATAATCATCCTCCTTCGAGCACCAAGAGAAATCCTATAACAGTGTATGAATACAGAAATCATGAGGATTTCGAAGCTAATTCATGTTATAACAGTACATCCTCTCGTAAATTGAATGGGCAAGGGAGAGTTAATAAAGGACAAGAGGAGATAAACACAAAATAGGTAATAGAAAGGGAACTCAGAACTTCAGCTATATTAAAATGACAGCAGTAGAAAAAATAAAAATAAAAAATGCCATGTCTAAAGAACAAATTGGGACTACCCCTTACTAAAGCTAAGACAGAAAAATTACAATTAATACACTCCTCCTGAGAAGTTTCCATGATGGTTTTTGGAGGCTTTGTAAAAGATCTCTTTAAGATAGGTATAGCATCAGGCAACATGCCAAAATAGTTTTTGAGCCAATCTTTTGCTGTGGGAAAGTTCCATCAGCTGGCATGACACCAGGGATAAGACAAGCATACTCGAGAACTATAGATAGATCATACTTGAAATGTTTAATCCCTCAGAAGGCTCGCACTCTCAGTTGAAGATGCTCTGCTCTCTTTCCATCATAGTGCTGATGAAAAAGAAGTAGAGTCAAAAGGCAAAATAAGAGTACAAAGAAAAAAATTGGAGAAGAAGACATGCAGAAAAAAGAAAAAAAAGAAAAAAAAGGTTCAGCATGCCCATACGCCGAAAGAAATTGGGACATATTTGTACTTGACCATAAGCATAATCTGTCTCTTCATTGTAAGCGTAAACAACATGACCCAGTAGAAAGGAGTACTGGCCAGAAGACAGGTGCATCAACCATGCTGAAGAACATCATTACGAAAGCAATCTCAAATGCCATGTGATTTGTAACCTTCCATTGAGAGACAAGAAGAATATGTTCAATAAGTAACCATCCGATCTAAGCAGAAAGTGAAATTTTATATCCAAAAGCTCTCTCAAAGGAACCAATGTAATCAGTGGATCAAAATTCGAATCTTCAAAAGCATAAGCATTATATGACATTCTCGATTTAGTGCTAAACATCGGTTGGTTTTCATTCAATTAAATGATACAAGGCAGGCTTCGGCGTGGCCGCCGGCCCGGGCCGAGCCTCGCCTTGGCGGGCGAGCTCGGGCTCGCCCGGATCCGCCGGGCTCGGCCTCACCATGGCTGGCCGAGCTCGAGGCTCGCCAGTC
The DNA here is from genome assembly GCA_016097595.1 of Eucalyptus pumila. NCBI lineage: Eukaryota > Viridiplantae > Streptophyta > Magnoliopsida > Myrtales > Myrtaceae > Eucalyptus > Eucalyptus pumila. The sequence continues at coordinate 48,085,953 of CM027853.1, forward strand.
CCGTAACCTCGCCGGGCGCGACGGCTCGGCCTCGCCGGATACAGGCGAGCAGAGCTCGCCCGGCTCAAGCGGCGAGCCTCGCCGGCCACGGCCGAACTCGGCCTCGCGTAGTGGCGGCCCGCGGAGTGAGTGAAAATTTCTAGGCCGTCGTGGCTCAGCGGAGAGTGGTGGCCGGCCCGGGAAAAAGAAAATAAAGAGAAAAATAAAAAATAATAAAAAATGTTTAAAAAATTAAAAGAAACAAAAAAATAATAAAATTTAACCAAACGTGTTTTGTTCATTTTTATTCACGGATCGAAACGTTAACGGCAGCGTTGTTTTGTTGAAAATTGTTGAGATCGGACCTAGTTTTGTGTACAAAATACTCGGGTCGGGCTTCATAACAAATTAGCCTTGTCCAATTAATCCAGAAGTGCCTTTCGAGTACATGTGGCTTAGCTTGGGCTTGGGCGAGCCCATGGGCTTCGAGCCTCATAATTAAGTAGTGGCAATTTTTAGATAATTCACTACAAAATCCATATTGCCACCCCCGACAGATTTGGGAGAATCGGAATGGGCTATCGCACCTCCCTTATTTATAAAACTTAAATGCTATCTTGTCGCGTATCGACCTCCTTTTGAACCGTGACACAGAAGTTAGACATGAAGCGTTATCAGCTTCTATTTTCCTCTTTGTTCAAATTTTTCAATTTTTTCTTTGTTTTAAATTTTTTTTGTAAAAAAATCGATTTCACAATCAATAGCCATTATAATTAATTATGGTGATTTTTAAATCAACTTTAAAAATCACGATGAAACCTTAAGGAGTTGATCTTCAAAAATCACGGCTCGCCTTGATCTTCCCAAGGGATGATAATTACAAACTGAACTATGAAAATTTTATCTTATTTGGAGGATAAGTTTGTAAAATACACCGAAAAGAAAAAAAAAAGGAAAAAAAATTGAAAAGGGAAGGAAAAAAAAAGAAAAGTCGGAGGGGGTTCCCTTTCTGCTCCAGCAGTGGCACCAGAAATGGGTTACATCACTGTTTGAATCGACTCCATTCTTGCTTCTTCAGCGCCCGCACTCATCCTCCAAAGCTCGTCAATCAACCGTTTCTTTATGTCTATTCGGCGTTGTCGTCGTCTCTTCTCTGGTGTCTATCGCCTAACAAAAACGCAGGCTGGCCTCTTGCTACCGTCGTGGATTGCACCACCGGGTTCGATAACTATGAGATGTCATCTACTTTCGCAGACTACAATGTGGACTGATTGGGCTCGCCTAAGGCACAATTAAGGGCGTACAAAATGAACCGCCTAAACCATGATATGTCTAGGGACTAGTTTCATTAGATCGGACTAGACCGATGGTGCAATCCGGTTCATGGTCCTAGGATTAACTATTCTGGTCCCTAATTCCTATTTTTGGGAACCTATCACCCCTAAGTGTAACTTGGAAATCTCTTCAACATTGCATCAAACGTTTATCAATCTTGGAACTGGAAAATCAAATTCTTTAAATGCAGGTTACCCATAATTAAGGAACCTTTAGCACAATTTACCTACCGATAAGTTTGTAGTCATCCATATTAGATTAGCAAGGAGAAACTGCTGGGACTCACCCAGTGATGTTACATTGAGTGAAGATCAAGAGCACCGCCACAACTACACACAAGGTGAGAAAAACTCTAAAACCAATCTCCGCATCATTGTCCGACACATTCACGAGAAACGACTCGGCTCAATCAATCAACTCGGAGTAGACAACCTCAACTAATTCAGTGGAGTCAGAGACCTCGAGGAGGGTACTTGTGGAGAGTTTGAAGTCTAAAAGTGCGTTTGGTTTAATGTTCCCTCGAAAGCCTCTTAGAGAAATGCTTGGGTGTTTTGCCAACCCATCTTAAGGGGCTTTCGGCCAAATGCTGAAACTAAATTTATTTCTTCCAAAATTACCATCACCAATTTTTTATTTTTCCAATTTTATGCCCGTTATTGTTCATCTTTTCTTGAGGAAGGACGGCCAATGAGGGCGGCCGACGAGGGTTGATCAAGCAGGCAAAGGGTCGGCGAGAGGATGGCAAGGTGCCGATGAAGTCATGGGAGGGCCGCCTAGGTTGTGCGACCACGGCGACGAGGCCTGAGGTTGCATGACCCAGGCAACAGTTACTGATGCCAGCTAGATCTTGCCAGCGGCTTTAGTCCTTCGCTGGAGGGTTTTTATTTTTATTTTATTTTTAAAAAATTAGACCCAAAAGCCCTTTGCAAAAAAATATTTGCTAAACACTATTTAGGATAAAGTAGCTTTGTAAAGGATTTTTTTTTTTTTTACCAAACGCAATTTGCATTTCCTCAATAGGCTTTAGATCAAAGGCATTTGCATTTTTTCAAGGCTCATTTGTAAAGCCAAACCAAACATATCCTAAGATGGAAGGCATCGGAGTTCAACAGAGAGCTACGTGATACTTGCTGACCTCAATGGAAAAGAGAAGGTCGGGGATGAGGGCGTGGAGACGGTGGTTTGGAATGGAAGTCAGAGATGGATTTTGAGGAGGAGGATCTGGAGGACGAAGGGTGTAGCGGAGGAGGCAGAGCTTATACTCGCGGAGGATTCCGAGGTCGGAATCGCACAAGGTTGGGATAGAAGTAGAAAAAGAAGATTCTCAAAGTACACTCGGGACGTCATTTTGTTTTAAATTATCCCTTAAATTGCGCGAAAATTGTCTCATTTGCTCTAGATCTCCGACAAGCGTGAATGCTTCACGTGCCATTCCTAGTTCCAAATGAAGGGCAATTGGGGAATTTTACTCAAAAACTTATGTCCCACCCAACAGATTATTCCTTTCAAAATCAATCAGCTAGGGTTTGACGAACGAAATTGAGATGAATCAATCAGATTTTTGCCCTTATGTAAGCGCCATCACAAAAACCTCCCGAATAGACACAATTCTGACCAGACATTTCCTAGCGTGCCTAGAAAGATACGAGGTTTTTGTGTATTATGTTTGTTTAATATTTCAAATTCGACTTTCATTTCTTACTCCAATATCTAAAAAATAAAAGCCATGTGCAGTCATGCATATGTTTCCTAATCTCTTGCAACAAAACTAATTTATTTCACTTTGTCCAATCAGGCCCACTAGGATTAAGCTAGAGATAGACTGGTTATCGCTTGCAGAAATTAAAATGATTGATCACCGCGTCTAAAATTCTAATTCTTCTTGAGAATTTTAAATTTGCGGTACAAGGCACAAGTCCTCTTACATTAATAAAGCTTAAAACATGTCATATCTCTTGCATTTCTAATTGACGATTCTTTGATGGTTTTTGCAGACGAGGCGATTCTGGTCTCTATTAGCCTTAAACATTTGCATACATTGCCTTTCGGTTGAATTTGAAAAGTTTTAAAGCATTTCATAAATTGTTGACAAACATTGTGATAACTTTATAAAAATAGAGTTATTTTACTTACTTTAGGCAACTTAATGTAATATATATGAGAAAATATTTGATTTTCTTCTAATTATTAAATTTTCCTTGTTTATGTAGCATAATGAGATATAGAAGATAAGAAAAAGAATGACAAAAAATTAAGAATTCAAATAAAAAAAAGCATTGAAAAATGGATA